>VXBU01012899.1:138745-214157 GCA_013400315.1 Bombycilla garrulus
TTTTTTTTTTTTTTTTTTTTTTGCTGCTTCTTTTGCAGTTCTGCATTGTTCACTGTTTGAAAGCTTTTAGCTAACAATGGAAGCATTATCTTCAGGACAGTTACAAAACAGGATTTGTTAGTACAAAGAATAATAACACCGAACTCATCTCCCCCCCCACACACTTCCCCGCCCCACAAATACCTGCCTATTGCAATATGGCATTTAATACTTGATTCAGAAGTATATTCCAGAAACACCTGTATTCTTGATCTAATTCCCTGCCACAAACTCCCTCAGCGGACCAGTTTTGCTCAAGAAGGTTTGAACAACTACAAGCAAACAAATATTTTGTGCATTTATAAAATGGAACAGAAACAAAAGTATCTTATTCTACCGAGTGCAAACTTACCCATTAATGAGGAAGAAAAAGGCTTAGAGCTGTACAGTAATTCCCAACCAACTGCAGAAAGTTGAGAGTTTGAAAACACTGAAGCACTTTTGACTATCAAGCTTTTCTGTGCTTCAACACTGGCTGCAGTGTAAGGAAGGACTGAAGGTATGTGGTCTAAACACAACAAAAGCCACTGCCTTACTCTAGATTAAATATGCAGGAAGAGGCCCCTTTGCATAAACACAAACACTCAGCAAATGAGTAACTGGCTCAAATCAGACGCCTGCTGTGCATTCTACCTGTCCTGATCTCTGACAAGCTACACAGCTTGTTTAAGGGGGTAGGAGCTGCAAAATCAAATCAAATCATAGCACTAAACGCTCTGCTCCTCTGATAGTAAATAACAACAGCACCAACAACTCCACGCCAAACGCTCATTTCTAATCTAAGCATTGCTCTGGCACAGAGCTGAATCGTGTGCTGTGCCCACTTTGGCTCAGCCACCCATCTCACCACAGCACAAGAAACACAACCAAACACCACCTGTAAAATTAATTTTCATTAACTATACTGAAATACAATACATTCCTGGCCCGGTCTTTTCTTAACAAGGATTTCAAACTAATACAGAGACTTTTGATTGAGTTTACAGATTAGTCTGCATTTGCTTTTACTGTCCCTGTTTTGTTTACTATATAAAAGACATTGTGGACACAGACCTATTTTAGCTGTTATGAATCACCACCTACTGCACACCTATTTACTAGTTTATTTAGGGAAAAGGAAGAAATTTCTGAAGTGTTCCTTAAAAACATTATTTTCAAAATATTGCTCTCATGAAACAACCCCTCCAAACTATATTTACTTTAAAAAAACAACTAAATTAGAGACTGTGATAACCACCAAACACATCTAAACATTTATTATTATAATTAAATATACATAATTATATACTGTGATTTACTCTTCCTTCTTGAGAAATAAATTATTTTTCAGTCTCATTTATCCTTCCAGTCCAGAAATAGAATGAAGCAGCACGATTTTAAAGCAATTGGAATTCACCAGTGTCCCTTCCTAACTTAAGGAGTCAAATCACATTGACCTTTTATTGTAAGTCCTAGCTACATGTTGGTTTTGGTAATTTAATTATTTTTTAATAACTTGCAGTATTAAATGATTGCCATTGAAACACAAATAAGATTATACTCCTCTGCCTTACTCCCTGGTGCTCCAGACTACAGCGTAACATGGACGACACGACTGCGTCTGGCCCCGAAATTTCATCCTGAAAGAGCACTTACACACAGGCAGGCACAGGAAAACTCAGCCTTTCAAGATGCAACACACATTTACTGGATTCTCAAGCATGTGTCACAAATTATTTCAAAGCATACTGGATATAACTCACAGTTTTAATGGGCATCAAGCCCATTCAATGCCACTGAGCACTCTTATGGTATGGAGGGAGTTTTTACACCTCCTCGGATAAACTCACCAGGTTAAAGCACAAAAACACCAGTAACGTGAGCTAGTCAAGCCTAACAGGATAAAAATCCTCCAAGAAGGAATCCCACAAGAAATTTTAGAGCCCCTGTGTCGTTCACCATTTTTGCATTGAAATGACCTTCCAAATAAGGTGTCAGATAATACGGTTCACAAAGATGATACAGATCTAACCTTGATGCAAATAAACCATAGAACAAAATTTAATCAGTATATCACTATGTAAAAGCCTTTGTCCATCCCAATGGAGCTTCTAATGACTGTTTTGGCTGTTCTGGCTGGCAGTTATGCCTCCCTGCTCATATATATCTCATACTGGTTGAGCAAGCTAATGGAACTGCTGTTAGTGGAATCCAATATTAATACCCTGCATCATGCAAAACTGGATGCAACTGAATATATTACACAATTACAGGTAGTATCTAATTCCATAGGTATTCGATACTGGTCTAATCTTAAAATTAATATTTTAATAGAGAAAGTGATATAAATACTACATTTCAGGTAAGATATCTGTGAACTCTGGATCTGCCAGTCTTCCTGCTGTAAGCCTGCTCTACACTCACACAGCACAGACAGAGGACCCTGACAAAAATTGGCAGGCAAGCTTTAGATGCTGAGTGACACATACTGATGCACAGAGTCAAAGATGTCATCTTCATACAAGCTCCACTAGTTATGAGCTTGAGAGAAAAATGAAACAAAAAAAACCCCAAAATAAAAAAAAAAAAGAAAAAAAAGAAGGAAAAAAAAAGAAAAAAAAAAAAAAAAAGGCAGGGGGGGAGAGTGGAGCAAGACCTCCAGAAAATAAACAGGGTGTACAGTTTCAAAGGCTATAGACACAGACATTTCATTGTTCAAGCCAATTATCAGTGGAAAATAATAACAACAGATGGATTCAGAGTCACTGACTTTTCATATGCACTTCATCTCTGCACAACAGATGATGAAATGCGAGAGCTATCTCGGAAAGGCAAAACATCTTTCAGTAAAAGAACTCTATACTCCAGATGGGGACCTTCTAAGGCAGCTGATTATCTTCTTATAGTGTTGTAAGATAGACTTACTAAAACATTTCCAGAACTGATCAGATTGGATGAGCACAATGGCAGCATTATGAGGAGTAAGTTGCTCCGGTCTCAGACTTGCGGCTGGACTACTCAGGGATCTCAGTGGGGTCAGAGCTGCCCATCCCCATTTCCACATCAAGTACTGGTTCTAAAAAATGGGCCAAAAGCTGCTGCTCCCAGTCTGGGCAAAACATGGGGCTTGGCTTTGTGTGGAGAGTGGATGCAGACATGAGGCCACACAATCAGTGTCAGCATGAGTTGGTCCCCAATAAAAGTCCCATCACCACGAGCAAGGTGAGTCTCTTCACCTTCTGCAAATACACATTTCTCACAGGGACACAGGCAGAGGACAAAACATGTTCACAAGCAGGACTGTTTCCACTATAACTGCCAGATGTAGAGGGAACTCATCATCCAGGAGCCTACAGCAATGTAAGCTTAGAGTAACCCCATCCAAATCAGTGGAGTTATACACCCACAAAAACTGGTGTGAGGCACAAGAAAAGACATAAATTCTTTCTTACAAAGCCTTTACAAAAACCCATCTTTTTATGGGAAATAAAAAATTGCTTTCAAAGGGAAATAACAAACACATGTAAATTTTGGTGGTTCCGGTGATAAGCAGTTCCAACAAATGTCACAAACACCTACCTAGCTCGACCTTCTCCCACTCAACCTGAATACCACAAAGTATGTGTTTTTGATCACATGAATCAGGTATGCCACAATCTCAAAACTTAAAATAAAGAATGAGTAGTGGAAAAATTAGCTCATTAATCTTTAAGACAACATTTCTTTAATGGAAGAACACTACATAAGTAGTGCATTAAACTGAACTGGTTGCCATTTCCACAGTTTCTTCTTCAAAACACTGCAAGGAAAATCTAAAAAAACTACATTCTCTGTAAATCAATACCGCACACCGAGGGGGAGCGATACACAACACACACACGCACCCTGAACTTGCACCTACTGCTAATTTATTTCACAAGTTACAAAATATTTCTGAAGTAGGGGGCTGTTGGCTTCACAAACGTGAAGGGAAGAGACAAGTTTGTGGGCACAGCGTTTCCCCTCTTTGTGAACTACTTTGTCAAAAGTAAATTCACAGGGGAACATACGAGCAAAGAGTAAATTTTGCCCAGGGCAAAATTCTGCAACTGCTTTAAGAAGCAAACAAGAACACAAAAGATGTGTAATACAACCATCTGGCTCTACTCATGCTATATCAATAATTCCCAAAATTTATCCCCACCCCCTTAATCAACCCACACTGATGCCACAAAACCAAATGGCATCACTTATGCTTCCTGCCCATCACATTTTGAAATGATATTTAATATGCATACAGTACATATTTGCATGTTAATCAATTTCTTAAAAAAAAATATTTTTGCTTCTTTAGCTATTAGTTCTGCTTTTTTCTACTTATTCACACTGGGATCTCTAAAACCACCAAGAAAGTCCTTGTGGTAAAGATACTCTCATATCAACACAGCATCTCAGGTATCAGGATAACGTACCAGTCAAAATCTCAATCTCTTCTTCTCTCTAGTTTTGTGTCACAGTTTGAAAATAGCAGAAGGTGAATAATAACATGCCAGCAAAATTAGCTGTTCAAGAAACACGGGTAAGCGATCCGTTTTGAACTCGAGGTTGGATGCATTTCTAAGCATTACCCTATTTGGGATGCAGGGAAGGAGTGACAGAGGGAAAGCAGGGTATCCTATGTGTCTTTTATTTTGAAGATTTGCACAAGTTCTTCAGGCCTCCCCCATCCAGGAGCCAGCCTGTTCATGAAGGAGGAAAACGGGAAACTCCTGGCCACAGATGGAGGACGAGCCTCCGCTGTGCTTTGGCTGAGTGCCGCTCCCCCTTCCCACCCCAAGCCTGCAGTGGAAGACCACCTCAGGACAGACAGACAGACAGACAGACAGAAAGCCATCCATGCAGAGTGTCCAAAAGGGTGGCTCCACGATTGTTTGGGGGAGGGATAGTTTTCCTGAGGGAAGATCACCCTCGTAACCATCGTGATTCATACCACAAGCGCGCAACGTGAAACCGGTACCAAAAACAACACTACAAAGACGGTCTCTCCTGGCGCTTCACCCACCGACGGCCACGGCCCCGGGGGCTGACTCACAGCTCCTCTTCTTAATCCACTCAACAACATACCCCGGCCCAAGCCCTGCCTCTCCCCGTGGCTGGCTGGCACGCTCCCCGTGCCTGGTGCTGCCCGGGGGACACGGCACGGTGGGGACGGTGCCCCACGGCCCTGCTGTAACACGAACAGATGGCTGCTGCACAGAGCAGGAGAAACACAAGCCCTGAGCACTCGTGGCATAGGTGGAAATGTTTTGCAGTTATTTTCTTTGGAAATAAGCATACGTGTAGCGGTTATGTCTGCTCCCTCATCCAGACTACCAAGCTGAGATCACAAACACTTTGTTAATTTTTTTTTTTTTTTAAATCCACTTTTGGATTGCTTCTGCTGTTTGTATGGCTTGACTTGTACAGCCTCTTTGTAAGAATTGAAAACAGTCTCCCACAAACACAGGAATGGGCAAATGGTTTAGAGAGCTAATCCACACCTGGGCTATGTGAAAGGGGCTCATATTTTCCAAACAGAAACACAACCCCTTTTATATATGAACCAGATTTGGATCCAAATGCTAAACCCTTCACCACATCCTACGTGGGGCTCAGTGATGGTCACAGGCAGTGGTGGTGGGTGGTGATGGCAGCCACAGGCGAGGAGTCGCTGTGCCCTTGGATTTGGATGTGAAGGGCAGACCCGTCCTTGGTTACACCACGGTGAACGCAGGGTAATCCCCATCCTGCACACGCCTCTTACAGAAGAATCTGGCCCTGTCTCGTTACTCTTGTTAGAAAAATGAAGGCTGTGACAAAAAATAGCTGAGAACTACATCTTGCCAATGCCAAAATACAATAATAACATGTTCAAAGATTTAATTTAGAAGACTACAAAGTCTAGCTCATACATCATAACACCTTGAAATAACACTTTAAGGTCAAATCCTGTGCATTTTTGGAAACCACCAAAACATAATGAAGTTTTACTTAAACACAGCATTTACATTTATAACGCATTTCAGATTCTTCAAGTAAGCTAGACCACATGCTAGGAAAATGTACTTCCCACAACATACAAATTAAGTCATGTACAGCCTTCCCTCCACAGGCTGAACAGCCACCGGCACAAATGGAAGTCCTGTGTATGGATCAAAGGCAGCATGTGGACCTCAGAACATGATTTTTTATATTTTGTTTTTAATTGGCAAAACATCAAATCCCACTAGCAGTTTATTTTTGTTGCCTTCCTTGCCCCTTTTCTACCTCTCCCACTTATTTCACAACGGAACATTTTTAAACCACCAGAAGTCTTTGTGGCAAAGATGATGTCATACTGACACAAGATCAGGTGTGAGGTATGGTATGAATAAATACTTATCCGCAAACACATTTAATTTTCAATGGTTGGGCATCGAGAGACAAAGAAGTTCTTATGCAGACATATTAACTGAGGATTTCATTTCGAATGGTCTGCATTTAAAAGAGCAGAACAACACATAGTGCAAGCCTAGAAGAAAAAGGAAAAAAAAAAAAAAAACAAAACCCCGCATACCCTCCTTCTTGTTTTGGGAAAGCAATGCAAAGCTCTGCTCTTCACAGTAATAAATATATAGTGCTGGATTACTCTGCCTTCTAAGTCACCGATACCATTCAGGACAATTGTCCTTTATACACTGGCAATAAAAACTCTCCCTATGAAAATAAATATGTATTTTAGAGTAATCAAGCAGGAACTAATTTTGTACTTTTTCACAAGTAGCCATTTACTTTGGCACCAAATGGTAATTTGTAGCAGAGAATGCAGTATATGCTTTAACCCAAGAAAAATTAGACTTGAAAATTAATACACAGTGAAAGACAAATTTAAAGCAGCTTTCTTGTGTTCTGACATAAGAATATAAAAATGACACGAGCAACTAAAGATTAGTTTACATACTTTTCAATCACAGCTGCCGCTCAGTAACCACAATACCTTTAAAATGACATTCCACCGAAACAGATGCAGTTTGGCTGCAACAGCAGCAAGACACAGTTAACGTGGAATTAAAAGGGCATTTTTTATTTACACACACCGCACAGCGCTGAGCCCCAGCACAATTACAATGGAAAGATTTTTAGCGTGATTAATTTGGAAATAATCTAGTGATAAATAGAGTGCATTGCAAGTGATTCTGCCGAGCAAATTTTTATCACCAGCCTTAGATGTCAAAACACAGTTTCAGGGACAGAGAAAAAACGAGTCACATCTTCTTGGTTAATATTTAATTGGGTGCTAAAGATTCCTCCCAAGGACCTCTGAACCATCACTGACAGCCCCACAAGATGTCCCTGCCTGTGAAACTGATACCAACCCTTTCTGTATAAACTAAAATAACATTAAATTTAATCAAACCATTCAATTAATAAATCACTTCAGTGGACATTGCAGCCCAAGCCCTGTTTAATTACATAATTTTAAAAATATTTGCACACTGCAACCACTAAGATTGGCTCCGAGGTTTCATAATACACACTTAACACTTGAGTTGGAGAACAAATTTATTTAATAAATGCAGAGCTAAGTACAATAATGCCACTCCACTCAAACTGCAAAAATCATTTAGCATCTCCAGCGAGAAAAAGCAAATAAACTTTTTCCCTATTTAAATGCATGTCCCTGCTATCACCAGCTCTGCCAAAAGCCACCTCCTTTCTGTCCTTGTCCCCGCAGTCCAGTGGGATACCCAAGCACGGGAAGGGGTGGCAGAGCTGGTGTCCCCCCCATGGCTCAGAGCATCCCTCTGCTTCCCCTTCACATGGACTCCCTGGCCTCCCTCCTTCGTTGCCTCCATCCTTTCCTCCTCACTTTTCCCTTTATTTCTCCCCGTGTTGCTTGTCTGCCCCTTGTTCTCTGCTGTTTATTGGTGTTCCAATTCCCCCCATTCCTGTCTAAAGCTCCTGCCCTGAGTTTCCAACACCTGCTCTTTTCCTCGCTGCCATCTGAGATAGCTGAGGTGACAAAAGCTAGTTGGGAAAAAACCCACAACAAACAGGACAGAGGGAAGAGGCTGGGGAGGAGAGCAGGGAAAGAAAACAGTTCAGTAAGGCCAAGCAGAACTGCACAATTTCCAACAACAGCAAGAGATGCTCCAGAGCACTGGGATGAAAAATAAAAGCCATGGACTGAGTGTATTACATGAAGCAGGATTCAGGTTCTGGGGTGGACGTAACGCCTGTATTTGCAGAAAAGCTCCGTGTGTCCAAAGAAACCCGTGTTACTGCCATATATAACTAGGTGTGACAACTTGGGAGAGGTTGAAATACATATGGACCAAGTGGTGGCCTTAAATGAAGGGGAAAAAAAGCAAAGCTAAGGGTTTGTCACAGATTGGAGGCACAGCTGTGTGCACTCATACAGACTTTGCATTCATTCATATACAGCACAGCTTTCAGGTCCTGTGGTTCCAACACGATTTTTGGACGAAAGTTGAGACTCAAAAATAAATAAGTCTATATTTGGCCTGCCCTGGATTCGAGACACTCTCAGTAGTACTTTGCATAGAAACAATCTGAATTAATACAGACTAAGCTTTCCAGATTATAATATTCTTTACCAAGCCAATGGATGCACCTCTAAAATTCACTGCCCTGACAAATAGTAGAGCTCTTGAAAGTCTGCTTGTATTAGTTTTATGGATCTATTCTACTGCTTAAATCAGGTCTCATTAAAATTACCATCCACACAAGTTCTCCCACTGGGAAATCTACATGCCAGAGCTACTCCAGTTCCGCAGGCATTGCTCGGAGGGGGTTGCATATTGTAAAATAACTGCGGACACGGCGGGGGGAGGACAGGGAGAAGAACAAGAGGACTTTAGGACAGCAAACAAGTGACTCCTTACCCTCCTGTGATTTTATCCGCTGCAACTTTTGCTCAGGTGGTGCAACTGCATCCATGAAAAGAAATGCTTTTGCCAGAAATGAAACCGGGGCGGGGTGTTGAAAAAGGTGCCCCTCGGAAAGCCAGATGCAGCCTCAAACACCCATTTTAGTGTTGGAGTGGCAGGCTGAATATGCAAACACTGCACCTGACAACTTACACTAAAGCATATGATCTGCACACTGCCCCTCCAGTTTAATTTTTAATAGTGACAGTACTTAAATCCCAGCATTAATGTATTAATGTTCAAATGAATACAATTAAAGGCATCTCTGTTTTCTTCAGTGCTAACGACCTGGAAGATCTTTCTCCCCTTCATATTTGCAGGGATTATTACAAATACATTCTCTGTAGCCGTTGTTTTGGCAAAGAAGCAAAAATCTTTGCCTTTTAAATATGAAGTAACAGGAATAATGAATAATATATCTTCTGATTTTTGTTCTGCCATGATATATATATAATGATATATAAAATGTTCATTTATTATTATCACACATCCTAGGGAGCAGACATGCAAAATTACTTTTTTTTTTTGTCTTATAAGGGTCATTTATCATACAGAACATCCTCCAAATAGGTAGTCCTAAAATCTCAATTTACAAAGACATTTTTTAAAGCTGAATTCTTCAAACAGGGCTACTCTCCTGATGGTTAAAATAAAAACTTTATGATATTAACATAGCTGGATTTAAGGAGGTAGAAATGCTCTGCATCTTGTTTTAGAAGATCCTGCCCCAACAAAATAATGTCTGCCTATTATTTTTACTTATATCCTGCCACATTTATTAGTAACAAAAGCACTGCATGACCCTCTTAAGGCCAAATTCAGAAAAGAAAAGCATTTACTAAAAGAACGTTAATTTTTATCATAGCATCTGTGATCTTTGGGTGGGGAAAGGAAACACCATAAAGAACGAAGTCTGTATATACAAACTATCAGATTTTAACACTTATGCAGAATAATGCAAAGCTTTACTTCTTTTTGATGTTAGCAGGCTTTTCCTTTTTCTTTTTGCATTCCACTTTTCAATATGTAAAATGACAAAATGCAAAAAAAACCCAACAAAAACACGAAAATGTGCTTGTTAGGGCTGGCCTAGTTTTTTGAAACACGCACAAAAAGAAAACCCACTCATACGATCTTATTTTAATGTGTAATAGAAGAATCTGGCAAACATTAGCCAGAATAAGTCTAGCCAGCGAATGCAGACTAACATACCAGCCTGCTGCTGCAAGGCAAAAGGAAAATTTCATCTTGTTCTTCCAACACAGAAGAGCAGCATCTTCCACCTGAAGAGCACCAGTGCAGGAGCACAAGCAAACATCAGCTCCTTGCGCTCACACCAACACCTCACCTCCTTCTTGGCCGGCAATTTCCAAAAAAAAAAAAAAAATCTCAGCTGTCCCATCCCCAATCTCTCCTCAATTCAAGAGTAAATCAATGTCTTCTCCCAGAGCAATGTGCTCAGTCCAGCATTGGCCACTGACATTTTGGGAAGCAAGACGCAGCAAAACCCCAAGCAGTGACAGAACGCTCTTTTTGCAAAATTTCTTTGTGCCCAAAAATCTGCTCCAAGCCCCGCAGCTTTGAAGCGGTACCCAGAGAAATAGCCAGACATAAAACTACCTCCAAGGGAAAAGAAAAGAAATAAAGAGATAATCAAGAAAGAAAAAGGGAATGGAAGAGCTGGAGTCAGCACAGCTAAAGACTCCAATGAGGAGGGAGGTGGAGGTGGAGGACAACTACAAAGCGCTTAATTATAAACCTAAAAATGTTCAAAAACCAATCTCACGCTAACGATTTGCGTATTTTGGGATTACCTACGGATGAGGAAGGTTCAGCTTAATCAGCTATCTGTGCAAATGGATCCCCAACGTGCCAGAGCTGAACTCGATGGACAATCCCGTTAGAGTGGAAAGAGCACATGAAACGCCCTTGAGAAACGTGCCTAATGCCACAAACACTGAGGAAACAACTGTTAATAAATTCTTCCATTTTCAGGCTTAGAAGGCAAAGGGCAAATGTTGAAAGACGCAGAAGATGGGAAGGGCATGGCTAGGCTTTATATGAAGTCCATTTCATGTGTGACATATTCCTGAGGCAATCACACTGCTCAGATTAAAAGCAGTATTTAACCCACCAAAAAAAGCCTCCCAAGAGGGAAACTACATCTCTTTTTTAAGTTACCTAAATTTAAGATGTCTCTCCATCTTCCATAATAGGAGACAACAGAAGAAAAGTCTATAAATACAGAGAATGGAGAGTCTTCATAAAAAGAAAAATAGTGCAAAAAGTGTCTATAAAAAAAAAAAGTGTGAATTCAGGTATCAGAGGCCATCTGTAAAACACAAGTTAGTACTTTCCACTTTTGATCAATGCCATCTCACAGGACAGAAGCTGCTCCCATGTCCAACCACATCATGCTGGAGATTCACTTGCTCTCTCTCTGGCCTGTGTTCACCCAGGAAACCCACTGTGGACCCCTGTGTATGGAGAAAGTCAGCAGCAGAAGTAAACTGGGGGCGGAGAATTCCTCAAATCCAGGTTACACACTGAGACACACGTGAGTCTGACAACTGCTCTAAGACCAGACCTCATCCTGCCAGCTGTTAGGCACAGCTGGCATGCAGGACCAGGAGAAGGTCCTTGTGGTGGGACCAGACTTGAGGAGCTCTGCACTGCTGCCATTTTCAGCTCTAAGCAGATATTCAAAGACCCACCAATGATACTGCAGGGCCCCATCCTACCAGCATCTTGTCCACCATTACCACTTTAAAATGCATTTGCCACACTGGCAAAGGACTCTGGAGCACCCCTGCTTTCCCCCAAGCACCAGGCCTGGCTTCAGGGACCACCCCACACCGATTCCTCTCCTACTTGGGTCTGATCCAGGTGCTCACACAGCACACTCCTACATTTTATTCTCTCTCTCCCCGAAGCTTTGGCAACTGAAATCTATTATGATATCAAAAGGTAGCTGACAACATAAAATGTATCCCGCTGAGTTGATGCCGCACGCTGCTAAATTTACAACAACATAAGTATCATAAAAATTATAAGAACTGCAAATTAACCACTGATTTTTTAGTTCAGTGACATAAATAACAGTAAAGATCTGGAAAACTTCCAAACATCTTTACAACTGTTTAATTTGTCAAAATCTATCAAGTGTATTTCAACCACAAACCTGTCCTCTGCAGTGCATTAGTTTTCACGTACTTATGCTGGCATCAAAGGCAGCAAAAATAAAGCTTCTGTAATTACTGTATTCTGATGCACCTTTCCAGTCACACTTTTATTTCTGCTTTTCTTCCTCTGTACTTCTCTGTTGACACTGACAGTCAGCAATGTTTTAAAAACATTCACACTAAAAAAGACAAAAAAAAATCACTACTGCCTTCCACTCCTCCCAGGTTTGTCTGGGACACTCAAGGCAGCACATTGCTTTGTTTGCCCACTGGAGTGGTTTTCCACTCACGTGCTGCCCGTTCCTCACCATGCTTGCGTCAGCAAACCCTTTTATTTACTCCTTTATTTGTGCACCAAGCTCTGCAGTTGCAAAGCCACCTTTCCGGCAGCTGCAAGAGAGCAGGCAAAGATCAACAAAAATAATAAATTTTATAGGCTCTATTTCTTTTCCTAGGGGAGGAGCTCATTTTTATGTAGCTATTTATTTTGTATGACTAAATAGCAATTATTGTATTTAGGATTTAGTAAAAAGAGTGCATTTCTTTCACGACCGTTGCAAGACTAACCAAAGTGTTGAATTGCTTTAGTTAGGGTCTTTCTGAAAAAATAATATACAATGTACTTCTATTATTGAACTACTCAGGGGGCTGTGAAGCTTCTAAGTCCCCAATGTTGTGCCTGCCAAGAGAGCTTTGACCACAGCACCAACGCAGCAGTGGAGAGGTTGACAAGGCTGGCCCCAGCACACGAAGATAGTTTTGCATTTTGCAGAAAGAACTGGCCAGCATCTTTTCATGTGGTATTTGTTGCCCTATACATGAGTTCGCACCAAGAAAATTCATATATAACTCCAGCTGCTGTGAGGTAGTTGCTCTATAAAAAATAATAAATCAAGTAGGTGCTGGGAATTGACAAGACTTCTCTGTCACATTCTGCTTTTACAAAGGCTTCCCAAGGTCGGGGCTTTTCCCTTTGAGCTGGCTCCATTTTCCTCAGGAGCCATTTTGTATCTTTCTTGTACATAAAATATGAAATATTACAGGAACTAATTAGACCTTCTTAAATGAGAGAAACTAATAAATCCCTCCCTCTAATGATACTGAAGTGCACTTGTGAGTGACTGCACAGAACAAACACACTTGCTGCAGCTCCACAGGCATGAAAGGCCACTGCAGAGGCTGGCAGGGTGTGAGTTCATGAAGAACTGGTGACCCAAATAGTCCCATGAGCTCCCACCAACCTCAAAGGTTCATCTGCTCTTCAAAGCTGACAACCCCATCACCCCAACCAGCCAAGGTTTGGTGACTCCATCACTTGTGGAACATTAGGGTGATGTGGCTCTGACCCCTGGGCTGAGTGGCACAGCACATTTTTTAGAGGAGAGTACCTGCTGGGGTCTGTTACTCCCCACAAGACAAAATCTCCACACGCTGTCTATCCATATGGAAGCAGGAAAGGGAGGTTAAGGAGTGAGTTTGGCACAAAAGGTTAAACTCAGCCCCCATTCCCAGTATATTGTACAGTAAATCTCTTTATTCTGTAAACGCAAAATAGAATTGCTCACAGTTTGTCTTAAAAATGGGATTTATGCTTCAAATACAGAAAATCAACACAGAACATAGTGCAGCACTAAAAATTAAGCATCCAGATATAAAAGGAAATTTTAAATTAATTTTCCCACTGTGTTGTTTGCTAGAGCAATACACTTAAATGGCCACAACTCATTTGGTGACACCCAGAGGAACCGTGCAAGCGCTGTGGAGCAATGCAAGTAATTCAAAATTCTTTGATTAAATCTCACATAATTGCACATAACTGGAAAAAAATCACAGCAAGTTGGCTTCACATATTGTATTGCATAAATCAAAAGAGATTCCCACAAAAATCTCTTCTTTCCAGACTATTTTATCTAAGCAACATATAGCTGTTACAACAAATTTTGAATGATTTTGATTCCCATTGTGGTATAATGAGTAATGAAGAAAGCACTTTTTTTTATTCTGGTTTGCACTGATGTGTTTCTTCTTTGACTAAACCCTCAGTGACTCAGTTCTGCCACTTCACAACAAGGAGTTCTCATGTTTCCCTCTACACAGGAAAAAAAGAAAATAAGTCTTCGACTATCCTGTTCTCAGCCCAAACCAGAGGGGAGACCTTGGGAGCTCCTATAATTTGTGCTGCTCACTGCAGTAAGACCCTAGGCCAGGGTGCTGTGCCAACCCACACCCAGCACACAGACATTATCATCTGAACACAAAGGTGCCCCGAAACTGAGTTCTCTGCAGAGAAAAGGAGACCTTCAACATGAGCCTGAGGAATGTTTCTCACTCCATGCAAGGGAAAACAGATTGGCCAGAGTTACTTGCCTCAAAACTCAAGAGCCTGGCACAACAGCCTTCTGCAATCATCTTTCTCTGGCATTCCCAGAAAGGGTGACCACAAAAACTGCTGCCTGCACTGCAGAGAGAACTGGCCTTTTTCTGTGCTCAGCACCAGCTTTCCAGACTTAAGTTTCTCTTTCCAGTAATGTGCAACGCTAACACTTTGCGCTACGTGGGGCCTAATAGTTTCAGACCTGGAGACTTAATTACAATCTACTCTAATTGGCACATGGCACTAAAGTATAAATATTAATAACATTAACCAAAAAAAACCCCTCCCTGATTGAGATGGCAAGCTGAGGACCGAATCAATAAATCAACAGTAATCTTTTTCCCAAATCACAGCTGCAACTCCACCCTTTTTATTGATTTTTTTCTTTTTTTTTTTCTTTTTTTATTTATTTCACTATAAATCTCCTGATTCTTGATTGAATTAGTTCAAAACAATTGCACACCTAGCCAGGATAAGCAACACTTTGGTTTTAAAACCCTTCTCATGGCAGCAGCTGCACAGTGAGTTGTATGATGTTGAGACCAGCCTTTCACGGTGCAGCTTCTCCTCCTCCTCCTGGAGCTCATCCCTGGGTCCACAATCCAGGGGAAACTGGTGGTCAGTCAAGGTTTTTCGGGTCTAGGAAAGAGGTAACCATGCTAGACCTGACCTCCTCTCTAAGCCACAATGATGTTTTCATGCACATATATTTAAAGGAACTTCCAATCAATTGTCCTGTAATCAGAAATCCAAACCATGTATTTTCTTTAGGCGTATCTGTTGATCAAGTATTTTACTCCACAGCATTATTCTCTACAGCATTATTCTGGTACTTGCACATGTTCATCCCCAGTATAAATCTTCAGCGTATCGTACCTGACTCTGCAGCAGCTTTCCTGCAAACAGCTTTGTTGTGTTCTAGTAAACTTCACTCATGTTATTTATTCTCCTTTAAAAAAGAAGTTATACCTCACTGTACTCATTCTTAGCAAAGACAAGTTTCTGCCTATCAAAAGACAAGTTTACTGCAAGGACTCTTGTAATTGTACTGATAATGGGTAAAAATTACACATTCTTATAAGGGAGAAGACAAAGGACTTCATGTTTATAATAGTTGTGCTGATATCATAGTTTCACCAAACTGTGCTTTCAGACAGAATTATAGCCTTCCCACCTAAGTGACCTAACCTGTAACTATTTAGGATAGATATAATGGGGCAAACTGTCATCTACAAATCAACAGATGTGCTGGTTTCAATGGAGATTTTGCAATTGGCTTCCAAGGACTTGTGATGCTTTACCCCCCCATATTTTCAGTAAAGGACTAAGTACTCCTAAGACGAAACTAATTAAGCTGAAAAAATCACCAAACAAAACTTGACAAAACTGGCAAAAAATGAAAACAAAATAGACTTCAGTTTGCAAGTTGCAAAGGAGCTAGCATTTTAATAAAGACAATAATCACAAATATTACCGAACAAAGGAAAAGGAAACCAAAACATGCCAAGAAAGATAAACAAGAAATATGCTTATAGGATGCCAGTCCAACTGATTAAAGATCTTCAGAAAGCAGGATATCCCACCTAGAGCCGTTAAGTCTTATCTGAATCCTTACACACCCACACCCCTGTCAACAGCAGATCTGAGGATGGAGAAGAGGAGCCCATCCTTCTTCCTTATTACTTCTGCCCCTCCTTTTGTCTATGCCCGCTGTAGCTGCTCCTCACAGCCTGTTAAAATGTTCATTACACAGCCTTTGCTTAGGCTAAAGCAAGACAGAAGCTGCACCCAGTAATTCTGTTTCCCCCATGGAAAACGAAGCAAGGGAAGAGATGCCAGGCTGGGTGTGTTTTTGGAAGCAGCAGGTCCCTAAAGTGAGTGAGGTGTACAAATGATCCAGGACTCAGGAACACCGTGCAGCAGGTAGCAGCAAACAAACAGCAGTGGCTGTTAATGATGATGTGCAATAACGTCAGGGAGACTTGTTCCCATGTAAGTAACCTGCCACGCTGGGGATACAAATGGTCTGGGGTTTGATAGCACCTACTGCAGAGAGCAGTGTTATCAACGTGCTCGCGTGCTCAGATAAATGCAGCGCTATTTCCCTGCGCTGCCGCTGTCACTTTCTCCGCTCCGTCAGCCCCTTTCTTAAACCGATTGCTATTTTTATTACACTCCTTAAAATATGAAGCGGGAGACTCCTTTTCCTGAAATACACCGGGCTAGATAGATGACGCCTTTTAAATAATATTCTTTTCTTGCTGGCCCTGATCCTTGCAGTGTTGTTGCTTACTTTGGAGGGGGAAACAAAATAAAAGTGGCAAGCCATATCTCTCCATTCCAAAGGGAGTGGTTTCCCAAGAAAAGCATAGTTTTGTTCCCTTGCTATTTCCTTTCAGCGCTGCAGACAAGCAGGCAGCAGACCAGCTACTAAAACTGACCCCAGCAGTTACGAACCAACGCTCAATATACCCAGAAAATAGTTTGAGGGCAGCAGGTGGCATTTGGGGGGATGTTAACGAGATCTGTCACCTCTAAATTCTGGATTTCGTAGGAGAAAAGGAAAATTATCGGCAAACTTTAGGCTTTTTAAAGTCTAAAATTAGGTGAGATTCTACTGAAAAGGAAAATAACTTCCAGCTTTATTTTAAGAACTGGAATTGTGCTTCCTGCTTTCATTGCTGCAGTTCTTCTGGAAAGGAAGCTGCCCGCAAGTAATGGATAAAATACAGAAAACCTTGTGGATTCAAAAATGCTCTCCTCACCCTTCTGTAAAAATAAAATCCAGAGGCTGGTGGAGCACACTGGTTCCACTGTAGTAGATACAATGCCAAGGAGAGGGGAAAAAGCACTCCCTGATACAATAGGTCATTGTACTCCCGGATCTACCACATATGTTACTCCAAGGGCTCTCAACCTTAAACTTGGAAAGTCTAAGACACTGGAGCCATGCTATATAAAGTAAGACCCAAGTTCCAAATATTTGATTTAGCAAAGTAAATATGGTTGTTTTTATTGGGTGCAACAAGCATTTTTCACAGAGTGAAGAATTATGGTAAACATCTGCTAATCATACTCACAAAAGAGGTCATTGTGTTTAAATCCAAGGTCATATTAATAGCTATATTTAATTAATAAAACCCAACAGTAATATTACACAAGTTTCCAACAACGTCTGCTTCCTGACACTCAAGGACCTATTCATTAATGGACCACTTATATTGGTTTTTCTTGATATTGCTGCTAAACTCTTACAAAGCTTTTAGGCCATACAACAGAGGCCTGACTTAGAAGTAAACTGCATCATGTTATACTATATGTCTCTGGGGTATTATACCATGTGGATGTAGTTTGTGAACACATGAGCTAACAAAAATACTGGAATATGTGATATTCCATCAAGGTGGTCTTGCACTTCCAGGTTCCTATGTCTTCTCCCATGCAATGGAATAGGTAAGGGTACCACATCTGTTTCTGAACAAGGAGATAATGTTCTTTGTTGAGTCATTCGTTGCCTAGGTGGAAGTCAGAGCTGCACCTGCATTTCATGAGACTTTTTTCTGCTTCAAAACAATAAAAGAACAGAAATCCCAGCTTTTCAAGAAATGTTGGATTTCTTTCCTACTCCCAACCAGCCCCTGGTTAAATCTTGAAGGAACGGTTTCTCAATGTGTTTACAAGTTGCCCAGCCCTGGTGAATTATTGCCCAAAGTGAATCGAGTGTTTTCACAGTTCTAGTCCATTTTGCCTGTTAAGAAACAAGCTGTTGAAATGTTGTTGAGCTCAAACAGAAAAATGAAGCTGGTTTTCGCTTACTCAGGTGTTAAACAGCACAGCTTTTTTCAAATCTCAGGAGGTGTCCTGGATGAAACCGATACAAATGAGAAATGAATCAGATCTTAGAACTTCTAATGTTTGATTGTTTAAATTTAAGGAAATGGAGATGTATTGAAAAGTAGGTTTTCTTGCACACCCAGACTTTCTCATCTAACTGCAGTCATTGATGTTTATAGATTTTTTTCTGTGAAAGATAAATCTAGCTTGTTGCATGAAAAATCCTCGAATGCACTGATGTTTATTCACTGAATTTCCATATCCTTTACACTTGAAGTTATTTTCTCTTTTCCACCATGTATGTGAAAACCATGACATTTTCTATCTTCTACACAAGTTCCCCACACCATACTGCACCATCTCCATGTTATTATATATATTGCAGTAATGCCATTTCCAATTCATTACAAAACACTTTCATGTACCAGATGTCCCAGCTTTGGTAGGACCGAGTTATTTTCTGCCCAACAAGTCCTGAAGGCAGAAATAGTTGTTCCTGTATCTTTGTACACAGCCATGCCATTTCACCTACTTGTGTCAAACTTCCACTCCAACAAATACAGGTGCTTTGTCTTACCCTATTTTTAGACAAATTGCAACTGAAGACAACTGTGGAAGTCTGTGTCATGTACATGGCCACACCACTGGCCACTGAATCCTGGTATAAAGAAAGCTGGAAACGCGAAGTTCCGATAACTCAGTTCTCACATGGTTCTCCTGTTTTTTATGGCTCTATGTCAAGCCAGGTGGATTCTTTTAACATCTCCTACCCTTAAATCTACAGCCTAAGCGTTTTCCAGAAGCCTGGATTTGTTCATGCATAATATAACCCTGGCACAGAAGCAAAAAAAGCAGCAAAAAATCACCCTACTCACAGCTTAGTTCATATCACGCCCTGCAGTCCCCAAAATCTCTTTTCAAAAGCACAGAGTCAGAAGCTGTTCAGCAAGCTGTGTAATGATCCTCAGTGCCTTCTCATTATCCTGAGGTCACATGGAGACCTTCTGACAAGCAAAAATGAACCAGAGGTATTTTGGGAGAGGTCCTTGACATGGGAAGCTGAGGAGGAGGATGGTTGTAGAAGGGCAGAGCAGGGGGAGGGGAGTGTAAAGGTGAGAGTGAGACATTATCTGTTACCCTCCTGTGCAAACATACCTGGGGCCAGCAGCTCTGGACACAGCCAGGGAAATACAGACACTCTGGATCAAAGCCCCCATGTTCAGTCCCACCCCAAGAATAAACTTCTACCAAGTTCAGAACTTAAGGAAGGACTACACCAGGCTGAACTAAATTTCAATTTGGATACTCAGAGAGGAGCCTCTCGGTGAAACAGAAAGAAAAAACAGCAGGTTAGTTTAAACAAACTCATGGCTTTGGATAGTACCTTTCAAGAGCATCAGTAAGTAGTGGGTAATAAATCTTAGTCTAAGTAATTCATTAGCCATTTTGGCATCACACACAAAGTGCATCACTTTGATCTGATGCATCTCAGTGCACTCTGCTATCAGCTGCAACTGGCTGTGCTTTGTTCATATGAAGGGCTTTTTAATCCAAATGAGAAAGTGATGCTTCTGCACTGATGCTCTAATTTAGGAGTTATAATTAACAGACTTACTGCTAATCAGATGTCATCATACCTCCCCTAAGGCCCCAAATGGAGGAAACAACAGAAAAAAGGACCAAAGGTGCCTCAAGACAGCATCTGAGTTTTTGTCTCTGATTTTGTGTGTTCAAACCCATGCATTCATCTGTGTGAAACTGGTGGGAAACATGATCTTGTGGTTGAAGTAAACTCAGAGAAACGAGAGGCCTGAGGTCTGCTTCCATCCTTCCGTCTCTTGGGCAAATTACACAGAACTTGATTTTTTAAGCTGGGAATAGTCAATAGCCTGCCGAAAAGTCCTGCTATCCCACACAGCTGACATTAAGTTGCACTTGACCCTGCCCAGATGGCCTCTAACCTTTGTTCAGAACACTATTGCCACGGCAGGGCTGCAGAGAGCTCTGCTCCCAGCACCGCTGCACAGCCCAGTGTTTGCAAAGTCAAGGCACTCGGGTCAAAACATGGGGCTACCTAACCCTGCTTCTTCACATCCACACAACACAGAAAGGCAGATGTGGTGCCCACAAACACGCAGGACAGTTTGCTCTAGGCTACGATTGCACAGTCAGAAAAGAAAAGCAAGCTAGAAACCATTTTTACCAGGGTCAAGACAGCCTTGAGCACACACTTCAGCTCCTCCCCAGCAGCCACACTGCCCGTGCCAAGCTCCAGTCCCTGGGTCAGCAGCTGCCGGGGCAGCCACGTCTGAGGGACGGCACATCCAGCCCAAGGCAGCTGAGCCCACACAATTAACATTTCAACATTTGTGCAATTGCTGCATCAAAAAACCTCAACATTCATCATTCTGTCATGCCAGTTAACCCAAAGTAAGTTAGCCTGAAACATTTTGTGCAGGCTGCCTCCCTGCTGGCTGTCAGGGTCCCAGCATGCCCACTGAAGGATCCTTCAGCTCAGACATTTGGTTGAGCACAGGATTTGCTTCTTTATAATCTCTGTACTCATTTCATGGAAGCCATCAAAGATCACACTGACTCTTTGGCTTGGAAAACCCATTCCCTGTGTTAAAGTAGGTACAGTCAGACTCAGGGTGCTCAGAGGAACTCACAAATGATGGGCAGCATGCTCCTGCCCATGGTTACAGAAGGATTACCCAAGGTTCCTCCAGCCGTTGGCTCATGCCTGACGCCCATTTTCTTCATGCCTGTGGTCAGACCAAAGCCAGTGGTGAAGGCAGCAAACTCACCAGCAGCTGAAGGTTTGCCACCAGCTCTCTGGAAAATGTGTAACTGTCAGCATCAGGAGCTGGGCAGGGGCTGCTCAGGCACCTCAGACCCAGCCCATTCCCTGAGCACCACCCCTGTGCCCACCTGCAGCCTTGCTACTGCCCCATCCAAACACAGCTGGAACATGGGGAGAAAATGGTTCAGCCAAGAATGTGCCCTTCCCTCACTCCTGAAACAGCTGGTCCCAGCCAGCCCCAACCCAGACCTGGATGAGCTGTGCCACACCAGCAGAGTCTCTTCACAGAGCTCCTCACCCCAGAAACAGCACAGCAGCCATCAAACCTGAAACACCACTGAGCCTCCCTTAACCCTGCCATGCATATTCACATAGAAATATTGTTCTCAAACAAGTGGATGCATCATACCCCATCCCTGGAAGTGTTCAAGCCCAGGTTGGATGGGGCTTGGAGAAATCTGATCTATTGGAACGTGTCCTCCCAATGACAGGGGGTTGGAACAAACTGAGCTTCCAGCTTAAACCCCTCTATGATTCCATAATTCTAATTGTCCACTACATACCTAGCCTGCAGGTTTTGCAGTCCCAACATGTGCTACAACTTTAACTTTTCAAAAACAGAGTTAGAACTGGTCTAAGAAAATCAAAAGGACAGCACAGGAAAATGCCCAGTGCTCACACTGTAACATCTCTGAATGAGATAACATCTCTGAATGAGATATCCCTGAACAGGGATTCTCACCAGAGACCTTCCCAGGTTTAAGGAGTTTATTCTTCGTGCCAGTTTGTATTTTCTATGTAAATTCATGCAGCTGCTTTGAAAGGAACTGCAGGTTTCTGCTAAGCAAAACTTTCTTTGTGAACCAGGAGTAAAATGCATAAACCTTCTCCTTAAGAATTAAATGTATGTATTTTTATTGCAGCATGAACAGCTTTTTTTGTAAAGGGAACAAGAGCTTGTAGAGCCAGGGAAGTGTTTATAAATATAACACTTATCCTCGTACAATATATGTTTTGCTTTAATAAAAACAGAACCTGATCATTCCGTATCAAAAGCCCAGCACAAAATTCATATGTTTTTCCCAAGACAGAAATTCTAACTCATTTTCCATGCTGTACCCTCAAGCTCTTGTTCACTGCAAACAGGACATTGTTTTCTTGGTTTTTCTTTTTAAACAGCACGAAAGAAAAAATAGTAGAGGGTGTCACTGCAAACACATCAACATGTACCATAAAAATGAAAACAACCATGATTCAACTAAAGCTTCCAAGTTCCTTATCAGTACCTGGGACGTATCTGGAAGCGAGCTTTCCCACCCTAAAAGGAAGTGCCAGGGGTGTTCCCCACTCCCAAGGGTAGGCAAGGTTGGGTGGTTTGTCCTGTTGTGATTTAAATACGATGTGATCCTTATTCAGTGCTATAAAGTCTGCTCCGAGCATGCCAGTACATGTCAGCTTTGCCTTCACTCTGTAAGACAACAGCCGCCTCCATGCAGAGTTCAAAAATATTTGATGATTTAAGCCAGCTTGCTCCACTTAGGTTAGAACACAAAGCAGACTGCAGTGTTCAATATCAGAATCAGCATTTCCCCCCCCCACACTTGTGAATACATGTATTTAGATCAAATAGGCTTTTGGCACCATTTTCGCTTGCCTACATGCAAGCCTACTGGTACTAGAAATCCTTTCTTCAGTATCATCATCCAAGGATAAAGACACGAGACTTCCCATTCTCCAAGGACTGCCAGTCTCCTTAAACATAAATCTGCTATTGTGCAAAAGGCACAATCTCTTAGGATTTCTATCGCAAAAGAACAAGGAAAATAGCCCAATAACTGAGAAAATGGAGCAGTTTCACAGATTGGCGTGTTAAAGCAATATAAAGCAATTATGTGGTTGGGTGAAGGTAAGGAAGGGAGCAAAGACACAAGAAGTTAAGGGGGGCTGGAAGTGAAGAGAAAGTCTGATTTGGGACTACAGCAGCTTCCTCAGAAATTGCAGACTAAAGAGGGCTGCTCGGGACAGTTCAACAGCCACGATGTGATGGAGGCAACCCCACTGCGCTCTATGTCAACTCAGTTATCTCAGATCCACAGAAGCATCCAGCAGTGCTTCTCACCAGGTACCAACTGGGCTGATTGGGAGGAAAGGAAAGCACTCAGTATTTTGAGAAGTACCGTGAGTTTGATTTTGACAAAAGCCAAAGATGCAAAAAAATCTCCCATGTTTTTTCTCAACAATTAGGCAATTCACAGTATATTTAATTTAAATTTTTTTTTTTCACAACCAGGAGTGTAATGTGGTCTTGCTAACGAGGCACCAAGTAGCACTATACCACAGGTATAATTTCATTATTCCCCTAAATGCCACATGTAGGACAGCAGCATACACAGCATGTGTGAGGCGGTGGGTGGTCTTATTTCCAATGAAGTAATATTCAAACCACAATAAGGTGGCTAGTGAAACACAAAGTCCCACCTTTAACTCTGCTTCTAGAACCTCAGAGGTCTAAGCTTTTCAAGGTGATGTGAACCAGAGCCCCGTGGCAGATCTGGGGCAGCCCTGCTGACTTAGAGCTGCTGCTGGGCATCTGGTGCAATGCTTTGGGAATATATCACATTTATTAACTGCTCAGCTATGAGCTACCAGCTCACGGCAGGCACTTCACATGTAAGAAAGTGATGAGAAATGCTAAGGCAGGATTGAACTGGGGATGCAGTTCCCAGCTGGTTTATCATATTAGCAAATATCCTTGTCGTTTCCTAAGAGGGGTTGGGAAACCATCCAGGGGAAATGCATTGCCCAGGGCTTGACTTCACAGAGAAAGGAAAGTGACAGGGAAATATCAGGCTTTAAAAACCCCAAGGTGTTGCCACCCTGCCTGTGGGGCTCTGCTACAGCACTGCTGCTTCTGGAAGCTGGGGCATCACCAGGGAATGGGCCAGGCTGGAGGGAGAGGGCTCTGTGCCAGGAGCAGGTCTGCAGGCGTGTGGCAACAAGGAATTCAGAGCAACGAGCTTTAGGGCAGCTCTGATGTGTGAAATCACTCTTGCCTCTTCCTTCAGCTGCATGTAAAGGACTGCAATGAGAACACTGCAGGGAGAAGAGAAGACCCAGGAAAGAGGCACTGAAACTTCAGAAAAAATAATGTCACAGGATTATCCCTGATAAAGTCCACAGATCTACACAAGTATTACTCAGAACAGGACGTGCCCAAGTTCACTGGATATACAAGAAACAACAACAAGTTTTCTTTCCCAGGATTAACTAAAAGAGCACGATTTTCTCTCCTGTTTTCACTATGACTGTACACAAGCAAACCCTCCTGCAGAAATTACTTGTGTTTTAAATGTTATTGCTAATCTGCAATACAGCATGTTTCCCTAGCCGAGTCATTAAAACGTGCATGGGTCAGGATGCTGAGACTGCACTCATGGTTCTTTATAGTTACAGTATTAGTAAAGTATTTACTAAATTGACTACCACCTACTTTAAGTTAAACTTGCTGACAGATAAACTGAGCATAACCTCTGGCATTTTCAGACGTTTTCTTATGAATAGATATATTTTGCACGTTTTTGCATGCTAGGCCCTTTCCAAAATGCTGATTTGATCTCTGACATCAAGGCTTACTCACCCCCTTGAAGGTACAAAAGAAAGGTAACAGTAGCTTGCAAGTGGGGGAATTAGACTTTAATATATAGAAAGCACAAAACTTACTCTTTCCAGTTTATTTTAGATTCAAAAGCTATAAAAGAGCACAAAAATTTCAGCACTATTTCTGCATTGGTTAAAAAACGCAGCTGAGAAGAGATTTAAAAAGGGGGAGATATAAAAAGAATATTATTTGCATAGTCATAAATCATTATAAAACAATTATTCTGCAGCAAAAAAGCACTCATTTCACAAGGGCAATCCAGCTTCAAGAGAGTGCACTATCTGTTAGCATCCTATTCTCAAAACAGACATCTCTGGACAGATTTGTTGCAGTTTTGTAGATGCTAATGTGTAAACAGATTGTAAAATTATTTTTGGGCCTGTAATAGGATTTAATGTGTTTAAGAGGTAGTCTTATACCTCTTTAACAAAGAGGCTTACAATATGGTAAGAATGTATCACAAAAAATATAATGCTTTTAAACAGATAAATCCTCTTGGCAAAGGCTGTAATCTTTCAAACTTAATTGGTGAACTCATTAACGAACAACTGCCACTACAAGAAGAAAGACTATTGTCAGCGACTTATCGGGCAATGAGATAACAAACTTAATTATATTGTTTTCAGTGGATTTACATTTGCTTCCTTTAGGACACTAGATTTTCTAAACATCATTTCCTTGGCTGTATACAATATTTTTATCCCCTAAGAGAAAAGCAAACCCATCTACAACAAACAGGCAAAGAAAAAAAAAAACCCAAAACCAGAATCCATCACAGCTTTGAAGTAAACACAGCACAGTCCTAAAAATTCTGTCTTTATTATCTACTTGTAAAAAGTTATAAGCCTGTAAAGTAGTTAATTTATGAGCCATGTTAATCATTTGTTCCCATTTGATCTGAGGTTTAGCAAACACGGTTTCCTGGGATGTAGGAGGATAATTTGCAGGTCCAGCTTGGCTCCGGAGGGGGCACTAACTAATTTGACACCGTAACATGACATTGATGGCAGACACACACTAATGACTGCACTGCTCGATGATCCTGTCAGTCTGTTGCTACACTGAATGGAGAGTTTCTTCTTATTGCCAAAAAAAAAGTGCAGAGTGGTCCTACTAATTATTCAGACATGCACTATAATGAGAATCTTAGTGCTCCCTCCCAAGATACGAACCTCTCACTAAAGCTCCCATTTGTCTGATACGGTGGCTGATTAGAATTTGTTTCTTGAATAGTAAAACCACGGCTTAAAATAAAGAGGAAAGGATAAACAGCCTTTTATTCTGCATAAAACTCAGAAAGTGGCCATTTTGATTTCAAGCTGGGGTTTTTGTCATTTACTTACACCAGAAGAATAGAAAATTGGATTAATTTTTAATAGTACTTCTCAAACAACATAGATCTTCATGGAGTTTTACTGTCTGGATCACTCAGGAGCTAAATTTTATGGACAAAGGGATGCTCTGAAGGTATTTTCTTTCTCCTAGGAGAAAGAAATTTTCTAGAACAGAAACTTGTACTGGACGAATCACAGGTTAGGAATAAAAGTGCCTCCTCTTCCTAGAGTATATTGTTAGAACTGATTCCTCACTATGAACTCTGAAAGTGCATAAGGGCTTTATGAATCTCTGAATGATCTGGACGTAAAAACATAAAGAGTAAGAAAAGTTGAATGGCACTTTCCAGAACAACCTTTATTCCAAGACTTTGAGTCCTGATCTAGCATGGCTATGCAGTGTATTTCAACTGCATCTCTTTACCATATTGACAGTTCTATGCCCTTCTAATGCCGCTGCAGCAATGCAGAATTGCAATCCTGGAAGAGGCCAATGGACCAACCAGTGTGTGTCCTATGTCAAACACACAGACTGAAGATACGTTACTACCCTGAAAAAGAGCCTGAATTTCTAAGGATAGCACTTAGCTCTTTCTGAAAAGCAAACCCTTCTAAGAGCGTTTCAAGTGGGCCACCAAAAGCCTAGCACACACTACTGAGTCATTTAGAAAAACGTTATAAACTCGAAAGTGTTACACACAAAGGTGAGGGAGACACGCGCTCCACCACCTCCCCAGGACAGTTTGAAAGCCATTACCAGCTAATGGCTCTCCAGTGGTCTCCAGGAATTCAATCAGTGGTCTCCCTTCACATGCTGCATCTATTCTGGAAAAGCCACAACTCTATTAGGAGCATATTAGGCAATCTGTGGTCGAGGGGGATCCCTGGCCCCAGCCAGCCCCCACCTGTGCCCTCCTGGCTGCTCGCTACACTGAGATCTGTACTTAGGAGGGGTTTGATTTGCATGGAGCCTGATACCTACAGTTCTCACATTATGGTTCATCACCCCGTTTCAAGGCTAGGAATAGCAAAGAAGCTACTGTGCAGCATCAGAGCTCAGAGCCAAGTGCCAGACCATCCCACGTGGTCCCTTTGCAGAGCACCACACACTCCCCAGCAGCACAAACCATCTCTAGAAACCATGACGCAGCAGAGCACTGGGCACTTCACCAGTGGCCCCAAATACTCTAAAAATTAACTTCTGAATAACTTCTACCAACAGCAGCACCACAAATCTACTGGAGCGGCACAACTTCTGAGATGAAAGCAAAAGTACATGTTTGGAGAGCCAAGGCAATGTAACGTAAATACTGGGTACACGCTGTTACATGTCATTTCGCAGAGCAACATGCGAAGGGCACATGAATCATTAGTGAGAGAACAGCCCTGGCACCTACCCCAGAAATACCTCAGTCAGCACTCAGCAGGAAAGAAAAGATCAGAAAAAGAGAGCCCAGAATCCTAAATGGAGGCTCAGCTCCTGCAGAAAGATACACTTAACAGTGTTCATCTCTTTGGAAAATAGAAGTACTGTATCCAAGATACAGCACCGCTAACATTTTCCACATGGCCGGGGATGGATTGGTGAGTGGCCCTCTCCTAAACAACAGCATCTCTATGTGTCAGATGTTGGAAAAACGAGGACATGATGCATTTTGCTCTCTGTTCTCATAAACCCCCAATATTAATTCAGACAGAGGAGAAGGAAGTCATCAAGTTTATTTCGAACCAGATTATGCCACATTCAGCCACATTGTGTGGACACACCACAGTAGCCTCCTCGCCCAGCATGCCAGAGTGTGAAGAACAATCCTTTTATATCCACAGCATGACTTGGCCAACTTTAAAACGCAACAACTAAAACTCCAACGTCCTTCTGTCAGTTTAACTGCTAATTTGCAATGGATTTGGTTACACTTCCCGTTTAAGGCAAGTTCTCCCTGAGGGCTGGCTAAGAAATCTTGGGCAAGAGGAAGTAGCAACCACCAAAGAATTAAAAAAAAAAATTTAAAAACCCCAATTAAATTTAAAAAAATCTCACCCATCGCCTCAGAGATGAAGGCAGGAGCTCTCCTGCTGGCCCCCAGCTCTGCACTGGAGGGTGGCAGCAGCCCTGCAGTCTCAGGGTGTCCCTGTGCAGATGGCTGGGGTTCACCCATGACTAGAGAGAAGCTGTGGTGAGGGTAACAGGCCAACCTGGGTGGCAAGGAGCAACAGGGAGGCAGTTCCCTTCTTTCCCTGCCATCTCTGACTCAGAGGTTGGTGAGGCACAAAGGATGCCATTCCCTATGAGAGCATGAAGAGAGGAAAGGCTCAGCCTCTGTCAGGATGAGAAGCAGCTCTCTATATAGATTCAGATCACAAACTTTCTGATCCTGATAGTCTGCCCACGTTTCCACAAGAGATGGCTGGATCACTACAGTTTTGCTCCCAGGGCCGTGGGCAGTGGCTCTCTTGGGCCAGCTTGCCTCACCAACCTGCCTAAAAACCCTCCACAGGTCCCAAAGAAGACAAAGGGAGGAGGATACAAAGTTTTAGATGTTTTCTGCAAAGCAATCTCCTAAGTGAGCTTTATGAAACACATGGGAACAGACTTGTAACTTATGCAGATCTTTAAAACTGGTCAAGTTGTGTGGCTCCCTAAAAGCAATGTCAGGGCCACAATTAATCAGGATACAAGTATACTCATGGTTTGGGAAGAGTCCTCTCACTCAGTCCCCACTAATTCACCCCTTTGTGTCTCTCTACTCACTCACAACTGCATCTCCAAGCAGTCTTTCCCTCACCTCACTTTGCTGCTGCCGCAAGACAAGGACCTGCATGACTCTGCTCCTGGTCCCTGTGGCTACCACTGCAGCACGTGCTGTCTGCACAGTAAAGCACTAAACTAGTTTCATATATCTACTGCAGAGTTTTATCAGAAATGCCATTTAGGTAGCTGTCAGATATCAAAGAATAACCCAAACTTACTACTTTTCTTCCTCTGCATTCTGTGGTTAGTCACACAGAAGTGCTCCTTTCATCATGGCCTAGGCTGGACACAAATCTGCTCATGGATTCACTCAGAACACTAGCTTCAGGCTAGGAATAAACCACCAGGTAAAATAAAATCAGGAATGGCTTCACTGCACTGATCCAAACAACCAGCAATCATTCCCAGCCTTCTGCTCATCTTTTCAGGCCCTGACTGCAGGCTCACGGCCTGAGGAAGGACACAAGGTACAACTGCAATGTGGCAGCAGGTGAAAGAGCAGGAAGGCTTGCTTTATCTGAACAATCAAGAGAAGGGAACTGACGATCACCGGTTGTGTGAAATCCAGCAGAGGTATCATGGAGAAGAAGAACTAAAGCATGTGAAGTGTGTAAGAGGGAGAGATACTGGCAAAAGCACCAGCCCAGAGGGATGGCCTGCAGTAACAGAGCTCCAACGGCACCATGAGGTCTTACCAAGTGAACCCTCTGGCCCTGCACGCCCAGAGACATCCGACACAGGCACAGTAACCTGACAGCCCTGGGCAGACGTGGTGGAGGCCTGGGGAGAGCTGCTGGCAAATGCCAATGCAGAGCACAGGACAGGGGATGGGGTGTGCTGGGCCCCAGAGCTGTTGGGCAGCGCCATGTCAGGGGCCCAGGGCAATCCCAGCCCCCAGCAACGGTCTCTGGTGCTGCCAACGACCCAAGCGATGGGTTCCGTGGTCACCAAGGAAGGAACCCGGGTGTCTCCAAGTGATGGCTGTGGTGTCACCCACCCTGACTGCTTATACCTGGGCACAGAATCCGTCCCAGCCAGCCTGTGCACGGACTCCAGCCGAGCAGGACGCGAAGTGTGGAGCGCCAGGCCTTGGAGCTGGCAGTGGAGCTGAGAGTTGGTCACAGCACTCAGTCATTCACTCCAGAGCCATTGAAGGACATTCCTCAGCCATGCCAGGTTCAGGCAGCCGAGACTTGAGGAAGGTGTGCTCACAGCAGCCGAGGTGAGCTGGACAGGGACATGTCACCCTGGGGACCTGGGAGGGTTTCCTTCCTGAGAGACCTGGGTAATGCTTCCTCTCCTCCCTGGGCCCATCAGTGACAACTGTGTCTCTTGCCCTTCCCCAGCATGCAAGGCACTGCTGCAGAAGCAGCAGGGGGGAGCGGCTCACCGTCCCCAGGTCCCCCCCGCCCACCACAGAGCAGGGGCAGCGCGGATACAGAGGGGGAGGACCGCTGTCCCATCTGTCTGGACAGCTGCAGGGAGCCCAGCTTTGTGATGCCGTGCCTGCACTGCTTCTGCTATGCCTGCATCCTGCGGTGGGCCGACAACAAAGCCCAGTGCCCCTTGTGCAAGGGGAACATGATCTCAATCCTGCACTCAGTGCGGGCAGATGATGATTTTGAGGAGCATGTCATCACTCCACCCGTGACGGCACCACCAGTCCTCCCTGCAAGAAGAGTTAACAGTGAGCCAGATGCACCCAACCTCCATCGCCCTGGAGCACATCGACAGCAGGTGACAGTGAGAGATGCCCAGCGTTTTGTGGGTGGCTTCCAGCTCCCGAACTGGATGAGCTGTTTCTCTGCCAACTCAGCAATACAACAGACCCTGCACTCGTGGTTCTGTCAGAGCCTGGAGATGCTGTTTGAAACAGCAACATCCAGGACCCAGCACGCACACGTCCCTGAGCAGCAGCGCTGCAGGGAGGACCGCCACCTGCCACGCCAGTGGGACACTCGTGGTGCCACAGGGCAGGAGGACAGCTCCTCATCTCCTACCCCTGGTCCAGCTAGATCCAGTGTGGATGAGATGCCTAGCACCTCATCTACAGCCATTAGCCGGGGTCCAAGTACACAGCCCGCTGCTCCCACTACCATCCATGTGGAACAAGAGCCGCAGGAGGAAGCAGAGAGGCTGTGCCCAGGCCCTCCTAATTCCATTAGGGGCAGTGATCCTTCACGTGGGGGACGACGGCAACCACAAAAAAGGAGGGCCAGCAGCCCCAAAGGCTCTCCAGCTCGCAGGAGGCCACGTCACTGAGACTGGAGGGTGCCTCCATAAATCAATTGCAGTTCCTGCCAAGGAGCTGTTATTAGAAACACAGAATATGCTCATCCACCACAGTCATTGAGCCCAACTCCCAGCCCTGTGGAGAAGACCCCAATAATCCCACCATGTGCCTGACAGCATTGTTAAAATGCTTCTTGAACTCAGACAGGCTCGATGCTATGACTTGTTCCAGTGATCAACCACCCTCTGGGTGAAAACCATTTTAATTTTTCCTGATAACCAACCTAAAGCTCCCTGACAGATTCACATCATTTCCTTGAGTTCTGCTACTGGTAATAAGAATGAAGAGATCGGTACCTGCCCCTTTGCTTCTCCTCATAAGGATGTTGAAGATCACAACGAAGACTCGCCTCAGTCTCCTCAGTTACACATATAGATAGATTGATATAACTATAGTTATACATATAGATAGATAGCTATATCTACATAGTAACATATTCACACAGTTTTCAAAATAAATGAATTTGTCTTCCAAAAACTGGCAATTGGAGTCTTTTATAGGCACATGTAATGTGTATGAAAATACAAACAGCAGCATTTACTACGGCTTTTCATCCTTCTTTCACCACTGGACAAAAGACACCAAGCACATTTAAACAAAGACACAAAATATCAATATACAAGAGGGTCTCACCTACGTGACAGAACCCCTTTGCTCTTTATTTTTCCCTGAGCTAGGTAGTGCACAAAGCAGCCTCTGCCAGCACCCTTGAGGACATGAAGTAGATCCCCAAAAAGGCAAACTAAGGAGGATCTAAAGCAGTAGTACTTATCTGCAAAACAACCTGCAACTGAGCTTTACAGGCTGGTCTCTACTCACAATTGCACTTCAAAGCAGCCTTTCCCCTACATCCTTTTTCTGCTATGGTAAGACAAGACAAAGACCTGCATCACTCAGCTCCTGGTCCCTGTGGGTGCCACTGTGGCACACACTCTCTGCACATTAAAGCACTAACTAGTTTCACTCATTTGTTGCAGAGTTTCACCAGAAATGCCACTTAGGTAGCTATCAGGCAGGAAAGAATAACCAAAATTTATTATTTTTCTTCCTCTGTGTACTACGGTTGGTCACAGGGGAGAAGTGCTTCTTCCAGCACAGCCTAAACTGGACACAAATCTATTCAAAGATTCACTCAAAAGACCAGCTTCAGGCTAGGAACAAAAAAAACCATAAAATCAGAGAATGGACATGCATGGTGTTGGGGGACTCAGAGCAGCCACTGCCATACTCCAAAGCCAATGCTGGCTGAGGTTAGTGAGGCTCCTGCCTTCAGTGCGTTATTTTAAAAGAGAAAGAGACAGGTTTGTGGTGATGTTGCCCTTGGGCTTCTGGAATTTGTTTGTTTGTTTTTTTAAATAATTTAGCAAGTTATGCCTCCATGTAACACATGAAGGTGATTTGATGTGGTAATTACCTATTACATTTGACAAGGTAATTAATGTAGCAAAATACCACTGTACAATGTGTAAATGTAGTTTGCTATCATTAAAATGTGTCTGCTTAGCAAAGCTGTTCTGCTCATAAAATGAAGAAAGGGGGAGAAACCTCTCAATGGTGCACATTCTGTTATGTGAAGAGTATAGAGACTGACCTTCATCTTCAACTATGCTCCTGCTCAAACAGCAGAACCAGAGAACTCTAAAAACTATTAAAATTGGCAACATCTTCCAGGAGAAGCAGAGAACTATGTAGATATCTTTAACACCTCAGATAGAAATGCCTGAGACTTTGATGTCAACATTTGCTTACAGCTCAAGAATAAAATATCCTTGAAAACTGTTTTCTTTTCAAAAATTCCCCTCTAACGTGTCAGGTATATCAACCTGCAATGAAGGGTTGCATTGCTCTTGGAAAATGAAAACCAACAGCATCACTGAGATGCTCAGAAATTTTCAATCATTTTCAATGCTCTGATGACTTTGTCTCTACATGAAGCCATCTGAGCATGCAATGACGTACAGGAGAAGTCAAAGACACATTTACAAAGCTAAAGACAACCTAACAGGAACAAAGTAAATATTGTAAATATCATTAGCATTAAATAGCAAAAAATACTCCCAAGTGCAGAATATATTCAGATCATGTACATGAGTCTGTAGAAAATAAAATACATTCTTGACTGAAATGCCCAAAACCAAACAAAAAACCTTCACTGGTTACACCCAGACCTTCCCTGAGTTATCAACCAGCAGGATTAGGACCTGCCTCCAGCTTGGATTTCTAATACTGCTGTTTTCACTTTAGAATGTCTTAAGTAGTTTATGGTTTGAAATAATCCTGAAGACAATGTACATCTGTTTGCACAGACAGGCTAACAAAGAATGAGAAAACAACAAAAGCACCCACATAAGCACCCACATATCAAACACAAGTGATTTAGAAGCAAAGGTATCCAATCTGTGATGCCATATTTAAGAGTTTCCTATCCTTATTTTAGGGACAGTATCCTTAGTAACCTTTTAAGAAGAAAAAATATACTCTTTTCTGAAATCATCTTCATTGCCAAAGGAATCCTTGCAAACACAGCAAGGATCTGCTGGTTGAAAGTATTTTTAAGTAGCTCTGCCTCTGCACTAGAGGTATTTCCATGGCAGTAACCACTACATACACCAGGAAAACTCTTCAATCCTCCCAAACAAAAATGAAGGTTTTCATGATGACTACCAAGGAGTACCCAAGCTAATCAAATTTCCTCCCACCCTTAATTCATAGTAATTTAGAGAAGTACTTTCAGAGGACAAAGGCCCCCAAAGAAACCCTTAGGAGAACGTTTATTAACCAGATGCAACCCACTTCATCTTGTTCCTCTGCTACAGGGGACAAGGCTCTCACTGGGACGTACATGGTCCTAAGAGACTGGGTCAAAAATAATGCACAAGGATGTTTTTCCAGCAGTTACCTTACCCATTTCACAAGAGAATACTTGTTTAGAATATGCTTGAATGGCTCATGACCCAGCTCCTGAGTGCAGCTTGTGACAAACAGACAGACCTCCCTGCCCAGCAGAACAATGGATGTCACCAGGGGTTTCATTAATGTGACCAAGTCCCATTCAGGGCGCCCCCCCTCGCCCTCATGCACCTTCCCCAGCCTCCCCACACCCAGGATGCCAGCGAGACAACTGCCAGGAGAAACACGATCCTGGCTCCTTTCACACCCAAGCATGAAGCAGCAAATGGGAGAAAAACCTCCCCTTTCTACAGGTTCTTTTATTACTAATAGTTTTGATTTTATTACGTGAAGGTGAGAAACAAAACCAGACATTTGACTGCACTGAGGGAAAAAAAAACAGAATAAGGAAAGAAAAAGAGTGCCTTCTGTGGGAGACACACATTTGAATGATTCAACAGGCTACAAAGTCTTGAACAGAGCAGCTGCCTAACTCTTACTTGGAGATGGAAAGTCATCCAGGTGCAGCAGCACTGGAGACAGGAGCACAACTAAGGGCTGAGATTGGATGAGTTAAAAGACCCTTCCCAGATGGTATTTCTCTTATGAGAGAAAGAAACACCCAGTAACTGCAGAACACCTGCAAAATCACCATGCTGGGGAACCTGAGCTCCCCAGAACCGCCCAACACAAACACACTGGTCTCTTGGAGTAATCTGAAGTCCAAGTTGCTGGAGACAACATCAGTATCTCTGGTCCAGATGCATTTTCACTGACGATGCAAGAGCCTTAAGAACATAACGAGTTTGTTGGACAGTGGGTATAAAACTGATTGAAGGTGAAAGTTGGAAAAGCGTCTCTCTTAGGAGTATTTAGAAAAAATTAAAACTATGCTCACTTAGTAGAATAAGGAAGAAAATAATATTTCAGAGTGGCTGTAACTTTATCTAAGAGTTCATATGCACTCACAAAAATCTATAAACTAACACTGTTTTCTCGTTATTGAAATACTGAACTCTTAATTCTCTTTCTCACAAACCCTGTTTTGTACACACAAGGAAGCATGCTACCATTTGCACTCTCTCCCCTTCTTACATGTTTTTACCCATTGCTTTAGACAAAACAACCCACCCTGAAAATGCCACCACACTTGAATCTATCACCAACACTTTAAGGGTCACGTAGGACAATCCTGGAAAGCCACTGAGAAGTTCATAGAGCTCCACAACACTTCATATTTTACAGAAAAAGCCTCTCTTATAATGAGCCGAGATGAAAACAAAAGTCATTCCTTACATTTTTTTCATAAGGGTAAGAATGCTTCACACATATAATTACGTTACACATGGAGAGATGTTCTTCTTCAGTACTTTAATTATTCATCGGGAATAGCATTGTTTTACTGTATGAAATGTCTGATATACAGAAAAGCTTATTCTTTCAGAAGTATAATTTCAGCCTCTGTTCAATTATATTCTTCCTAGCAGTAGCTAAAAAGAGCCTTGCAAATGTTGTTTTCAGGCAGTGAGAAAATTCAGTCTTGCACCTCTCCCCTTTGCTCCCCTCCTGAGCCTTAACTATGTTGTTTTCTTACAATTAATTATTTAGGTGGTTCCAGCAACAATATATGATTACTGCTGTACAGTCACACAGACATGAGCTGAGCAGCGCTACAATTCATCGCTGTTTGTTTCATCTAGGACTTGTACTCTGTGAGAAAAAGAAATTTTCCTTCAACTTAAAACTTGCTTAAACTTAGCGATTCAGCATTTTAGTGTTATTTTTTTAGGACGTAACCAGCAATAAAAGATTGCTATAAATATGTTCTCCCTATATTCGTGCACTGCGTAAATATACTTTAATGGTGGTAATTGAAATTTGAATGGGATGCCAACACCTGAGGCAGACTGACGCGACATTTAATTTATACAATTAAACATGAGGGTGGGGAAGCACTAAACAAACAATGTTTGTTACTTGTATGTTTCACATGAGACCTGTTTTCTCAGTTTATCTGTCCTGGGCTGGGTTTGGCAGGGTAATACCCCATGGAGCAGAGAATGAGTCCCTGGCAGGGTCTGGCACAAGGGGAATGAGAGATGCTTGCCATGAGCAGGCACTTACACACCCAGGCATGGGGACCTGGATGCCCAGACAGAGCTCAGGAAGGGGAATCATCCCTTCACGGATTCACAGCACAAACCCAACAGAAAATAGCCATTTTAGACTGTGCAAGTTTGACCACCAGCTCACCAAGAGCAAGGTGGTGCTTCAGTTCCCCCATCCAATGGGCCCCAGGTCAGACCCTACACAAGTCCTGCTCCTAAAGACTCAAAAAGTACATTCCTGCCCACATAAATAATGAAACAAAACATGGAAAAAGCCAGTTATGTAACAAGTCACCTATGCATAAAATATAACTGAATTGGGGAAGAAATTGCAGCATTTTAGAAGTACTTTTTTTCTACTGCAACGCAGACCAGCAAACAACAAAGTCAGTCCCAACTTTTCTTGCAGAGGGGGCAGAGAGAGAGAGACATTACAGCCCCACATGCAAAAGCTGAGCAGGTTCAGATCCTCTCATCCCACCAGGAACATCCCCTCTTTAAATAAACTGTTCCTGGTAATCTGTTTAGTCAATGCTTTGTGTTTCTGTCTGCATGCTGATTCATCAGAGCACACCAAAGGATCTCTGCCATATGATAAATACAGAACACAGAGTGAAGAGGGCCCAACTAGAGTGCCTGTCATTATCCAACTCACAACTACTGCATAAAGGAAATGTGACCAAAAAAAAAAAAAAAAAGGGCGAGAAAGGAGGAAAAAAGTCTGTTTTTCATATTGCCATGGGTGGATTTCCACCCTTCATATGTGAGTGCAAAGAACTCAAAGTAAGACAGAGGGCATGTGTGCACACACACGTGCACTCCAGTGCAAATGCACATATTAGCAATATGAGATTGTTTTAATGCATATCAAATCACTCAGTGAGGGGTTTTTCTCTTTCTGAATCTGCACTCTACGGCCCATCAGCATTACATCGGCTTTTAATATCAGCAGGATTAAAAATCAGGTGTCTCCCTGGGTAGTACTGTGACTCTGGAAAAAGCAGGTGCTACTTCCAAGCACGCATATGGGCAACCATTACAATGTGAAATATGCACATGGTGATGGGCAAGGTGGAATGGGAGGGGAATGTAATAATCTGAGACAGGGGCAGAGCTCCCAGAACCCAGTTCATACCAATGAGATGAGTTGGAGAAACTCTGGGCTTGCCCTGCAGGGCACTGTTGAGCAAACCAGCCTTTAGACATGAAGAGTGGAAACAGACAGGTTTTATCAATGCCAAAATAAAACTTGCAAGACCTTTGCAGGAAGGAGGATTTTGATTAGCAAGGCTCCTGCCGGACAAGATACAATGTGCAGGTTTGAAGAGAGGCTGTGGCCACACACACTGTGACTGTGCTGTGTTCTAGTGTGATTTATTCTGGTTTATAAGGGCTTCCACAGATCTTAAAATGCAGCCATCTGGTAAACCTGACCCCATCAAATCACAACACTCCACTGAAAGCAATCCCAAAGCCAGAAGGAGCTCCTGCCTCCCCAAGAGCACCCCTTCTTGAGGGCTATACATCACCCATCACAGAAAACAAAACCCAGCAGCTCCCATCCATTTGAAGGACCCTTGCTCCTTCTCCAGAGCACACTTCCACCCTGTTATTGAGAAAGTTAATAATACAGCTGACCTCATGGAAAGGGCATCATCAGTGGGATTCATTGTCAGGCAATAAACTCAAATAAATTAAACAGAATGAAAATGAAATGTATCAACTTCAGCGACTATTTTACCACAAAGCATCTTTAATCCACCGTTTTAATTCTACCTCCAGTTGTGCCTTAAATATATATCCACAGCACATTATTTTTTCTTAGGATTATTGTTGTCTTTGCATCTTTCCTGAAAAATGAAGTCTCATCTCATTTAATCCTTATCATATAAATACATTCCGTTTTATTACCAATAACTACACTGTAATCCTGTTTGGATAATTTATCAATGTTTCCAGGCTTCAAAAACATAAAAAGGTATCATCTAATTTTTCACTATTAGCATCATATTTAAAAGACATTTTACATTTGATTTTAAAAGCCGATTGACCTGCGAACTTAAAAAAGCTTGAGATGTTTTTCCTTTTACTTTCTTTGCCATAAACTAAAGTAACCATATCCATAGGCTAATGTTGTGTTATTAATTTAAAACACAGATAAAACACAGCTAAACCCTCTCAAAAAATAATGAAAGTGCTGTACCTTCAAACACATATGCTGCAGAACTGAGCCTGTGTTCCAGCAACTTTCTTCAGCTAGAACAGAGTCAAAAGCTCCCCATGAACGCAGAACAACCAAACTTGAGAAATAGCATTAAGTTTATTAAACTGGAAGGTAACTGTTGACACATACTTGCTTTCAAGGGGTCCTTGGCAAGAAAGTGGCAGCAGTTACAACAAATTAACAGCGTACAATAAAAGCGCCATAAACATGCAGCATACATAATAAATCCAATCAAGTCTACAAGTCCCACAGATAAAAATGACAAATAGCCACTGTCTGGGAAAAGAAAAAAATATACATTTCTCAAACACTGTTGTTCATCATTACAACATGTTTTTCCCCCTAAATCTAAAATACAAATTAAGTGATTTTAATATGAACAGCATTGTACATAATATATTTACTTTCCAGCCTCTCCTTCCCCCTCCCTTCTTTTCCAGCTTGCGAAACCAGGGAAACTCCTTCAGCAAAGCTTTCTTTGGGCTGATTTGCTTTTTAAAGATCTGTGCTGTGTTCCCAGTGTTTATACAGATGTGAGCTGAGTGATGCTCAGCAAAACACAACGAGCATCCCTGAACTGACAGAACACAAATACCACCGCACTTACAGCGGCTGTTGCTCCATAATTTACTGGCTGGCTGCATTAATTTCCTGCATCTAATCTGTTTCCAATTCTAGCTGCTGAGTTTGGGATCTGAAATTTGTAGCCAATACTGAGGCATTTCAAAGTTTGAGCAGCGTGCACTGAGTTTCGGCTCGGAAGAAGAGGCCATCCCAAAAGGGAGCAAACGGAGGTGAATCGGGGTCCGGTCAGCATCTGGATATCTTTATTGCCAGATTTAAGAGCCCTTCTTGCTAGCTTGAGGCAACTTGGCAAGGTGCAGCTTGGAAGGCTCTGCCTGCTTTACCTGCATCAATATTCCAAAAGGAGCTGCCACAGTGGGAAGGCTCTCATAGGAGAGGGAAGATTAACAAGCTCTCATGCAAGAATAATTAAAAAACTAAATATATAAAGTGCTTCAACTGCACAAACTCCTCCTTGTTAATCAAAGGGGGGGAAACAAAAGACATCCTTAAATATCACGTATATGTTAAGTATAATAACAGAAGTAAATTATAACAATTACAAGTCATTAAAGAGAGTAATTAAAAATAACTGTTTAGATAACAATAGCTTTCTTGAAATCCTCATAACAGAGGTTCAACTTTTTAATCACTTTTCTGCAATAACTCGCATGACTTCAGAATAATTGCAGATTTTTAATTTTTATATACTGAAAGAGCATAAAAGTGAAACCCATAAATTATATGCTAACTCCAGCTGTTAAATGTTGGCATTTTGTCTTAAAAAAAAAAGTTCAAAATCTGTTTCCTTAAACCAAGGAAATGTGGAAAAAGGCCATCCTGCCAGTGGAAACATTCAACAGCAGAAAGCTCACGCTGCGGTTTCTTGCCGAGGCAGCAAACTTCTCTAAAAGGGAAGTTACTGCCAACTCAAATACGGTTTGCTTTCACACCCAAGAACAAACTGTGTGCATGGTGAAGGCTTCCTGAGGGCTCAATGCAGCTGGAGCATGCTGAATAAAGGTAACTAATGTCAAAGCTACTGTAAACTTGTTCTCATTTTTCTATCAGCAAGTTCTCATCAATGAAAACAAGGCTATTATTCCCCCATCCTTCCTTTACAAAAAAAAACAAAAAACAAAACCAAGAGAGAAATGAACTTCTATTTTTATTTACCCTCACTTTATTCCTCCGGTTTATGGTTTATGGAATTTTCTTGCTGCTGTTTCTAAGCGGACCAAGTTGTTTGCAAAACTTTCCCTTGCCCTTTCGGAGGACAGGTCAAGCTCAACTCCACGAGCACAACAAAGATGAATTTCCAGGGCTGAACACAATATGCAACAAGGTTCCTCTCCCTGAGCAGGAAATGCAGAGGGAGGGTTTCAGCGCAACTTGACAAATTAGAGCCAGAAAGCCATGCCAAAGCAAACACCATTACTGGGAGGGCTCTGCTGGAGCACAGATGACAGTTGGACGGGTGTCCTGTCCCAGCCGGTGACGGTCACGCTACCGTTAAACAAGGCGGGCACGCAGCTCCTCTCCCAGGGCTCCTGTGGGGCTGGGCCACCACTCCTTCCTTGGGGCAACTCCAGGTGCTGCCTCCCCGTCTGCTCTGGCTGCTGCACGCCGTGTTAGAAGGGCTATCGTTCTCAAAAACATGCCTAGGAGAGATTTTTCCCTCCTCGAGAGTATGCCTGGAAGTTGAAAGCCCGAACTACTGCATTTAAAGAAAAGGGATTTTTTCCCCTTGCTCATCAAAGGAACCTGAGAAAGTGCGGCTATTGTGACAGTGTAAGATAATAGCAGTTTCATCGACAGTTCCACTTTGAAATCAATAGTTATATTATTTTGAAATACAATGAAGGAAGGAATTAAGATTCTTGTAACATCTAAGAAAAAACTAAACATTATCAAATCCTGCCTTCCCTCTTCTAGCCAGCTGGCATACCCAGAATCAAACACAGTTAATCATTTAAAGGAAGAATCCTTTTCAAAGTAGAAAATCACACCGTTTATTCCAGAACTCCTACTCAATACTATTTTTTTCTGTGTACTAGTGCCTAACACAACACACTGAAATGGCATAAGGCATAAATGCATCTTTATGAAAGAAACCATGGGATTGAGTGAGCGGCCGAGTCTACTCAGGAGTCAACTCTCTTCCTTCAGCTGAGCTCAAGATGGGGCTGAGGTGGAATAACCACCACACCTTACCCACCTCAATGCACCCACACAGCTGTGCAAAGCTCCCAGTCACCTGTCTTCTGATCATTTCGCCACAAAAAAAAAAAAAAAAAAAAAAGGGTAAGAAACCAAAGTTATGACACACAACATTAAGCATTAACCCCACCCTGCACAGAGACTGAAAAAGCAAATCTTTCCCTTTGAAGACGGAAATATAAAAACTGGCCAGCCCTCCTCTGATAGCTGCAAAATAAAGACGCCTCTCTCCAGGCCCCTGCGATGATTGATGCTGCAGCCTCTCCCTCCTCCATCACTCCCTACCTTGTGTGGTCACTGGTGGAAAAGCAGGCAGCCACGGCCACGCAGGCGGATCCTGCACCTTCTCAGGCCGCAATCCTCCCGTGCCAGGCTGCTGCCAATGTCCTTGCAGCCGCCGGAAAACAGGCCGCAAGGTTCAAGTTAACTGCAGAGCGTTACTACACTGAACATCTGGTCATGAATGAACGGATTGCCCACTAACTCTCAGCGTTGGGCAGCTGATGAAAAATTCAACATTTTCCTTGTTGGCACAGTTGTTTTGGAGAATTCTCTAGAGCTTCCTGAAGTATATTAAGAAAATTTCACTGCAGCAATCTATATCTGTGAGAACAGCTGGTGTTGAAAGGGATCTGCTGCACTCGGTGTGCTGGGGGACCTCCTGTTGGATCATGCTACTCTTACAACATTTGTCCTTGAAAACTTAGCTCCACAGCGAGGTCCTACAGGCAGGACTGTTAAACTTAAAAACAAGCAGAAAAAAAAAAAAGTTAAATTAGGAAAGGGCATCTGGGTGAGAGAAACAACCTTTCCAGGTCAGCCAAAGTCACTCAGCATCTCCACTTGCTCATGAGGCTTGGCTAAGCCAGGACAGGCTCTATTCTCTAAAACACGATGTTATGATTTCTCACCACTTTCTTCTCTCTCCCAGCATTGTTTGAGTTCAGTAACAGAAATCTCCATTCTGATAAACTCTGGGTCAAACAGCTGAAATGCCTCAATAAATTTTATAACACAGATTTCCCTCCCGCAAAGTCCCGTGCTGAACTGCTGAGTGCCAGTTGCACAGATAAAAACCAGTTCCACACCATGCACTGAACTTGTCCAAAACTCAAACTTGAGAAATCAACCAAAAAAATCAAAGGGGGGAAAATAAATCCAAGCTAGAGCCCAAAAGAAAAAAATTAAAAAAATAAAGAGTGTTTATTTCAGGACAACAAAATTTGAATTTTAAATCTCATAATATTTTAAAGAAATTAACTGCTTGATAGTGTGATAGTATAATAATAAAACATGTATATCTTTTTTCTTAAGGAAGTGGTAAACTTAAGTCATGCTAAATTTAGGCTATTATCTATGCAGCATAAATTTCACTTCTGTGTATAAATGCTAACTTGCATATTTCTCCATGGTAACTAAACTATGATTAAAACAACAGTGAAACCAGCCTTTAAAGCCACCTGTTTAACTAGGAACAACCTAATTTACAAAAATACTTAAACTTAGAAATTTCATGGGAATCTAGATCACGTTTTTCCCAGTAGAAAGCTCACTTTTCCATGATCACATAATTGTAATATACTTGGCTTTGGTTGGTAATAATTTTTTTTCTCTTTCTTTCTTTTTTTTTAAACTAGTGTAATTTTTTTCCTGCATTGTTCAGCCTAACACAAGTGGTATTTAAGATTATAAAGAATAAGTCTCTAATAACCCTTTCCGAAAAGGAAGTTATTTTGCTCCTTTGAAGGGATTAATTTACCTAGAAAGTATCTTCATGTTTTACAAAAGGAACAAATGAAAGAAATGAGAAAATCCCAAACTGAAATTCCCATTAGATATGGTAAGACACCTTCAAAACTCATTTTTCTGTTGCGATATCCTTGTAATTTACTAATGAAGAAATGGACTGTTTTTATGGGTCAAATTAAAGAAATAATTATAATACGACTCAGAATAGTAAAAGTGTAGGTACAAGCAATATTTTCTTATTTAATTATAAAGCATAAAAATAGATTTGAATATGAATCATTTTTTAACCATAGAATTAAATTTAGTATTTAAATACTGAAAACCCCTTGAAGTAGAAATATCATCATAATAGGTTTAGTTTGGTGTGAAATACATGACTCATATATTCATGACACATATCTAAAAATGTCTCATATTAAAACTTTATTATAATAAAAAATTGATCACCATTTTTGTCTACTGGTTTTCACATGATGTAATACCTAAGGCCAAATCTCTGGCTTTTAAGTAATGATGAGTGAAGTAGTTTCACAGCAGCACCTCATAAAATGTTCAGAGTCCCCTGCATTTACACTTGCCCATCCAATGCCATATACAAATGTATGACGGATGCTAATTAGGTAACAATGGTTTTAACAGAATGCCTACAAAAATCCACATTAAAATCTTCCCCTGCTATTAACAGCCTGAAAGGATGAGAGAATACAGCTCCCAAGTCATAACCAGCAGAGTGAGAGAAGACCCACAGTGCCTGATCAGACATGAAATAAAGCCCCAGGTCTGCAGAAATTTATGAGCAGGCTGGGCTTTACACCTGGAGATCATGTCATGGAGCTCCAAGTTAAAGCAAGCACAGAGATGGGAGATCTTGAGTTGCAGCAAATGAGCTGTAGAAATAAGAGTCCAAGAGCCACACATGGTTTGGACTGACAGTGATCCTCACACCAGTTCAAGCACTTTCTCAGGTTTATTATTTTCTCACCAGTTGTACACCTGCTAATTTACCTACAGACTTAAAACAAACCCCGCATTCTGTTCTAAAAGATCAATACTCTTTTACTAAGAGAAAACGAATTTCAGAACTCAATGTAAAAGTCCACCAGATTCTCATTCGTTGCCAGTGCTGTCCGAGACCACAAGAACTGAGGCCCATTCAACCAAGACAGGCAAAATTATTTTGTTCTTAGCCCCAGTTTTTTTGTTTTCTAGAGCTGTCAAAATTTTGTGGAATGAACAGTTTTGCTGCCTTTATGTAACCAGGGTCTCCTCTTCATTTTGTTGCTGAGGTCTCTCCATAAATTAACAAAAAAACCCCACATTTACAACTAAGCAAAACCATAAGTACTAAGCAAGTGGTCTGGAGTTTAAAGGCAGGGAGCACAAAATGTTAAAAACTGATCAAACTTGCAATTCTGTCTGCAAACCAGTATACTCTTCACAGTCAGATCGCTGAATATCAACAGTCACCAGTCCTTCAGAAGGAAAATCATTTCCACAGAGCAAGAGAAAGAGCTGTAAGCTGGAGATGGGGCAGGAGAACCAGGGCAGGGGGTGAACATCCTCCAACCCCTCCTATCAGTGGGAAGCTACAGAAGCAACCAGAGAGAGCAAGAAGTTCTCAGTCCTTCCCTATGCACAAGCCAAATATTTGGGGAAGGCAGATCAAAGCGATGGATGAACAGGGCTGGTTACAAATAATTGCGCTGGTTCTACTCATCTCAAGCCCACTGGGGCCCCACACTAACACTGGACATTTTAGAGCTCTAATCTGTTGTTACAGATCTCTTCCACGCTCAGAAATCAATCACTTGGAAAGCTGATGTGGCTCTGTTACACTAATTAAACTTTGTTTTGCACCAGAGTCCTGCATTTGCAGTGTGTGTACAGTATGTAAATTATACAAATTATAAGAAAAGTTGATTAGCGTAATTCAAATCTCAGCGCAGTTACTAAAATTAACAGTGAATACAAATTATACAGAATCACTTCAGTGCTGCTGAGAAGCTCCTCACACAAAGCATGTTACCAAATTCACAGAAGTGGACACCAAAACAAGGAAAAACAAGCTTGAGAATATTACAGACAACCGTTCCCAGGGAAATTTTGCCCAAAAAACAAACTCTCTCTCAACCTTATTAATTCTTCATGGCTATAATTCAGGGTTAAACACTTCTGTGGTGTCTGCCTTGCTCTGTTTGCAGCTGTGACAGCCCCACTTGCAGCATTTTCTTATCATCTCGTATCAGGTGAAATAAGAAAGGTAGAGTGTTCTGTAACAGTGGCAGCAGTCAGTTTTAGGGTTTTTTTTTTTAACAAGACTCATGAAGTTGTTGAGATTTGAGGTTTGTCCTGAAGGTCTCGGATACACATCCACCCACTGCAGAGAAAACACAGAGCACCATACAAGAGGGAGCATTTCTTTTCCATTAGGAGAGCCCAAAATGTCCAGTTCCCTTCGTCCTGCCCAGCAACCTCCTCCTACGCTGCTCATCCCCTGCCCCTTGGAATCCCAGGCCTGAGGAGCTGACAGCATTTCTGCAGCACCCAGGACACCCATGGGAACACAAAAAAACACCAAAAATCTTACCCAACACTGCCTTGACCTCCACGCCTTTAATCAGTAGCTGGCTGCCCATGAACCTGAGCAGAACCAAAGTCAAGGAGGCAGAAGTCACACAGGTAAAACGAAGAAATATCAGCTGTAGTCTCTTGGACTTCTCCACACTAACCAGCCTGCCTGCCATTGTTCAACAGTGCAAAACAATCCAGAACTGGTATTTCAACTTGATCTCTATCACTAAAATGCCAGGCATGAAGTTTTGACAATGAATCTGTGATGTTTGTAGCAATAAGATTTATTTCTATAGGAGAGAACAGCAAGAATGACTCAAAAGAGGACAGAGGTAAAAAAAAAAAAAGGCATTTAATTTGAAAGGCAGCTACATTCTGATTGTGTTGGGAGCAGCGAAAAATAACCCAAACACAAAGGACAACAGAAAACAAAAATTCATTTGAAAAATGCTTCTATAAAGCCATTATATTGAATGTGTCCAAACTGAACTCTTGGTTATCCCAGACTCTGAGACAATAGTATTTTTCCTAGCCTGCTAGCAATGATAAAGGTCTGGATTAAACAGGAAGACAGGAAATTCAAAGTTAGCTTAAACTCTATTCATAAAAGGGGATGGGCTTACCAGTTCAGATAAAATAATGATCAAAAAAGTATTAAGAAAAATCTTAAGTCAAAAATCTGATGAGAGATTCATTAAAAGGCTGCAGAATACCTTATTCTATTTTAATATTCTTTTCAAACTTCCTGTGTTTCAGTGAAAACCAGTATCACAGTAAAGCTGCAAAGCCAGGAAAGTGCCTGACCTAGAGCAGCAGTGGACTCTTCAAATAAAACCAGTTTCATGACATTTCAGCAGAATTCCCAGACCACAAGGCACGTACATAAGAATTTCAGATGCTTATCAGAAGCTGTTTCTCTGAACATTTCTCTTGCTCCCTCCCCATCACCTATCAGCCACCTGCCACATCAAGCAAGACACAGAACACGTCTAAGCAAGACACAAAAAGACAAAGTGAAATGTAAAGACCCCTGAAATAAATAAGGGCAAAAGAAGTATTGAAGCTATCATTCCATCTCCCCCACTGAACATCTTGACTTTTGCAATTTTACATCAGAGCAACAGCTGAGAGCAACAAAAGACAAGGAAGGATGTGAATGGGGCTCCAAGTAGGAATGTTTCACTGCCCATAGCAGGGTTTGGAAGATGAATCATCTTGGAAGGTGGATCATTGTTAAGCTCCCTTCCAGCCCAAACCATTCCATGATTCTATGCTGTCTTCAGAATCCACCCATTGCTATTGATCACTTCACAAATATTAATGTCAATAGCTATCGATAATTAACAGTGATGCATCCAACAGACAAATAGATGCACATGACAATTTCAGCTGCAGCTGGACCAAAAACCAGTCATGCCTCAAAACACATCAGGAGCTGGCACAGACAGCTGACCATGGGCAGCACGTGGCCCAACACAGCGGTGTGAGCAGCTGGAAAATGCTCTGGCAAGAACAAGGTCCTGAGGAGGACGTGTGGGGGTGGGAGGTCTGCGCTGAGAGGTGGTGGGGAAAGCAGCCAGAGCCACACAACTGCACAACAAGCCATGAACACGAGACAAGCCAAGAGACGGCGCTGCGCAAGGACCGGGAAAAGCATTGTAACAGCGTTCCCGTGGGACGGGGCTGGCCACAGCTCCGTGGCAAACACAGCCAAGCTGCTCAGTGCAAAAGTTCAGAGCTACAGAACAAATTATTTCCTCCCTAATTGCCCTTCCTTAGGCTTTCCCCCTCACTTCCCCACAAGCCAGCACACAATGCTGGGGCCACATTCTGTGCACTCTCCTCTGCCTCCGCAGCCTCCACCTGTTCCATAAGGACAAGTGAAGACCAGCCTCTGCAAGGGAACACAGGCAACACACTCCCCAGCTCCACTTTGATGGAGTTATGCTGATTTACACTGATATTCTGCCTGAATCAAAACAATTAATATTCCAGCACACTTGCTTTTACTGTTGTCAATCACCTCAGTAAACCCTCCTCCTTCTAAGACGCGAGATCCTTTGACTTAACATGATCTTGAGCTGTTTTCATGGAATTCGAGCTTTTCAAGTTATCCACTCCTTTTCAGCATAATTATTTCCTTTAAACATCCACTTTAATAGCACGAGCAATTTTGAACTTTTTATGCTGTTTAAATTCAAACGTAAATTTGTACACAACAATAAAACACGCCGCTAATTTGTCATGCTCCTCTGAACAACTGTGTCACTCACACCAAGAACCACTGACTGTGGTGTTCAGAGCTTTCGTTCCTATTTCACATCACTCAATTGAGCCTTCTGTAGAAAAGCTTTTAACAACCACATCTGGTCTTTAATAAATCACTGCACTTTGTCTTCCTGCCAAAACTCCTCCTTTATCTAACTTACATCTTCATGATGAGATAGGAAATCACACATTATGGTGGTGACAAACAATTGTAATTATGTCATTAGTAGCCATTTAGTCTACAAAGGTTCTCAAAAAGGAAATATAATGCACAATAAGAAATATAGGATAATACATTGATCACAGTTCTAATCCGCTTTTTACTTCCCAAGTGTAAAAAGCTGGCATAATTCATGGGCACAGCAGGCAGTAATAGTATACCACTTTATGAACTATGCAGCTATTTTATTCCCCTATCTACTTAAAAATAAAAAAGCTTTTAATAGCTTGATTTAGACATAAAAGTTATTTATGATGCTTCACTGATTATAATATTTATTTATTTAACTTTCCATGAAAGTGATTCTTTCTGAAATGTAAGCACATATTATGGTATTGAAGATCTCAGAGAAGAACCATTACACTAGAAAGAAAAATTGAGGAAGAAAGTTTGGCATCGGAAAGAATTCAGAAAATTCATCTCTGTACCCTGTATGGCTTGGAAACCAGCACACCACAAATAGAAACAGCTCTTCTGCCATTTAGGAATCTTCTAAAAGCAATTAAAATATAAACAAGGGAAGTTTAGGAGTTCACTCAGAACAAAGGTGTCTTTTAAACCAGCTTATATGCTGGAATGTTCACACATAAAGAGCAACTGGGGTCTGAGTGCACTGACAGGCTCCAATAGTGCCTTTACCACTTCAGCTCAAATCCAGAGTGCTGCTGGGGCAAAGTACATTAGGCTTCACTTAGTGCACTGCAATTCACACCACAGAGCAGGCTCAGCACACATCAGCTGGATTCCTCTGCAACGAAACTAGACCAGCTCCAGGGTGAGCACCCCTTTGAGCCCATGTTCAGCACCAAACTCTCAAACCACAGCACTGGATCAAATCTGGGACAGGACAAAACCTCTGGAAAGCTCCCAGATCTATGGCACCAGGGGCTTCTCTCCACGGAGCCACTGCTTTTGCCCAGCAGTGCTGAACAATGCAGACACAGCTCCAGAAAGCTGCAAACCACCCAAAAGATTTGTTTCTATTGCAAATTGCTTACATTTCTGTAACAATCCAACAATGAATGCCATTTAGTTTTCCAAAATAATCCTCATTTTGAAGACATGCTTTAGAATTATTACCCCCTCCATCACTAAGTCCTCCCCCCACAGAATCTAACACAGGTTAGGGTATTTTGCAGAAAGACCTGGATTCCAACACCTTGACATATTTTCGCCACCAGCTCCCTGCATCCCTCTGGTGTAAAATAAACATAAAGAGTGGTTCAATTTCCCTTCCACATTTGTGAAAAAGAGTTGCCCGACGGACCCCAAAGAACTGCAGGGAACCACCACACAGCACCACTGTGTCAGCTCTTCTACACCCAGCCTGAGCTACCATGCCCCAAATTACTGCAGGTGCTGCTCTGGAAAGTTTATCTCTCAATCTCTGAACCTTCTTCTGCCTGGTGTATTCCCCACCCCCTCATCCCGCCAAAGGAAAACCATCTCTCAAGATATCCAAACACCCACTCCTGCTTTCATGCTTGGTTTGTTACAGTCTCCACTGTTTCCTGTTAACCTTCCCCTACATTCAGCCCGATGAGCATCACTCAACCTCTGTATCTGGCCAAGGTACCTCCACAGCAAGGCAAAATTCACACTAGAAGGACCAAGTAGGTCAAAGTTTGTCGACAGCATAACCTGGAGGCAGAAAAGTCTCCAACAAAACCAGACCTCATACAGTGAGACTTTAGGCAGCAGAGATGCTATGAATGATTGCAAATGGACTCCACTTTGAAATGCCTGTTCTGTACAAGTGGGAGAGCTACAGCCAAGCCTGAAAACAGTCAAATCAAAAGTCCACCCAACCGAAATTCCTGTTCTTCCAAAAAACCCTGAGTCAGTGCTTTAGGTAATGTATCACCCTTTTTTTTTGTGTGTGTTCACACCAAAAGCTGTGCAGTGCAAACACATTGAGTACTGGAATTTTGCAGAGTCCCAGGAAGAAAAATGACACCTCAATCCAAAGGCAGAGGAATATGTGACATCACACAGTGCTTACACAGACAAAGTAATTCCTCTTATTGGGAGAGAACCTTCAAATCATGCAAGTTGTATGTTTCCAACCAAAGGCCTGCACAACTGAGCACCACTGGCCAAGCACTGTGGGGAAACTTTGGACAAGGGAACGAGGAGCTGTTATGAGGAGCTTTTGTGTGAACTTCTTTGTGTGAACAATGGAGGCAAGCCTTCGAGTGAAAATTATACACTGACTCCTGGGAAACTCTTCCACACCAAAAACCACAGAATAAGCCCTTGCCCTTGGGCTTGCTACCTTGCAGCAGCTTGGAACTCAAAGCCAGTCAAATGGGTCACAAGGCTAAAAGCATTTCTACCTTCCCCAGCCAAGAAAACCACTTCCCGGTGGTACCTTTCATCTCAGCCTCACTGCAGCACTCCCCACCCTCCTCCTGCAAACAAACAACATTAACCCTTGCCTCCTAGAGATCCCACTGTCCCGAGGCTCAGCAGTAAGGAATTGGAAGGCTTAGATAAAAGGACTGAGGCAAGATGGGAGAAAAGGGAAAGAGAAATAAAAAAAGAATGAAAGAGAAATTCACTAGAATGAAATCAACAGAGCCCATCGCTGTCTAGCTGGGAGCAGCATTTAGCTGCAGGGGAGCATCTCATACTTCTGCAATTCACACTACCAAACAGGTAGATCATGAAGGTAGGACACATCTTCCATAGGTCTGCAAGAACAACAGAGAACGGCACACAGGAATTATTCTTTGAAAGCCTTTCACCTAAACCATGAAGGAAAACACAAAAACTGAGGGAATGCTTCAACGTCATTTTGGCCTTCATTTGCTCCTTGAATTTCTTCCTTTTTCGCAAACTTAAATAAGATTAAGAGAGTACAAGAGTAGGTGAGGATCAATCAGACTGCCTGTTCTGCTCTGAACACCTACAAACACCTTGTCTGGAAAAATATGAACTGAGCAATCAGTCATTACTGGACAAAACAGGAAGATTTCAAGACAACCAGCTTAAGGTTACTTACTAAAGTGGTTAGAATTGTGCCTCCACAGGTACACACAGGCTGGATTTTTATCCTTGACAAGGCTGCAGGGACCTTTTGCTTACATTTAGGCAGTTTCAAAAAGTGAAGAGACAGACTTTCACTTGACCTGGCGCGACAGCCTGGCTGACCTGGAGTGCAAAGTCATGGATGAGGAAACCCTGATGAAAATTATCCACAGCCCTCAAAAGGAAATAATATCTACATTTCCCAGTATTAATAATTTAGCACTATCCCTTTGAGGAACCCTTCTTTCCTTGCTTTTACCTGAGGAACCCAAATACAGACCAGAGGGGCTGTACTGGGAGAGGGTGTGGAGTATGGTCAGCTCCACAGTGTTGCTTGGATTGAACTTCAGGCTTCAAGTACTTTACTTTATCTTGCACACTTTTATAAGAAGAGAAGGAGAACCACACTGACCCAGTCTGCCCCTCCAAGACCCTGAAGCTTCACAAATATAACGGAATAAAAAAGTATTTTCATGGCCCTACAGGAACTCTGGGTATCTTGTCAGAGAAACCTCTACCGAGGCAAACTCCGGAAGGGCCCATCCAAGCTCCAGACTCGAACCTCCAGGAACCATCTCTTGTTTTCTGCAGAAGCAGCCAGGAGAAACACTGACACCCATAACACTTGCCAGGCTTCGCTGAAGAATTCAAATGAAGGTCTCGTTCTCACAGAAAAATCTGTTCTCTGTTTAGCTAGTCCCACCTCGCAACTGAAACTGCCGGTGAACCAGACTGACGGGTCAGATAAACTACATTATGCCCAGGACAGTACCCTCCATGCTTCTTTGAATATCTTATCACCACTGGTTTCCAGTTTACTTGCTGATATAGGTGACTGCTCTGACATTTTTCAACCTTGCATGTACTGCTTTACCTTCAAAAGGGAACCGAAACCCAAGGACTTTCAAGGCAGCCCTTGTTTCTTACTTGTTTTGCAACACACCTTTTTCAAGGCTCCCGGACCATCCAACTTTCCGCCCCTTGCCTCGAGAAACACTTTCTGACACACAGATCAAGTCTCCAGGTAAAAAAGATTTTTCTTACCGAGCCTTGTTTTGCAGTTCTCCATAAACACAGTTTTCTGCTTATCATGGGAAGAGTTTGTGTTGAAAGGAACCCTTTTTGCAGAAAGGAACCTGCAATTTTAGCTGTATAACTGTAATCAAGAAATAAAGACAAGACTATCTCAAGGTTTGCCTGCCTAATCCAATATAATAAATCAAGGACATTTGCTCCTCCACTTAATGCATTTAACAAAAGCCTAAATGAACCAGCAGTTAAGTGACCATGGGGATGGTCTATACTAAGCAGATAAATCACCCACTATAATGCACACACCTACTTAAAAATCCTCTCTAGCAAATCTTTTGTCTTGAAAGCTGGTGAGAGATTCTCACCCTGACAGCAACACCAAAATGCAACCACCCCAGATTTTTTCAGGGAATTCAGTACCCAGCAAAGGCTAATGCTGTCCCCAAAGAGGTCATGCTGATGTTTAACCAGAGGTGGTCACTACTGCAGCTCAGAAATACTTGGGGCAGGCAGGTGCTATGCAGATCCAAAGGTACCTGGGATTGGAAAATCACAAATGGTAGAAAGGCAGAACACAAGGAGCCATCTGCATCAGCCAGTTTTCTCCACACAATTAACAACACTGTCACTCAAGGACCAGTTGGATGGACACTTAATGAAAATGGGACGGAAAAGGGGGCCCAAGAAAGCAGCAGACCTGCAAAGAGCTCAGGATTTTCTCTGTGCATTTGTGGGGAGGGCAGGGGGCACACCACTACCTTCACTGGGACTTGCAGCAGATTGCTTGCAAGGCTGGCTGTGCCACAGCTGGAATCCTGCCTCTCCCCAGGGAATGGTCCCTCTCCCACAGGATGCAGCCATGGAGGACGGAGCCAACACCGCCCACATCGCTCATGGGAGCCACCACTGACCCATCCAGCTGCAGCAATACCCCACAACAGACCCTCATCCCTGGTGAGGGCTCTGCAACCCATGTCCCCAGCACACTTATCAGCACTTTAAATTCAATATAATAGTCATTGACACAGCAAAATAACAGCATTGTGCAGTTATGCCATGTGCTACTTAACGCTTTCTGAAGATCAGCATTAGGGCCACCAACTCTGAGAAAGAATTGGGCAGGTTTCTCAAAATAAAAAGCCATTAAGAACCAAAAGGAAGCATAATTGTTGACTTTTAATATCCAGGCAAAATCCACAGTAAATAACAATAATTTGCTTGAAATATTGTTCCATACAGCGTGTTCACAGAAATCCAGCATACAATTTTCAAGGAACTGCAGGCAAATTAATTGTATACTTTCACCTTCTATGCTCCACTCACACAAGAAAAGAATAACATTTTGCCACACATTGAGTAACCCATACACATTTGAAAGGAATTGTCCTAATCAATAGCATTCATTTGAGATTAGATAAAATATGGACAAAGAAGCCTGTAACACCTGCAGTATTTATCCCAATGTTGAATCCCCTTTTGCCAGCAGGTTGCAAACAAGGAAGAGAAGTGGAGGAAATAAAAAAAATAAACCAGTGACCACATTCCCAGCCATGCCAACAAAAAGTTAAGATATCTCTATATAACAACTTCAGCAACTGAAAAACAGTCAGTCATCTTTCCCCAGCCCATCATTATGGAGGTTATTGCAAAATTTAACACATGTAGATAAGACCAAGAGAGGATTTTTTCCCTCATTTTACTCCTACAAATGAAATAATAACAGATCATCTTACTTGCAAAGGATTTTAAAAACAGGCACATTCTGTGAGCCAAATTTTGCAGCCTTAACCATACAGCACCTTTATTTGTGTTGCCACACACTGCATCAGTCCATGACATTTGTTATAGACAATTTCTTTTTCCCTTTCCTGGCCACAACTTTGATACAGTGACTCATTACTGCTGTCAGACCATAAACACTGTGGAAACAGCTCCAGAAATAAAAAATATAATATAGGAAAATCTCCATGCAAGCTCTCCCTGTTGGCTTTACTGCACCATCACACTGGTTAAAAGATTTTGGTTTTCCATTAGGAAAGGTCACATGCAAGGATTACTTGTATCACTCCATCCTCTTTGTTAAATGTTGTCCCCACTGCCTGTGTGCACCCCATCCCTCATGTCACCCCATTATTTAAATTCTGTCCTCAGTTTAGCTCACACTCAAGCACTCAAAAACATTTGGTTTCTGTATTTCTGTTATGAAGAATGATTTACATGCTCTTCTTTCTCACATCCTTAGTACGATACCTTCAGCAGAGCAGCAATATACAAAAGATGCACAGTGACTGCATCAGGGGTAAGAAAAAGAAAAACCAGATCTTTTTCCACTTGAATTCCCTGGACCTTGTAGCACCCCAGAGGAGATGATGATGATGAGCTCTTGTCTGGTGGAACAGCACTGAAAGAGTGTATCGGTCTCTGCTGCCAGGGTCTGCCATGGGGTTTGTGCATAACGCACTTCATCCATCAAAACACCACTTTACTGGTGCTGGGGCTTTAGTCTGCCTGGGGAACCACGTAAGGGGTAGGAATCAACTTCTCTTTACCTTTTGGTAATTTTTCTTTGTGCAGGTTTGAGCTGACATGCCTGGTGAGGGGCCAGGACGGAGAAGCATTGGTGTGCATCCTCCCAGGACCAGGGATCCCTTCCATGCACTGCTGCCAGACACACAGCCAGGAACAACCCCCCTGAGCCCTGGGACAGCAGCCAGATAAAAGGAACAGCAGCACAGGGGAATGGTCAAACTCCAGAAATGCTGAAAACATGGATATGATGGCTAAGCTAAACCAGAGCCCTCACTTATGCTAGGCCAGATTTAAAAGAAAGACCATGCCTACGTACTTGGGTTACAATCTCCCCTTCATCACCCTACAGAGACAGCCTAGCAAAGCTATCTGTTCTGCAGCTATTCTGAAGAATGTCTTGTAGATGACTGTCTCTTCATCAGCTTCTCATGTTGAGCAACCAAAGGAGATACTGTGATTCTTATCACATTTCACATAAGACTTCACATAGTCTTAGAGAAGATAAACAGACAAGCTGCATGTTCTGTAACATTTGCTTTAGAGGTTTCAGTGGTGAAATGTTTGAAGCTGTTTCAAAACTAGACTGATGCATTGTCTGAATGTTTTCCCAAAATAACCAAGATGCTCGAAGATCATTGCTTTTACTGTAGATACAAGGCCACGTACTTCTGCCAGGGGGCTCTGCCCTGGCCTCAGAATCGGGAATTTTGCCACCACAAACCTTCTTTTGAAGGCACCAAAGACTCTTTAAATGTTAAAACACATTTATTCCTTCATGGAGTGCATTACTCATGATGCAGCCTCTCAGTTTTCGACGTGCAAAGTCCACGGTCAACTGTAAAAATCCAAAAGGCGATTCCAGTCCAGCTGCAGGGTTGGCTGATGTGTAACACTTAGGAAACTGCTACAGAAAATAAGCATGTTTGAAAAACACATGGAGCTCATGTTACCAGCCTCATTTACATTACTAAACCATCTAAAGCCAGGACATACCAACATCACAACGTCTCTCTGTCAGCGATTACACAGATGAGAAGGTCAAATGATTTCCCAACTTCACTACTATCCAGTTTGTGCATACAACCAAGCTCAGCCGAAACCAAGCTCCGACAAACAAAGTGAAACAAACCATTTACAGGAGAGAAATAACGCAGTGAAGTTGTTCACTTCATCACTGATCTGTGCTTAACATCCCTGTTCTGCTGCAGGGTTTTTTCAGACATATGACAAAAACCAATCGAGGCTATTTTTCCTTGTATAGATTCTTCCACGAAAAATCACTGTCAGTTCTTCATCCAAAAACGCTTTATATTCTGACATCAACACTAAATAAAGGTTCTTGAAAACCTTTAATAAACTTGTAAATTAATTTTTCTGGGGAATCCAGAGCACTTGGTTCCCGATCCACTCTATTTTTAAGACCACCCTTCCCTCGGGTGTTCAATACCCCCCAAAGAGCCCTGCTGTCCCCAGTGCCTGGGGGTGGTTCATTTTAAAGTTTTTAGTGCATGCTTTTCCATTCACAAATATTTGGTAATGCAGAAGACACAGACTGAGTGTCACAGACTGGAATTCCAGGTGTCCTGATGCTCATGGTCCCTTCTGGGTGCCCACCCTCAGGCAGCTGCTGCCTTCTCCCCATAATTCAGGATTTTCAATAACTACTGAGTTAATTTTTAAGATCACTAAAAACAGCATCATCCCCTGCTCCCTGTGCTGTGTCAGTCCAGGCAGAACCTGAGCTACAGGGGTACCTCCCTCTAGAAGGGGGTGATTCTGTCCCACACTGGTCCCTGGAACCAGCTAGTGCCCTGTATTTCTATCTCTGTTCATATCTGAAACACTAATAAATATCATATTTCATTTTTTCACATTTGAAACTTCTTTCTATTATTGTTTAGGCTTTTGGAGAGGTTGGGGGGAAAATTGGGCACTGTCCACAAGTGAAAGTAATACCCAGTAGTTTCATTATTTACTCATCTGACAACCACATGGAGTCAGCGAGGCTTAGGCTAACATAACCCCTAAAAAAACCCCACACTTTACAGGCATTTTTTATTTTGGTTTTTTTGAGTGCAGATCACATTTAGTTAAAACTTTTTAAACCAAAGTGGTTCTGAACTGTATGTTTAATTTTCACTCCTTTTCTCCGCTCTGCAAATGAGAATATTCATGTCAGCACTGCTCTCTGAGGGTGATACAGGTATACTCCAGGCTTTCCAAATCCCTTCCTTCTTCCCCTCCTTTTCCTTTTTTTCCCTTGACCACAACAAAAAGTTTCAGGGCTCCACATTAATAAATACACCAGCAGGAGTGTTTGCAAAGACTCTCCAAATCATACAAATGCCGTGGAGGAGAAATGCAACTCAGTGCACTGTTCCCACTCCCTGCTTCTTGGCAATTTAAAGTACTTTTTATTTATTTAAAACACACCTATTAATAAAAAAAATAAAAGTCAATTCTCATGACCTTTCCTCCATTTCCACTCATTTTCTACTCAGGTGAGCACCTGCAGATCATGGACATCAGCAGGAATTCTGCCTCATGAATGAGCAAAAAAGAGGAATTAAAATAAACACACAGGGTTTGATTCTGTATACATGAATCATCATGATTAAAACCAAGCTTGTTTAAAGAAAAACTTCCTTCACAAGCACTTATTTTGCCACACTGAACATACGTAATAAACTTCTTAGATTTGTTTGTCCCCATGAAGTGTGAAATTTAATATTTCCATACAGTAACAAGTGTACAAAATTAAATATATAAGATACCCCATACGGCCAACTTAAGCATTACAAACCACGCCAACTTGTGCACTTCCCTTCCCTGTTACTGTTCCAACCACGGCATTTTAGCAAAAATTTAATTTCCTTTTTCTCTTAGAAAAAAGCAAAAAGGAGAAAAAAAAAATGAAAAAAAGGAGGCATGTGTTAAAAACATTATTTTTAAACTCCTCAATTAGACTTTGAGTCTCCACTGTAGGCGGGTGAGCAGCACAAGGGATGTCGGGGTGAGGGGGAACACCCAGCTCCTGCTGGGTCAGGGCAGGGAGCTCCCCTTGGCCTCCCAGCCCACAGCTGCTCCCGCTGCAATCACTGCAGCTCACCAGGGAACACACCTGACCTGTTTTACTGTCCTGCAGGACCCCCTGAATTAACAGGATGCAAATGTTACCCAGCCTCTGAAGTCGGCTAATTTGAAAACAGTATTTCTCATTTCCCCAATTTTCTTCTTTCGCTCATTTGGTTGGGTTTTTTTGGTTTGTTGGTTTTTTGATTTTTTTTTTTTCAAATGAAAACGTTCACTGGGAAAATATCTTAAATTTCCTTTCTGCTTTTTATTAAGAAAATCTGGCTCTTCCGAAACTACAGTTAAGTGTCTCTAAATAGCACCAAATTAAGTTTTTTAGGCTCCCATTAATATCATTTAATAAATTATACAAGTACCGTCTTAGGCACAAGATTCATTGAGAACACTAAGTCTGATCCAAACACATAAGTCAAAAGAAAACTTTTTCTAGGAAGTTTAGCGGTTTCTGGGTCAGGTATTTTGCATGTCAAGAAAAAGCTGACAAATTTCCGACTCTTTTACTAGGAAATTATCATGGAGAGAAGTTGCTTTCTATATTAAACAACTGAAATAGCTGAATATTTTGAACTGAAATAACTAGAAAAAGCCTAAGGTATTTTGCAGCAGACCAAGTTGGGAAAATACCAAACCAAGCCATGAATACCCAGCACAAACATAACCATGCAAATAAACCAGTTAGAACCAGCGGCCATCGCTGTGGCCATGCTGAATGAAAAAATAACCTCTTCCAGCTCTGAAGGGCAAACAAAATGTCTGAAACCACTTCAGCCCTAAGATTTCTAAGGCGACAGCAGTTTCGCTCACCTTAAATCCAAATTTAAAGACATATTAAAGGTTTTTGTGTTGTTACAGGCACCCTAAGGATGATTTTGCACGGTAGCAAGATGAAAGCATATGCACGTATTCTCTTAAGCACAAATGGAACACGAAACATGGCAGAGTAAAGGTTAAGTAGCATTTGACTGATTTTTACCTCATGGGAACTATAATTTACACGCCGCATTCATCCAAGGTAAGAGGGTTCAAATGGCACAAATTAAAAGCCTGCAGCTTCCTACTTCTGTTTTTAACATATCATATTGATACACGGCCAGTTTTTAAAGTGATAAAAGGTTTCTATCAAAATATCAAACAGCAAGAAGATGCACTATTTTCACACTGTCAGCATTGCTGTGTTTTACTGCATCCTTCCTCAGTCCTTACAGCCACTGTCAATGGTTATAAAGTAGTAACAGTCCAGATGCAGTCCAAAAGGACAAATTAATCTTCCAGACACCCAGCTCTTACAATCAAATCCTGAACAGAAATTTCCAGGAACAGAAATAATTAAATTAATGCGGGTAAAAAAAAAAGAAAAAAAAACCCCACAACAATCAAAACATAGCTACTCCAGAGAACTCTGTCTCTATCAAAGATCCTTCTGGAGGCAGGACTAGGATGTTCCTGAAAACATTCCCCAACATCTCTTAAGCACCCAGCAAGCATTTACTTGGAAAACCCCACAAGCTTTTATACATCTTTTTTTGTTGCAAGTAGTCATCAATGGACTCAGGGCATCACAAAACCAGCTACAGATACTATTGCCAAAAAGCATGAATGATTTTTATCAGCAAGGCAGAGAGATGCTCAGCAGAGCTTTGGCAAAATGCCTGCTTCCCATGGCTACTACCCTCAGGACTCTGCAAGCCCTCTCCAACACGCACATCAACGAGCCTGGAGTGCCTCTGGGATTCCAAGCACTGTGCTACCACAAATCCTGACTCCGGCCACCTTTCCTTGACAACCAGAGCAGGGACCTGCGAAAATTGGGAAATACAGCTTTTTCTGGGTCAGTAAGTCAGTGTTTTTCCCATGTCTGATTGGCTGGGGCAATTCCACTTCAGCGTTAGTGTTGACAGAAAATATGTGCTGAGAATTTCAGTGTTCAGGATGTTCTTTAGTCATTTTGGTGATTTGATGTGGCACAGGAAATATTAGTGCATATTCTGTATTTTCAGTCACACTCACTTCACCATTCTTATAAAAAAAAGAAAAAGACAACAGAGTCAGATCACTGAGACTGAAATTATGAGCAATCTGACAAAAGTCATAGATGGGGGAGGAAGGTGATAAAGACTCAGCCAAATGTTAAACTACTAGTACAGTCTGATATTTTAATTTCTATTCAGCTTTTATTAAACCTGCATCCAAATTAGGCAGCTGATGAAGAACAAGCCTTGCAGTGGATGCTGCTTGCGCTCCCCTCACCCCACGCTGTGGGTCCTGACTAATCTCAGCACTATTGGTCTTTCGATACCCTGGCCGTGAATTTAATATAAAACTAGATAAAGATAAGCTACCTTTCACCAGCTAGGACAAATCAAGATTTCACAGCTCCTTTCAGCAGGACTGTGAGTTTCGGACTTGATCAAAGTGTACTTGCAACTAATTATGTACTAAGATCACTGTATCAGCTGCACTGGGCAGTGTTCCCCTCCCCTACTAATCAACACATCTCTGGCATTCTCATCCCAAAGCAGAATAAAGCTGCTCTTCCTCTGGCAAAAGCCCCAAAGTACAGCTGTTGCCACTAGTATATAATTTACACTGCTCTGAACCACCAGAAGGGAATGGAGCAAATCCCAGATGCAGGATCTCCCCCAGCTGATTTCTGCAATACAAATTACTGAAGATGGGCTTCACTTTTCTTTCTGTTGAACTGGCAGAGTGCTCCATATCCTTAAGTGCCTATTTTTGTTCCAGCATGCAAGGTTCCAGATAAAGGAGCTCATCAGAGTCAATACACCAAAATATCATGAAGTTCAGCGCACATCTTCTTTCATTTAATAGAATCACAGGCCAGTTTAGACTGGAAGGGACTTTAAAGATCATCCAGTTCAACCCCCTGCCACAGGCAGGAACACCTTCCACTGTCCCAGGCTGCTCCAAGCCCTGTCCAACCCAGCCTTGGACACAGGGATCCAGGGGCAGCCACAGCTTCCCCGGGCAGCCTGTGCCAGGCCTCCCCACCCTCACAGTGTTCAGTTTCTTCCTAACATCAAATCTAAATCTCTCCTTGCTTATTTTAAAACCACTGGCCCTTTCCTATCACTACCTCCCAATGTAAATAGTCGCTCTCCCTCTTTTCTATAAGCACCCTTTAAGCACTGAAAGGCCCGGTGAGGTCTTATCAGACACTTCTCTTCTTCAAACAGTACTTTCTTGTAACATCTACTAAAATCCAGTACAGGACAGAACTGCACTGCAGGTTTCTCCCAGAAAATTGCATTTAAAGAGCACTGAGCATTAAAAAGCAAGATTTCTAATTATGGCCATAAGTCAGTGCAGTGGAAACCCCAAGACCACGGTTTACTTCACAAACCACTGGCATCTGCTGGTAGCCTGTGGAGCACCAGCTTCAGCAGGCTGCTCCTGGGTGTGCTGCCACCCTCCTATCCCCATTCACTGATCTTTTTTCTTTTCATCCCTGAAACTGTGAAACCCTGTCAAACTTACAGTCCTTCTGAGGGAGGCTGGCTGGACTCGGCTTCCTCCTGCACTGCTCTTCTACCCCTGGGTTTTATGGGCTCTGCCCTGGGGACGAAGCACTGCTCTTTGCAGGATTCCCAGCTCTAGCTGGCTACCAGAAATAATAGAGAATAATTGGAACAGAAACCCTGGGCACCCACGTATCAAGTCGAGACAGTGCATTTTAATTTTTTCCCCTCGGTTTCTGCATTGCTGTAGGTTAGCCTAATTGATTCGTGTTCTCACCAAATTAAAGACACAGCACGCAGACAGCATGCCAGTGAAAAAATATGGCAACAACGAAAGTTTACAAATTTAATTTGCAATTGTTTTAGCAAAACAGCTCAGTCCACTCCTTCAGTTTTGGAAAGTAATCAGCTCATGCTAGAGGAAGTTACCAGCTCCCAGGCAGGAGCACTATAACACAGCCGTATTTCATCAGAGATTAAGACCAGTTTTTCAGTTAAGAAGTGGATTTTGCAAGTGAGGCAATGCTGCAAGTCACAATTCTGTGGGCTCAGGATCGCAGAGAAGGGGAATACTTGAAGAGTAATGCCAGGGAAAAGATCTGGTGCCAAATTTCCTTTTGAAAGCAATGCTAGTGTAAACCCCAGCAAAGCCCCGAATTGTCACTTGGGTGACCCCGGAGCAGCTCTTTTTCCCACGCTGCCATCAGAAGGAAAACCCGGGGTTTCCACTGCCTCCAGCGAAAGGGTTAAGCCAAGCTTTGAGTCCCCTGGTTCAAACCGCCCAGCGAGCACTCCCTGCCCAAATTACAGCAAGCACACACATCCAACAGATGCCGTTCAGACAGGGGCTTTCCTTGCCCTGAGGTGCAGTTCAGTTTGTCCATTCTACTGTGCAATTACAGAATCAACAAAACATCCCTTTGAAACTCCCTGGACTAGTGCCGACACGCAGACAGTAGTCAAGCTGACATTTTTTGCCGTTTCCGTTATTACCACCGTCAAGCCTTCTGAGAAGCAACACATCAAAACAGGGGCGCCACAAAAAGCAAAGGAGGAAAAGCAAATGTAGAGCTGAGGTTTTGTTCCTTGTATCGGCATCACATCGCTCCCCAGGCGATCACACGGTGCCGGGCATACCTGCAAACAAAACCTGCTCAAAGCCATCAAAACAGGCAAGGGGAAACGCAGCGCTTCCGAAAAGCACGTGTGCCCCACCCTCCTCCTCTCCCAACACCTGAATATCCCTTTATTGCCATTTTCCAGGGGAGAGGAGGGAATTGCTGGTGGTGGATCACCTGGCCTAAATGGGGAAGCTCTGATTTGGGGATGGACTTATCAGAAAAGCAAATACCAAGCATCCTGTTGATGTCTGTGCTCATGAACGCGGCTCAAGATGTGGACTGTATGTGGAAGTTAGGAGGTGGGGTTGAAATCTCGCCATCCATCTGTTTCTGAGAAGTGCCTGAAACACTGAAATAGAAATGGGAAACTGCAGAGCGCCAGGAGTGGAACCTGGGAAGAAAAAAATGCAGGAGCAGGACAACAAAGAGGAGGATATTGAATTAGCATGCTCAGAAAGATTCAAAGGACAATTGGATGACCAAGACAGGCCCAGCAGGATGTAGTCTCTGCCCATGAAAATGCAACCTTTTCTCCTATCAGAATTAGCAAAATCTGCCCAAATAGCAGGAAAATGTAAAGCTGGAGGTCTTAGAAATACTTCTTAAAATTATCATCTTCAGATGTTTGCTTTCATGCTCACTACATGAACTACAATTGATTTTATCATTGTTTTCAGCTTTAAAGGCTGTTGCGTACGGTCAGTATTCTACATACCTATACTTCCAGGGGAAAAAAAATGGAAAATTGCTCCAAAGTATTACTTCTGCACTTGATAGACCATAAAACTTGTTACTGAGGCAAGAGCATTCCCTTGGTTCTCCTCCTCACCACGCAGGGCATGGAAAGCAGAGCGACAGACTCTCCCAAACAGAACTGTCATGACGACCACTGATACGGCAAGCCCACCCTTGGGATAATGATCCTTTCCAATTTCACAGCTGATTCCTGAATCTCCCTTAAACACAGGCATTACAAACCGTACAAACTTCACACCCAGAAAGCACCCATTTGTAAGAGTTTGTCAGGTGAAAAAGCGCAGCACAGGAGAGTTACAGGGATGCTCAGCACCAAGCCCCGGCCATGTACGACTCTTAAAAACCTTCAGCATTTACAAAGTTTGTTAAAACTGCTTTAACCCTTATTTAAATCAATCCTTGCCACCTCAAAGGTTATGTGCAGATTCAACTGTTTTCACACAGTAATAAAATCACCCCTAACACAATGTTAATTCTGATGGCTTTTCAGACACTGATGCCCCAGGCCTCCAGACAGAAGGAATATGTTTGCAAAGCAGTGGTGGGGGTAAGTTTCTCTGCACCCATTTCCCAGACCTGAAAAAGGCAGGTTAAATAACCTCCCAGTGCCCTACAAAGCAGCTGAATAAAAACCACAATCCAACTCTCCCAAGTTCAAAGGTTAATTTATAAGATTATATTTCCTCCCAGAGGATGCTCACGTGTCTTCTATACCGACACAGGCCAAATAATAACTCATTTGGAGAGCAGCTTATTTTGAAGAGGTTTCACATTTAGTGATGAGCACAAGGAGGAGAGAGGGAGGATGTCTCACATTCAGACTCTGTCTCAGGATATATCATATCTTTTTGCCAGACCAGCTCTCTTTGTGGTATGAGATCACGGGTGTGTTAACTGTAAAAACTCCTTTTAAAGCGACCAAAGCTGAAGATAATAAGGTTGTGTCATCTGTACAAATACTCTGTACTGGAATGAGCATGCTGCTGCACTAGAGGAAGGGCTGGCTGAACACAAAACAGGCAGAGCAACAGAAACCAAGATCCTCGAGCCTGGCTTGTTAGGAGTGACCTAAAATGGCCCATTTTGACTCACTCCTCTCTACCTCCTCCATCAGAGGATTCAAAGGGAAACTGCAATTCAACCTTCGTGGCTGTAGCACGACTGCAACAAAACTATTTTTTGTCATGAAAGAAAAAAACAAGTTGCGGGTGCCTGAATGCTGATAGATCACTTTTGCTTTAAGAGAACATCATGTCAATCAAAACTAAATTCCTTATGCTCATCACAGGAGCCTGCAACCAAGCAATACAAAAATCTTATTCGAGTTCAACCAGTAATGTGTTCAAAGGCTTCCCAATCTGCTCTGTCTCTGGCATCAGCAGCAGACAGAGAAGAGGCAGAAGAGATTGCAAAAAAAAAAAAGTAAAATAAAATAAAAAAAATTTAAAAATCGCTTGCTCTGCAAAGTAGAAAGGCCTCTAAACCAAAATAAAAATAAGCGTTAAAATGTGTGTGTTGGACTAAAAGGATATACAGCAGGCTGAAATGTGCTATATCTTCCTCACTGGTGAGGAAAGACCTCTATAACTCACCACGAGCTTTGATCACTCGTGAGCTATCAGCTATTTCTTTGCTGCTTGAGTAAATATAAGTCATTCACAGCTGAAACATAATTTCTCTCTCTTTCCCCTGCCACTATATGTTGTGTGCGAATATGTCTTGTATATAGGCACACTAACACAGCGTGCTGTTCAAATACACATCAGAGTTCACCAGATGGTGGGGATTGCCAGACACTCGTCGTTGCCATGAGCTCGGAGCCATGGTGTAGCTCATGAATGATGTGTCTAAGCTGTAAGTGGGTTTTGCATAGTTACATTCCCCTCACCGACACAAAACCTGACATAAAACTCTGTTTTCTGATTATGTCCAACCTGAAACAGCTTAGAATTGCGAGGAGGCATGAGGGAGTGTTTGGTATCACGCTGGATTTTTATTTTTTTTTTTCCTCCTCCCAGAGACACAGCTCTGAAGGAGCTATTTTCATCTGGGGGTTATGATTCACACCCGTACACGCAAAATTATACAGTTTAATAAAGCTGCGGCCACAGTCAGTGCCCATGTTTGGGCACAATCTAAAAAACCCAACCTCAGAAAAACAAAGGTGTTTTACCAAAAATAAGCAGGGTTTTAAGAGGCAATCATCTTAATTATGCATAGGAAAAATATATGAGATTGGAGTTTAAGTTTTGTGTACGGGCCTCAGCACGTACTCGGGCATTAAGATATTTGGGCAATAAATTATGTGAACATAGTCTGGTAAGGATGTGAATGTTGGGTGAATTGGCAATTTCCTAGTCTCTAATTAATGATGGTGTTGAGAAGGAATGTGGCCTTCCTTCTAAATTAACAATGCTTTTTAATCAGCAAGTGAATCTGCCTGTTTGAAGCAGAAGGTAGCTCTAGGCTTGCAAAGAAAGGAACAGAGGCTCCAGAATATAAAAAGCTGGAAAGCTGGCAATGCACACAGGGTCCTACCAGACCCTCTTCACTGCCTCCAGCAGAACCTGTACCTCATCCAAAGTCTCTAACAGCCAGTAGTGAAATAAAAACCAAGGGAAAAGGAGAAAGCTAAGAGCTAGGAAGAGTTTTCATCTGATTTGGAAGGGTGGAGATGGACAACTTATGTCTGCTCAGCAGAGCCAAGGAGAAACTCTGACCCAAGAGCAGGCAGATGCCAGGGCATATCCGACTCTAAGGTGAAGAGCCTGTGTCCTTTAGACATTTCCACCTGCAATACAACCATGGCATGCAGAGGTTGAGGATCTCCATCCAACATGAGGACACAGCATTAAACTATCTGGTAACCCAGTAAAGCATTCCGGAAAACAGTCCTTTTACTATTGCTTTCCTAATTTATTCCAACAAAACACATTCTGCACATCTAGTTCCTGAACATAATTCACCTTTCTTATTTTTAGCCCCTCACAGACTGAAGTCTGTGGAACAAAATCAGTTTCTGTGCCATCAATGCTCAGGAGAGACAATTAATTTTAAGGATCAGGGACATATGCTTACCTAAGTATTAAATTTTAGAATGGCCTAATGGTTTAAAACATTAGGGGGAAAAAAAAGTAGGAAAAAAGATTGTTACAAGCAGCATTTGTTATTCTACAGTTTTAGAAAGGATTGGATGCCTCCAAGGGCTGGGGCTTCAGCTCCACTTAAGCACACAAGTTCGCTATCCAAAATTTCTTTGAACTAATAAAATCCCTGGAGGTTATCAGATTGGGCTGAATACGGACTATGGTGTTCAACTCCTCCCCTTTTATCTGTAAATACCATGAGAGGAGCTCTCTAGCACCCGAAGTCAAATAGTTTCCTGTCTTGGCTGGGACCCACCTCAGCAAACACTGGAGGCCATGAAAAGCAGTTGGATGCAGGCTCTGGGCAGGAGAGGCTGCGTCAGTCACTGCCGGCTCACCCCGGCCCCGTTTCAGGGAGCGTGTTTCAGCACGACGTGGCTGGGTTCAGTACAAACCCTGCACATTTCTGACTCCCAGAAACTTTCTGAGGCCACAGGGAACGCTGTCTCCCTTCTGGCAAGGCAGCATCTTCTCCTGTTAGCCCCCTGGGTAAAATACGTCCCTGGCACTGCATCCCCTTAAATTCAAGGTGCGGGGTCAAGCCTCATGGAAACAAACATTTCCCCCATCCTCGCCAAACCATCCTCTCTTCCCCAGGAGTACCAGTGAGCACTGAAGAGCCTGAGCCCTCTGGATATTCAGCTCCCCTTGTCCAACAACAGACATCTCACCCCCAGCCACAGCCTATTCAGATGGAGGAAGAAAACAGGGAATCAAAAAGTCCTCTGTCTGGCACAAAAGTTCCTGCTGGGAGCTGAGCACACACTGAATAGCCTGTTCATGGTGTCTGTGCTAAAAGTAAGGACCTGGCTTTATTTCTTTGTTGATGTTGATATAACTTAAGAAGCTGAAATAGTTGAAGCTGGGAAATCTTGGGAATAGAAGGCCTGCGCAGGGGGCAGAGGCATCCCACACACCCCGCACGATCCTTACTGTTATTTCCCAACTCAAGGAGCAGAGCAGCACTTTATTCTTTCAAATGGACAGAATATATGGTGGTGGGGAAGCACAAGTGTACAAAGCAATCATGAAAAAACTATGTTGTGCTCCTGACTGGAGAGAATGGCAGTCTGAAACATACACACGTGTGACAGTAAAATAAAAATGCATAGAAATTGTCTGGATAGCAAGTCCAAGTTTAATTCAGGCTAGTTACTACTAGTAGCCTCAAACCATCCCAAAAAAAAAATCAGACTCAGTTCAATTAAAATATCTTTTTACTGTTTTGGCTTTTTTTTGGAGGTCAACATTCCTGATTTTTTAAGCTACTTTTTAAACAACTCTTCCCTGGCTACTGAATGCTCCAAGGCCCTGTATCTCATGGCTTCACAGCCCACTGAGAATAAACAGCTCTTTCTTGCTAAGAAATTACTTCCAATTTTTACACAGTACCAAACCACAGCCATCTTATCACCTTTAAAAGAGATGATGTATTCTTCCTTTTGGAGCATCTTAGACTTTTTTTGTCCAGCTAGACCAGCTATGAGCAGGATCTTCCACAGTGACATTTTCAGAGCTGCTTAAGATGTTTTGATTGTCCAAATTCAAACAGCTCTTGGAGGAAAAAAAAAAAATCTCTTTGGCAATTTTGCAAATCTCATCTTAAACCTTAACATATTTCTGCAACACGAGGCCCTCGTTAGCCTCCGAAACCGATGGTTTCCGAAAGCTGCAGATGCGTGGGAGTCCTCGATGCCCCGTGTCAAGTCAGCCATCACCCGCAGCAAGAACCATTTCACAGGACTGCCAGGCAGCATCCTGCACCAAGAACAGCCCCTCTCCTCTGCACGAGGGAACTCGGGGCAGCCCAAGCCCAAAGGGAGGCACAGATCCCACCCCTGAGGCACAAAGGCTGGGGAGAGGCTGAGCAAAGGTGGCACAGAGCCGGGGATGGAGGCAGGCTGGCTCCGGCTCAGCTCCCTGGCACAGGGGATTTCAGGGAGCTGCATTCACAGCCACGAGCCCTAACAACTTCATGCCTTGATGAAATGGCACTCACAGAGCGCCCTGTGCAGGCTGCAGCCCCGCTCCTCAATGCAGCACATGTCCTGGCCATAAAGTTACCCAGGCAGTCGCTTCCCTGCCTGAATGACGACTACAACCGTGGCCTCTGGATGCAAATTACTGGCTTTTATAGGTTCCTAAAAACATTTCACTGTGTCTGCTGAACAATGTGGGAGTTGTAGAAAGGGCCCGATGATGGCAATGGGGTAATTAAAAGCTGTGAGTGGAAAAAAAACCCATCAGATGTCTTCTTCCAGACAGAAACACTGGTAAAAATGTACTTGTTGGAAATAGTTTAAAAGAAAATGTCAAAGTAAATAAATAAATAAAACCATATTCGCCCCTTCCTGTAATCCCTCAAGTTTCCAATAGCTTCCCTGCTCAGTGCCTGTGAAGGAAACTGTATATGGTAGAGCACGTCCCTAAGCCCTGTGCTCTATCTCGGAAAGAAACGAGATAGAGAAACTCTCCCTATCTAATCACCAGCCCCGTCTGGGACTAACAGAAGTTACTATCTCTGCCTGCCTGTCAGGAGCTGCACAAAGCCCATCGGTGCTCAGGCTGATATGGGAGCAACAGGTGTGAGGGCTGTAAAACCGTCCGGCAGCTTTGGGATGGGCGCCCAACCCACACCAACATCCCTGGGGAACAGCCTGATCCCAGAGAGCCAGAGCCCTTCTCCTGTGCTGGGGTGGCAGGAGGACTTCAGAGAAACCCTGCCCATGAGGGTCCTTGGATCAGCACAATGCTTGTTGTTTACTGAGGAGGAATTCACCCCCCAAAATGGGGACGTTGTGCCATTTCATCTGCTGCAGGGTTCAAGTCTTGATCTGCTGTGAGGGTGGTGAGGGCCCAGCACAGGCTGCCCAGAGAAGCTGTGGATTGCCATCTCTGGAAGTGTCCAAGACCAAGATGGATAGGGCAAACTTTGAGCAACCTGATCTAGTGGAAGGTGACTCAGCAGGGGGGTTAAAACTAGATGGTCTTTAAGGTCCCTTCCAACCCAAACTATTCTGTGAGCCCATGATTAAAGCAGAAAAAGAATGAGGGGAACCCCTCATCCAAATGCTAAACTACCCCAAACTTTCTGCACACTGAATTCTCCACTAACATTTATTTGATGTACTAAAACGTACAGAGGGGGATGACTTCCGCTATTTTCTCCCTCCCCGAAAAAAACAAAAATTACAGCCACATCAGCTGACAGTGCTGCTGACATCCAGGTGGATGGCCTGCAGTAGCCATCACTGGCAGCATGGGGACCCACCTGGCCCATTCCCAGTTTAAATGTGTAGGGCCAACACTGGGTTTTGAACACATCTGGGCAGGAGTTAGTCCCAAGCAGCCTCTGTGCCTAATACAGGAACTTCTTCTGACGGCACATTACCACATGCTCCAAGTACAGGCATGCTGCACTCTGTTTCTCCAAGCATTAGCTGTGGCCTCAAACAATCAAGAAGCTTTTTTTTTAAAACCCCCCCCTTCCTTTTTTTTTTTTTTTTTTTTGGAGAAATGATCAAACCGGGGGTGGGGACAGAACATCCTGCGTGAAACCGCATCCTGAACAAGCATCACCACGATTCACTGTAAATAAATACTCTCTCCTTGCAGCACTTCCGTCAACTGTCACTGCCTTGGCTCCAATCACCTTTCAAGTCCAAACAGGAAAGCAGAGAAAAGCGAGTGAGATGGCAGATATGAGGTTTAATTTGCTTTTCACTGCAGTTTTCATTGGTGGTGCGCTTCCAATTCGTCGGCATTGCCAGCTGCCTGGAATCACTCCTGGACCCAGTTTTTTCCTGTTAACCTTCATAATTGTATTATTATGGGCAAGCCCACAAACCGTGCTACAAAAAGCTGTAAAAAGTGCAGCTTCCACCCTTTATGAGATAAGCAGCCAGATCCAAACCCAGCTGCTGCAGACAGAGAGGCAACGCAGATTTACTGAACGTGTTTCTTCACCTACGTTTTACATAATGCAAGATGTGCCTGCTTAAAAAAAAAACAAAAAACACAAAACTGACAGGGGGGTGCAAAGGGATTACAGGAGGAAATAAGTTTGACCTCAATTTTCTTGAAAACTTAAAAGATATATATATATATATAAATTTGGGAAGATCAAAGATGTATGGGGATAGCAGTGTCAGGCAGGAGAGCCAAGGCAGGAGCTACCTCACTCCGTGCATGTGAGCTGGGTGAGGGGTTGGACAGCTGCACACCCACAGGGTTTTGTGTGAGCTCACGATGAGGAAGAAGAAGAGGAGCTGCCTCTCGTGCGCACCCCCTCGTGGGCACAGCAACGGGCACCAAGGCTGGAGGGATGGGGAGACTGCACAGATGTGCTCACCCAGGGGATGAAACCTGGAGGAAAACCCTCCTGAAGCTCCATCAGACCAAAGCAGAGCACAGCCCCTCGCCTTCAGGAGGGGAGCAAAGCCCTCCTGGCAGCCACATCCCTCCTGGGTGCGTCGGGAAGGATGGAATCCCCTCCCCGCTGCACATGCACACAACGAACAATTTAATTAATAAAATTAAAACTGAACTATTACATGTAGCAGCAAAGCATTATTAAAAGCCATAATGTCTCAAAGGTTCCTATGAAGTCATGTTCTTACAATTCACTCTGAAGAATTTAAAGACAAAATTACATGTTTGGTAATACTCCGGGGAGCATGCTTTTCTATGTGGCCCATTGTTTGTGTATGATGCATGGCTTTGAGAAAGTGGCATTGTTAAAGGGATCATAAATCACAAAGGGGAAGTTTGATTTTTTTTTATTTTTTTTTTTTTTTACAAGAAATCTTATTCCAGACAGGGCTTTCCTCTACTGTGGAATTTTCAGCTTATTTCAGCAAATGAACTGACATCAGACCAACACAGGCTGTGGGGGTCTCAAGCTGCTGAAATGAACATCACCTTTTTCCCTACAGCTTCTCCAGAAAAATAAGCATTCCACAGTCAGTATCACAGGATTAGTATACCTGATTCCAAGGGAACGTTTATTTTTCTAAAGATAACTCTCCAAGATAAAACCTTGAATATTAAAGAGCAGCACTAGAACTTCTGCAGTGCCTTTTGCAAAGATTTCTTGGTGTGGTTTGCCACCTTACTCTTCTTCAAATGATCTCTGGCTTTAGTGTGGTTATTTATTTTTAGGTGTATTAGTTCTGAATTTGGGGACCAGTGGGCTCGGTGTGCTTCAAAAGCAAACAGCAAATGCCAAAATCACTTACTACCCACAGGCACTCACCCCATCCTTCTCTGTGCACATGAATTAGCCAGTAACCTCCTCCCAGAGCAACCACAAGAAGTTACTGCTCTGATAAGGCTGATGTACTACACCTCTCACTGGAGCTGAAAATGCAGAATGGCCTCCACGACCCTGCCCAGCCTCAGTTCAAACTCCCCCAACCAACCAAACAGCAACTCAGATGAAAACCAACAAAAATTCAAGGGTGTCACCATAAGCCCATCCCAATATTTCGCAGTAACTCCCTGCTAAGAACAAACCACACAAAGCAATTTGCAGGGGAAGAGCCAACACATTCAAGAATGAATGAGCAGGGATCAGCCAAGGCAGAAAGGCAGGAGTGTCTCCAGGCTCCAGAGGCCAAACCCAATCCCACTGCAGGGTGCTTCTCAGACACACAAACATCTATCAAAGCACCTGCTTCTTTAAGGGGGTACCTCAAAGCATAAAACAACCTGGGGAGGCATCTTCCTCCCCAGGGCCCAGATTCCAAAATGCAGATCACATGGGTTCACCCCCTCCCAGATACCAAAACAGATCACGTGGGTTCACCCCCTGATTAGGTGAAATTGCTCTCTCACACCATCTCTTATGGCCTGCTCCATGTGTCTGTAATCTGTGTTCTGTATATGTATTTCTCACGAAAACCTCAAGCAGCATTCCTTCCTACTGTGAAGAAATATTAAACTTTTCAAAGCAAATCTTAAATACTGGCTGTTACCTTTATGGATGCACCAGTACTTCCAGCAGAGCAAGATCTCCAGCTACAAATCATCTCTATAAATCACATTTCCTGGGACTCAGCTCTGCATCCTACTCTCCATACAGCTCCTGTTCTACACACAACGAGCCCTCCAATCCCATTTTTATCTCTTTTCCTGGATGCTTTCCTGTTGCAGCATACAAGAAGCACAAAGTATTTGGGTTTTTTTCAAACAATCACCAGACAGAACCAGGTTAGTCTAAGTGGCCTTGACTCCTGGCTAGCATAAACCAGCCCAGCTACAGCAAGCGCAGAAGAATTAAGGAACTGTGTCAGTTTACGCCAGCTAAAAATCTGACCCCATTCATCTGATTTGCCTCGAGATAGTCACTACAGCCAGAATGCAAGAATAAATTAGCATGGATTAAACCCAGGAAAACCTGCTGAGGAAACTTGACTGTGTTCAAATACACAGAACTGGAGTTAACTTCACTCGTAACTGTACAGTTTAAGTCATATGATCTAAATACCATTAACTAAAAGGATAAGTCCACTACTAAATATAAGAGAAAAAAACTTCAGCCTTTCTATTTAAGGACCAACTGCTCACAAATTTACGATGGTTGACTCAAGAAACACATGGCACCCTCCTCTGCCAAAACACCTGCCCCCTTCAGGAGAGCTGACTTCATCCAGCACTGGTGGAAGGTCTCTGTCTGCATTATTCTTACACTATTGAGTATTCAGCTGCCAACACTACATGAAGGAACTATTTATAAAAGGCTTGGACATAGTCTGGAACATGGGCAGAAATGAGAGTGCTAAATCAAGCTAATTATTTTGAGACCTTCCAACTAGAAACATTATTACAATAAAATCCACGTGTTTCTCTCAACTTGTGCACCTTGCAAAGGATTTCTACTCTGTGTGTTCAAAAAGGCCATCATATGGAAACAATTACAGCACACAAGCTTAAACTGACTTCTACCAATGCAAGGACCCTTGACCCATCTTTATGGGCATTTTAAATAATTTATGTGCAACTTGAATGCAATCTGCTCTACTTGACATCTCTGACCCAGAGCACATCGAGGTTTACGTTGGGTTTCTTTAACACTGAGACCCTGTCAAGGGACTGTGTGATCTATGCTGTTAAAACAGGAGCTCTTCACCATCCACTGAAGCAGGACTCTACCAATCCCCATTGCTGCCCCTCTGCCAAAATGTTCTGGCAAAAAAACCCCCACTTATTTTGCTCTTCCTTAGGGTTTCCTCTAGGCAAGCTCTCTCTTTTTGTACCTCTCCTGCAGGATGCCCAGAAAAGAATCAGAAAGAGCTGGTGGAAAGGGGAGAGCTTCACCATGCTCCAAACCAGAGTACGGCCGCAGCTCCCATGGAAGAGAGTTCATTGCAAGGGACACCACCCTGCTCCTCCTGGAAGGGAAGACAGGTTTTGAGGAAAGAATAAAAGAAGCCTTAATACTTGCTCTTTATCTGGGAAAACTGATTAGCCAAAAATACTTTCTGGGAGCTGCCTGCGCCATGTCCTCTGTGAGAGACACGGGAAAAGCCAAACTCCTGGGGAGAGGGCAGTAAATGCCTCAGGAGCAAGCAGGGAGGGCAGAAAGCAGTGGGGATGCTGCATGCAGGGACAGGAGGACACAATACACAGGAGAAGGGGCCCGAGTCCCTCTTTTCCATAACTGATGGGCTGAGACCACCCCAGAAGGGCCTCAGTTCCACCTGACTGCCACAAGGCCCCAAACCCGGACAGATCCTCTCGGAAAGGAGCTGAGGGCTGCAAGGGGTGATCACAGGAATCCCGCATGTGTAATTTTAGCATCTGAGGATGAGTGAAAGAGGAGGCATTTTGAAAAGTAGAATAGTTTGGAAGGGACCTTGAAGGCCATCATGTCCAACCCCCTGTCACAGGCCAGCCACCTTCCATTTGGACTCCCTGCCTTTATCTTCAGAGGGTTCTCGTTGGTAACCACAAACTAATCCGCCCCAAGCATGAGCCTGATTTAAATCTATGTGATTTGAATCACTGATTCTAATCATGGTTTGTATCAACAAGCAGGAAACATGGTTTAAATCATTGATTTCAATCTTGTTTTGCATTTGTACTTTTATATTTATTTTCTTAAAGAAGCATCAATTCTAATTGGTTACCAACTTAATAAAATATGGCCTTTTCATTACCTTAAATTTTCTGTCTGCTAAAAATGATAACAGGTTATTTTCACATTCATTTGCATCCCTAAGTTTTAGGCTATGACTGTCTTAGAAATTATGACAGTTTTTATTAGTTGGCAATTTTAGGATGCATATTGATCATCATTTGGTTGAAAAATAAAACTGAAAGAAAATGAAAATAACATTTTTATTTATTAAACTACGATTGTTTAAATATGCTGGATACATAATGAGTTTATTCATTTATGCATGTAAAACATTTACCAAACATGATCTGTTGCAAGAAAGGTGAATATATTACAATCATAGCAGTATTAGATCTGAATCTTCCACACCTTTATTTTATTCCTAGATTGGAAAAGGAGAGCAAGGTCTCCTTTTCCCAGTTTTTACTGAATCATCAAAGGAATTAATGAAACTAATCATTCAGCCCTATCTCAATGAACACTGAAACCAAACTTCATCTACAGAAGGTCATCTAAGCTTATCAGTATTCACGTACTCTAAAAGAGCCAACTTCAGCTAGGTCTTTGGGCTTTTTTTTAAGTGTAATCAGGAAAGATTACTTTTATTTTGTATTTAATCATTTACACACAACAAATTTGTTTCAAATTTCAGTATTATCATCTAAAAATCATATCTGAAAATACTTTAAAAATTAAACATTACAGAATTTAAATAGAAGTAGTATTTTAAAACTGTGTAAAGCTAAATTATTTTGTCCACCTATTAAACCTGCACTTGTAAACAACTTAAAAATGTTTAAATATTAAGCAGGTCATAACTAGTACAGTTAATAAAATGGAAAAATCCCTACAAAAACAGAAAACTAAAAAACAAAGCTCACTTTTCTTTAACTTGAGATATTCAAATTCAAATGGTATTAAGGAAAAAAAAAAGCATTCAAAGGTTTTGGTTTTCTGCTACCTCGTGACTCTGCAAATATTTTGGCTTTTGTGCATGAGGTGATGTAACAGCCCCGGCCCCATCCTCACAGCCAGGATACCCACACACAGCCCCCCTGAAACCAACTCCCTGCATTACAGTCTGCTGCAAAACCCTATTTA
>VXBU01012899.1:214293-252666 GCA_013400315.1 Bombycilla garrulus
ATTACGAACTTGTGAAAAAACCATATTAAAAAAAAAAAAAAAAAAAAAGGCAGCTAGAGGGGGGAAGTGAGGGGGAGGAAGAAAAGAAAAGTCGCTCTATTGAGTACAGCATCTCTACCACACATAATTCAAGGACTATAGCTGGTATGGGTTGGGGGGTAGGGGGGAGAAGGGAGCTTTTTTTATCCTTTTCCTTCAAAGAAATTCATCAGAAGTAAACTGCTATTCATTTAGGTAAATGCTCATCACATTTATTTTTAGCAAACATAAATAATAACACAAAATAACCCAAAATGCCATGAAGAAATTATATATATATATATTTTACATGTGGTAAATAAAAGTTTAACAAATCCCTGGAGAGTTACCACCAGCACTGAATGTGACATTTCTTTCCTAAAGAATTCACAAATCCAAGCACACAATAGAAGATTTCAAAAATAATAATTACAATCTGCACAGTAACAACTATTTGGGTGATTCTTTTGGACTTAAAATAAAAACAATTACATTTAAATACTACCTAAACATACATGCCATCTCAATCAGGAGAGACTGAAATGGAAGAACACACAGCTTACAGACAACTAGTTCTGAAAATATAAATGTATGCTGTTCTTTAAATACACCTTTAAATTCAATTTTGTAAATTTAGATTTTATGGCAATTTGAGATCCCATTCTGACAGTCTTGTATGCACCACACACCACCTCCCTATAAAAAACACATAAAAAGGTATTCGTGTTCTTGGTTCAGGCAAGATAAACACAACAAGCCCTTCTCAAAAAAAAATGCAATTTTAAACAGAAAAAAGGTCTTGTAATAAGAAGGTCGTTTTACTGTTTATTCCATAATTCTAAGTGACTGGATGTAGTATAAAGCTGTGATTATTTTCCTGTGGTCATAATATATGTGATTTAGAGGATGTTTAGGGAAAAAGTTAACTGAGACACAGGGCTGTAAACAGACCCAGAATTTGGGCACAGAAATACATCCCTTTGTGCTAACCCACATCAACTCGTGTGTGACTTTATTTACTGTTCAGAGCTCACTGCAAAGGAGTGGAGCTGTCTCTAATGCCATACAAATTTGGATATCAGCTGTCCTATGCAAATTTGACTCTAATTACATATGCATTACTGAGCTATGAAATAACTCAGTGTGTTGTGGTATGTGAATACACATCCCGCTCTTGTTTTTGAGCATAATAGTTTTCAGTGTCTGCACAGTGTTCATATCCTGTGGACTTGTCTTTTTTTTTTTCCCTTTTCCTTTCTATCCTGTGGACTTCACCTCCCCCACGTTTTTGTTGGGTTTTTTTTAATGAGACACCTTCTTTTCTAATAAAAAATTAAATTAAGACAATTCATTTTTTAAACCTGTTCTTAAAACAGTATGAATTCCAGCCAGAGAGAAATGAAGCAAAAACCAAGGATTGTTATTTTATTTTGTGTAATGAATTAGCTTTAAAAAAAAAGAGGTTGAACAAAAAACAAACAACTACCCAAAAACATTTTTGTGAGCTAATTATGTACTAAGCAAGAAGTAATTTTATCCTTATACCCACATTTTATGTTTTGGGCACTTCTATTTCATGTCCCTTGACACCTTCTCCAATAATCCATCTACTTTATATTGGAAAGCCTCACATGAATAAAACTTTATGGCACTACAGGCATTTAGCCTTCCACTGACATTCCTGGCCTGTTCAATTCTGCAATTCAATCAAAATCAAATCTCAAAATCCTCTTGTCAGCCAGTGCTGCTTTCATATGCCTGAGCCCTGTGTAAGGATAACTGCATCCAATCTTTCCCCCAAGCAGTGCTTATATTGTTTTATTACAGTTCAATGAGTGGAGTTCAAAATTACATGCAGCTGCCTACTACTGTGGTCTGTCTGTGCTACGCATGGACACAAGTATTGCCCACCAGGCTTGAAATCATTCACTTACTGCTCTGGCAAGAGAGACTGCGAGCACTTCACTGTGCGGAGGAACATCCTGCCTGCTAGATCTAAAGAGGGTGATGTTAGCAGATCAGTCCCTTTATAAAGGGATTGCGAAAGCCCTATGAAATGCAACTCAAACGTGCTCGATGTTAAGCATGTGGCTACTGCACATAAAAGCAAAGATAAACCTCAACATGCTCTACTCATTCGCGGAAAGCTTGTGAGGGAAGATAAAGGGCTGGGGAATAAAAGGCATCTCGCTGAGTTTTATATGTGTTTTAAATGACAAAGCCTCATTTAGACAATTTTTATCTTTTCCTCTCTCCCCTCCCTAGTCTTCACAGTGAAGCAAAAGGACGAAACAAAGCTAATTAAATACAATTTAATCAGATGAACAATGCAGCCACTTCAAATAGCTTAAAAACTCCTGCACCACCAGCTCCCAGAGAGCCTGGCTGGAGGGAGAGAGAACATCAAAACTGGGCAGGATTTCCACCCCACACTCGCTTGGGGCTGGAGGTAAAGAGTGTCAAGAGACTGTCTCCTGTGCTATGACCAGGGCTGGAAACAGCAACAGCCATGAGCTGCTGGAAAGGAGCTCATCCACAGGCTGCCCAGCCAGGTCCCAGCACAATCCCCCCACCTCCAGCAGCAGCATCCTCTCAGCACACACAGAATTCCACCAACACTCCCTCAGGTTAACTTTTGGCCCATCACATGAGTGTTTAGTGACTATTTTTACTCAGCTTTCCGTCAGCATTTCACAGTATTACAACAGTGACCAAAATCAAAAAAAAAGAAAAAAAAAAAAAGAAAAAAGCCTTTTATCAAAGGCTATTCATCAAATATTGTACCATGACTAAATTCTGTAAGAGTCGCAAGTGAGAAAACAGAGGCAACACATCGTTAGACATCCTGCAGAGAAAAAACTCTCTCTGAGATGAACCCCATTACCTTCCAGCACACAGGTCTGAGAACCAAGCTAACCACACAACAAACCACCAACCTATGACAGCAGCACTAAACTGCTCGTCCACGAATCAAGGCTTCATTTCTTTTTCAAAAAAAATAGAGGAGGAAAAAAAAAGCCTGCTCAGCTGCTGTGCAACTGCTCACATGTTGATTATGTAGAAGCAAACCCAGTTGTGAGGCTTTTGGGCTTTTCACTGCCTTCGTTCAAGAGCAGTGTGGATGACTCCGTGTGCATCATACGTGTGCCTGATAATCTGTTTCTACATCTATTTGTCCAAAGCCTGGACAGGGAAATCTGGAAATGTGACAGCAGTGACCGATCCTGGCGTCACTGACTGTGACAGCCCAGGACAGAGGCACAGCCCCCAGCTCAGGCACTGGGATACAGCCCACACAGTGCAGCTGCAAGATCCCACCCCTGACAAGGGTCTGTGGCCAGGCAGTCACATCTCCTTCATGTCTAATTATGGTACAATGACAGATTTGGGAACACTTGTACCAAATCTCAGAGTGCCAGGATCACAGCCATTTCAGTCATCTCCTTCCCAACAGCATCTTCCTGTACAAGATCAAAGCTTCTCCACTAGAGATGGACTGGGTTATGGAGCACCAAAGCCCTGGAGGAGTTCTTGCACAGCTCCCCACAGCAGCCCTGTCCCCACACGCCTCACACACTCGGGGCCAACACGGAAAACCCTCAGAGGAAATACAACTTCCCTTTGTTAAAGCTACTGAGGGCAATGAGGGTGAGGGAAGGAGTAACAAACCCTCCATCAGCCTGCAGACCAGGCAGCTCCACACATGGCTGAAACTTTCAGTTTTGGGATGTTCTGTAGCCTGAATCACAGCTCCCCTGGGTGCTGCACATGTACCATGACAGCACAGGCGTGCACATCGCCACCTCCCCCAGGACAGGGGAGGACTTGGGCCCCCCCCGGGACCCAACTTGGCCAGCAAAGTGCAAAAAACAAAACATCAGCAGAAGAACCCTGCTGAGAAACAACGGATATGGTCCCTGCCAATACGCAATGCCACATCAACATTACAGAATCCAAAACCGGAGGCAAACCACTTGGGCGTGCGCTGGGGCTAAGGAGGGGAAAAACCGTCTCGCTCCACATGCACACTTGTAGGAAGTGACAAAGCATCGTGTCTGCCTGCCACCCGAAACATATTTAGCAGCCTATAGATAGCAACCCAACGAGACGGATCCTGCGCAGGCGCCCCCGGTGACTCTGCACCTGTGGCTCTGCCGTGGATCCAAAGGGACCAGAGGCAAAGCGGGAGCTGCAGCTCCCGACCGCCTCCTCCATCAGCACCATCACAGTATTTACTGTAACACATGTGACTTAGTGAAGCCCCAGATTAATTAAATGAACTCCTCCATTAATCAATCAATCAATCCTGCACAGAGCAGTTGAAATATTGAATTACTTAAGAGCAGCATCTTTATATAGGACTTTTAAAGGTCTGCTCTGGAGGACCTTATCCCCCATAATTAAATTCAGCCTCACAAGCAGAGGAGCATAAGAAACCCAGAGGAGGCCCTGGGGCTGTGAGAGCAGGAGCGTGGGCACGTTCCTGGGTGGGAGGGAAACACCAGCTCCTGCCTCGGGAAACTGCCCCATCCCAGGGGAATCAGTGAGCTTCTCCCAAAACAAACATTCCTCTGAACCTCCCTTGGAAACAACCTCCCCAGACAGCGAGGGCTCCTACTTGTTCAATCAGCATCACTAATCAATTCCGTAAGAAAACCAAGATCAGGATTGCCCAATCCTAAGGAACGGCTCACTTCCAGCTGGCAGAGCTGGAACAGGGGGAAGGAGGAGAACAGAGCCATGTGCTGCTACTCTGGGAATACCTGAATGCATACATAATAGTTGCAAAACCTGTAAAGTCAGTAAAGGTTATCTAATTTTATATATGGTGAAATTTAGGCAGAGAGAGTTGAAACACGTTGTTCCGAGATGTGCAGAGCACCGGTGAGAATGTCAGTAATAAGAACACCAATCTCCCATCATCCTGAAAGCCAGGCTCACAAACTGCTAATACGATCAATTTTGTCATCTGTGGGTCCACTTGAACCACTGTATTTGGACATCGAAATAGGAGGAATGAATTCTACACTTCTTTCCATCTTCATTTCAGTCTGGATGAGACTGGTGTAGCTATGGTTATAAGTGGGGGAAAGGATAACAGGGGGACAAAAAAAAAACCCTATTCCATGCATATAATCATCCCAATTACTGAAAAATCCCCATCATTGGAAACTTCTCTCATAGCATGCGAATTGCTGTTTCCCTTAGGCGACAAAAAATAAAGTTTCACAAGGCTCCCCCTCAAAAAACAGACCTATAACATCCAGGCAAAAATAACTAATCCTGGTATGTCTTCCCCACCCCCAGCAAATATAAATATTTTAGCTAATTCAGCTGCAAGAGTCTGATTTAAGTGGTTATAACCTCTTTTGTGCTTACTCTTCTGCCTCCAGCCCTTCCCAGCACCATCAGGTATCCTGCCCTGAGCAGGGAACTCCGTGCAGCACCTGGACTGCCCTGACTGCTTCTCCCAAAAAGAAAGAGAACAGAGTAACAGCCTTGAGATCCTGGGACAAGATGCAGGACCCAGAATCAAATAAAAATGCAGCAATATGAACACATACTTCACTGCTCAACAGTCACTATTTTTTTTGGCAAAGACAATACCAAAAAAATAGAAAAGGCTTATTACAAGCCCTAAATGTAGGATGGCACAGCATGTTAACATATTGCTGTACATCCTTTATAGAATTGCCTCCAAAGCTATATTAAAATAACGTTAAGGTTGCAAAAACCAAGCAACAAAGTTGGCAACATCAACATGCAATCCTGATTTACACCTTTGGAATGAGTATTACAATCAAGTCTTCACTTACACAATCTTTTTGGTTTTTTTTTTCCTGTGGGACTCCCATCTAATGCACAGTTATTAAACATTGTTGCTTTTTTCCTTATAAAACCTCTACTCCCAGAGGCACACACTACTTGTTTAGCACACCCTATGCAAATCCAAAATGAATACAGAATTACCAAACTCCTCCTGACCATGTCTCTAGTTCTGTCATTAGAGTAACAGTATGCTAAGAAAAACCTTCTTACCTTCACTTGCAAAGATGTTTGATGGCCATCAAAACCACCTCAAGGCTGGGAAACCAAGACAAAGCAAAAGGGAGGTTCTTGGTGGCTGCTGGTTTGAGTTACCCAACAACTCCAAACACCAACCTGAGCCCACCCTGACTCACAGTCTTTATGGATTCTAACAGCCCCATGTGCTGCAACCCCAGCAACAAGCCCAAATTCTAACAACCCCAGCAACAAGCCCAAATTCTAACAACCCCAGCTGGCCTCAGCTGTGGTTGCCAAACAGTCACTTTACCACTGGTTACCACAGATCACTTCTGTAAATTGGCCCCAGGTGTTTCTTGGTGGGCATGCAGAAATGAGGAACAGGGAACTATGGGGTGAGTTTGCAGCAGGGGTTTGGATGACATGCCAAGACCAAACAAGGCTCTTTGGGAAGGAAAAAAAAAACAAACAAAAAAACCCCCGAAATAAAATAAACATCCAAAACTACATGAACATGTCAAGAGTTTCACAGGTCTAACAGCCCAGAGGCCTGTGCCACCTTAACTGTGTTGTTTCCCAAATCACATGTACCAGACTATACCACCTTGAAGGTTGTTTACACACACACACCTGTTTTTAATGTATTTAATTTCTTCAGAATTTTTTACTCCGTCTTTAAGAAGTGAGAATTGACAGAGAAACAAGAAGCAGACACAACCAGAGGGTGGAGGGGCCAACAAGAGGCACACCACCAGAACTAACAGCATAACCAGGCACTGCTGGGTGGCACTGGGAGCTGCTGGTGTCAGGGCAGGGTGAGGCATCAACGCCTCCTTCTGAGGATGACTCCAACAGCCATAAATGTGAGGTCTCCACACGGAGCACTCCAGTATCCTCAAACAACTTGAATTGCCTTGACAACTGCAGTGACTCCAAAGCAGTGTGAGAAACCAGGAGCTCCCGCTGCTTCTCAGGGTACCCCGACACCTTGGGACCACAGAACCCTACATGGCACCACAGCAGGAGGATGCTGAGGCACTGTGGGACTCATCCTCCCCCACGGCACCTGGGCAGGACCCTCTGTGCTCAGCAAAGTGCTGTGTGCCTGCCCTGGCTTCCCCTCACAAGTGACAGCTCCTGCACAGAGACACTGCAGCTCTGTTAAAAATACACACACACACACACACACACACACACACATGTACACATGCACCCATACGTTAAAAAAGAACAATTCTTTATATGGCAGTGAGCTGTGCTGTCATTCCTGTCCATTATGCGCCCGCTCGGGTTTGCTTGGGCAGCTGAAGAGACTTGGTGAGGTCAGTGGGTGCTCTTAGAAGACTTGCCACACTCCCAGCAGCTTAATTGCTGGCCCTGTATATGTTCGAGGAAGTCACAGGTGTTGCTCAGAAGTGGCATATCTCCGTTTTGCTCAATACTTACATGGTATTATATGCTGGAGAAGGGGCTGCACTAATACACAGAAACTGCCAAGTATCACATTTTTCCCCTGATCTATGGCATTCTCCATCCTCCCCAGTAATTTGCACTTTCTTCTCTTTCAAAGACTTCCATAAAAGCCATTTACAGTCAATAGAGTCTTATTAGCACCCGGTGTATGTTCTCTTCTCGAAGTAGGTGTTTACTTTGAGTTCCCCCTCACAGAAACAACAGGCGAGTGTTGCCATTTTTTATCACCGACTCTCGGAGTCCAGGGCTTTTCCAAACCCAGGTTAATAAAACAAAAATGAAATTTAAATAAATCAGCAGAAAATCAGTTGAGAAAAGCTTGCTTTGCAGTTGCTCTGACTAAAGAGAACAGGGAAAGCCAAAAGGAAGGAGTTAACCTTTGTGGGAACAGCATCAAACAGTCGCTGCTGCTTTGGTTATCGCTGCACCGGGGCTCGCTGCAGCAAACTGCATCCCTTGGTAAAGCAAGAGCATCACCTACACACTCACAATTCTCCAAGGGTCACAGCTACAGCACTGCCCTTTCAGTGTGGAGAACAACCAACACCAGGTACACAAGAAAATCTGGTGGATTGAACAGGAAACTACTGAGAACTATTTCTGAAATGTAAATGAGACTCTGCTACTTTCATTTCATTCTTGCCGTAGCACTGTGCCGAGATGAAGTTTCCATCTGTGATTTTCAGGACAGGATATCAGCCATTTCAGATGGCATCCGTCGGAAGCCAGAGAGGCACATTACTCACAATTTTTTGTTTTATAAAAATATTTAAACTCAATTTGGTCTTTGCTCGGACAGAACTTATGGGGGATTAATTCAGTGTTTTGGGGAACAACCTCGCAGCAAATATGAAGCTTTACCCCCACCATCCCTTTTTAAAATTACTTTTTTTTTAAGAACAACTTGTATAAAGTTATAATTTGAAATGGACTTTATCTTTTAAAAGACAATTTTGATAAGGCCATCTGAAATACTGATCCTTTATTCCTACTTTGACTTCAGTGAGTTAAACAGTTTGTGGTATCAAACCTCAAGGTTTTGAACAGAAGAAAATGTTTTCCCATCTCTCACTGAAATTCAAGGACTCTTGGACTTCCTGTGAAATTTAGTGTCCATATGCACATCCAGCAAAATTATTTAAAACACTTGTTTCTTTTTTCACAACATTTTCACCATCAGTCGCACAAATTTATCAGCAAAAAATGCTGAAGTCAATGATGATGCAATTAAGGCTTTGATTACACGATGACAGCAAATCGATTTTAAAGCAGATTATATCAACAGTTGGGCAAAAGGAGAGGCAGACATTATGGAAATCAGACCTTTTAATATCTTTAAGATTCCATAACCCCAGAGAGCATCTTTAATTCACCCTCTTTTATTCCAGATGGTCTCATAAAAAAACCCCTAAGTTATCACATTCTGGTAGCCCATGCTAACACACTTCGTATGACATGATGCTAATATGCGTTAAAAACCAACATTAAAAAAAAAACCAAAACAAAAAAACAAAAACCCCAAATTGCAACTATTTCCCCACAAAGGTGACATCTGCAGCCATGTACATTTTTTAAAGACCCCCAGGATACAACACATCACTTACTTCCAGCGGGCAGGCATGGCAGTGCCTGGTGAAGGCACGCTGAGTTACACATAAGTATTTAAGAGCAGGATTTGGCTTCAGACTCCGCATGAAGGCAGGAATAGGGAACTATTGTGCTGCCTGTTTTCTCACAGCAGATCCCAACTAGCTTTGGCTATGGATCCAGCACCGCCAGCCAATTTCAAGGATAAAAAAAAAAAGAGCCTCCGACCCTTTCCTTTCTCTCCCTTTTTGTAATCTCTTGCAGGCACAGCGGCTCCAGCAAGCAGCTCCCCTACCAGCCCAATATTTACACTAAACCACTAAAGGACTTTCTATTATAATGCTATCTCATTGATACAAGATTACTCCTGAACCACATCAAACCCCGCAACACTGTGAAAGGCACAAACGCTGTCTCAAGAAAGAGGCGCAGAGTGGATTATTTTAGTCTCGTTATTTCAACGGCACTTTTTAGATTTATGTAAAAAGTAATGCAATGCTACAGTAAGTGTTTCTCCCCTGGGGGCAACGGAGTGTCTATATGGATTAAATGTACACGAGTAAACACTTGCGATAGCTAATTATATTCCTGAAAGTACCCGATTCTTCCCATCTCTTAATCCTACAAAATAAAAACACTTCAAAAAAAGAAAAATTCAGATAATCATCAATTTTATCTACTGTCTTTGAAACTCTTACAGAGATTTTTCACCTGAGAATCAAAAAGTATTAAAACTCCTGGCTCTTTTAACTCTCTTTCACAAAAGCTGCATGGATGTAAAAACCCCAACAGAACACAGCACTTGCCGTCTCCTCTGGTTGCACAGAACATGAAAGAGTAACCAGACATTTTTATTCAAATGAAATTATACAAATTTTTTTTTTTATCTTTTTTTTTTCCTTCAGCATGCAAAAAACCTCACCCTATGGTGAAGACAAGCTTAAAGCAATCTTTTCCAATGGACCATTTTACTTATTCTACAATTTCTTACCCAAATTACACAGGTATAATTATTTTGACACTGTAATGAAAAGAAAATGGGATTTGGGCACTGTGGGTTTATCTAATAACACTATTTCTTGCCAGACTTCACAGCACTGACAATCACAAAGAGCCCTGTCCATTCCAATAGGAAATATTTGATTTTACTGTAGGAACATTATTTATTTTCACCAAGTTGCTATTATCAGAAAGGATATGATAGCTGAATAATAAAAATGAAATCAAGAAATTCTGGTGTTTCAAGGCTTTATTTTTTTCTGCTCTCACTTTTGACATTTTCTTCCCCTGGAGAGACAAGATAAAGTGCTGTCATAAATGGGTGACTTTTCTTGTCAAATGACAGATTTGATTCTCCATGGCAACCACAAATCAAGGTGCTAGTCTGAATTAAAGCTTCTCTTAAAAGGCGTCTTTATGTTTATAAAATGAATTTAAATTAAATGGGTATTAGGTACAGTTTTTTACCTCCATTTATTTATTGACTAAGGAGCTCTGTGCTGCGTGGAGCATATTTGCATTTTAAGGAAAGACAACATATTGTACTGGCAGATGCACAAACAAAGCAAGTTACAAGGTCATGCTACATATACTAGTTTACAGTACTATGAATGGTATACAGATGGACAGCAAGCAGTTAAGAGGTACTTAAATACTGGAAAAAGCACAAAAATTACCTAGAGAGTAACAGATGAAGGAAATCTCTCCTCATTTCATAACACTGCTTTCTTCTACACACAGTTAATAGAGAGTCATGTAATTGTCACAAACAGAATGCCAAAAGGGAAAAAAAAATGCAAAAAAATCAGATGCTTCCTCCTGTGCCCTTATGCAATCTTACTATAGAGCATGATACGCTCTTACAAATGGTTGTTACCATGACTTTCAAATACCCGAATTTATCCCAGATTTCTAACTTCAACTGCTCTAAAAATTCACTTTCTTGAGGTCACAACACATCTGAATTTCTTTATTCAGAAGATGAGTCAGTGGAGCCTCCTAGTTCCACAATTAACCTCCCTTATTACCTCTTTTTTTTTTATAAAAACCTGAAACCCAGGGAACCTAAATTGCAGTGTAATATTCTCCTAATTCCATTTCCCCAAAGAAAATGGGAAAATCTTTGCACAGACATTAGACTTAAATTTTAGCATACAGGTAAAGTCCAATATGTATTTTTACACACAAGTAAATACTTTCAAAAATGCAGAGAGCATTATATTTAAAAAATCAAAATACTGCAGGTTTGTCAGCCAATTCTCTCGGTTACCAGAGTCAAGTGGCTCCATATTCACTGCCCTTGTAAGCTCTGCCAAATTTGATTTTAAGCTTCCTGAAGTTAAAGAAGGTTTATACAGTATTAACACGAGATCTTCTCACACATTTCTCAAGTTATTACACAGCCTTTTATCCAAAATCACAATTTTAAGCAGCGCAGGAAGGCTTCAATTCAGCTTCACAGGCAGAGATGGACAGAGGATGTCTTCATCCCGCCGCCGGGCTTTCTGCTCCACTTCATCGCTGATTCTTCCAGAGAAGGTGCAACAAAAGGGAGCCAGAAACTCAGAAAATCTCTTTACACCCCGGGTCTGTGCAGGATTTGGCCCCTGCACCAAGCAGCTCGGGGACAGCCCCCACCTTGCTGCTGTGGAGCAGCTCAGACGCAGCTTTTGGGGTCCCCAGCCTGGAGCCATTGCCCAAATTATTGGCACCTGTGTGGAACCCAGGAATGTCCCAATCTTGAATCGACAGCTTTTCAACCCAAATATCCCATCTTAGGAATTAAAGGGGAATAACAGCCAGGCCTCAGTGAACCAGGGCATAAACACTGGCTACATAAAAATCAAAGGACACTTTGCTAATGTACTACTGTATAAGTAACAGCCTCATTAAAATATGACTAATCTGTAGCAGAAATGTGCATTTTATGGGGTAAGCAACTGAATTTCTTACATTTTTATAGTGAGAAAAGAAAAAGAAAACGAGTCTACCTATTTCACTCATACTGTAACCTGATCACAATGTTTATATATGCCCATCACAGCGCTATATAAATTAAGTCCCAAGAAAGGGTTTGAGAAAATAAAATATGGCTAACTTCAAACAACACCTCCAGCTCAACTCCTGAAAATCCTTGGCACTTCTTACTACGCACTTCTGGACATTCTTGAGGTTAAGAGCCAGTCTCCTCGAGGTCTAAATACTGAACTTTTAGGGAAAATTCCCTGAATTACCACCGTGCACAGGGATAACTACACATGGAACATATTCTCCAGGCTGTTACACAAGCTGGATGCTGTGTGGTAGGTCCTGGAGTATTGTCTGCTAATTATGGGGGTGGAGAGTGGTGACCAAACCTCCTGCTTGGGTCTTGTCTACATCAGCAGCAACAAGGTGAAGCCAACCTGGTTAAGGCTGCTGGTCTGCTGTGCCTCTGCAGAAAACTGGCTGGTTTTCTGGGCCCTCAGAGCCAGCTGATAGCATGGGTTTGCTGAATGAGCTCTGAGCCCTGCAGCTGCTAAAATTGTTGTTCAAATTATATTTCAGAAATGGGCAGCCACAGAACTTTGGGACATGCTGCAGCAGAACCAGCAGCAGTTCTCCACTTCAGCTCCAAGTGCTCCAAAAGTGAGTATGGCACAGGCAGAAAAAACTTGGAAGTGCACAAATTTGGGATTCTTAACCTTTTTCAGGGGTTGTTGTAGTGCTGGGGCAGCACCAAACCACTCAAAAACTGTGATGTTTTCCAGTGTGGAGTAACTCCAGATACAAACAAGGATTTGTGATTCAAAAGAAGGCAACTTGGATTAAGTGCAGTAGATAAAGATATTTTTTCTTCTTTCTCTTCAAGGTCTCAGCCACTTGGCTAGTGGTAATACAGGGCTTTGATTAGTCAACACCTAAGATTTAAAGTGGGGTGAACTGATGATGTCAAACCTTCTTTGTGCACTCCGTGGGCATTTCTGAGGTGGCTTTTGGCAATTACATGAAATCCTTTCCTTAATTGTTGTGAAGCAGCACAGCTCACCTTTTGTATTATTTCTAATACATGGCATTTCATTTTATTGAGCATGAGCTCAGAGCTGGCGATAGTCATAAATTTTACTACTTTAATAGTATATGTTATCTGACATTTCCTAACACTGAGCTCCAGGGTTTGAGGCTGACCAGTCTTGACAGAGATGGATACTTGGCATAGGAGTTATAAAGGGAACAACAGAGGCTTCAGTGATATTTTAAGCAGGGAAACTATGCAACATACTTTAAAAAGTGAAAAGACAACCAGGAAAATCTTTGGTTGGTAATCACAGTCAGGAAATGCCAGCAAATGTTTTGAGATGCAAGCTGAAAATGGGAAAGATGTTTAAAGCCAGCTTTGCTACCTTTAGCAGTGAACTATAAAGCTAATCACATATATTTTTGGGGTCCTTAACGTGGACCAGATGGAACTACACTGCACATAAATAAAAAACATTCTCTGGCTTGTGGGCTGGTTTGAATTTTATTTCATTGGATAAATGTGGAAGACAAAGTCACCAAGTAGGTTTTAGTCTGAGTAAACCGTGAAGCAATTAACAGAGTTCCAAAATGCATTTTCATCCATCAGAATCACTACTGCCTTCTAGTTTTCACATGGAAGTTATCAACTTGAGACCTTACCACGTCCACACCAACTAAGTTAGAGCAAGTTCAGGTGCAGCACCTGCTCCTGAACTCCTGGGTCCATCTTGTGGGGCTCCACCTACATCCTACTGAATCCTTAAAAAAAAAAAAAATTGCATTCTTCTCATCAGTTATTTAGTTAGAAATAATACTAATTAATTTGGGGAAATTTGATAACAAGCTGTGGAAATACTTGATGCAAACCTGCAAGGTAAATAAACTGAGAAGAATAATCTCGAATCTCTTTTTAAGTTATGAAATTATTTACTTGTTCTGATCTGAGCAAACATAAAAGAGTACCTCTCCCAGGCTCCAGGCATTGTTACCATCAATTAACTAACAATTCCATAAACAATAAAAGTATTACAAAAACAGCAGCACATCCACACCTACACATTAGAACCAGTCAGCAAAAACCCCAACAAAAAACTACAAACAACACTTCCTACTCTTTAATTCTCAAAGGAAACTCCACCCCAGCTGCTGCAATCAAAAATACAGACTTAACAAAGTGCCTGCAAGGTTAAGTGGCAATTTTAGGTGTTACTTGGAACAGAAGTAAAACAATTTCAGACACAAGGGTGAGTGTAAGCTGAGAACTCCTCGAATACAGACTTTTCCCTAAATGACAATTTCTTGCAGAGAATGTGTTCTCAGCTCCAGGATGCTGAAAGGTGAATGGGTCTAGATGGAAAAAGAAAAGGAAAAAATCCAACTAGACCATGCATCACGGACTGACCACAGAAGCAGCAAAGCTTCCCGGCAGCAGCACAGATGTTTTTGGGAGAGGACTATACGACCACTGCTCCATCACACATTGGAAATGGAGGGACAGCAGGAAAAAAAGGATTTCAGTTTGCTTCTTTCCTGCCTCTTCCCCCTTCTGCAAGTCCACACTTGCCTCTTTCCACAGGTTTCTCAAGTGTTCTCAGATTTCTGTGGGTCAACACAGCCCTGCCTTGGAACTCGCATGATGCCTGGGAAATCCAGGAGTCATGCAAACGCACCTGAATATGCAACATCTTCTTTTCTGATTCATTATGAATAGGTAGGAGCCATTTTAACCAGGATGGTGAGCATCTCCATTCTTCACTCTGGAAAGTATTCTTTAAAAAAAAAAATCATCCTGACTTCTTGTTGCTCCTCAGCTCTCCCACTGATGGTCCAAAGGTCCCTGAGCACACACCGACCATCACTGCAGGCAGTCACTGCTGCTGCCCTGAGCCACTGGAAGGGGACAGTGCCAGCAACCTGCAGAAAGGCAGGCTGAGATGAATGATGCAAATACATCATGCATCTGGAAAATTGGGTTTTTAAAGTACAGCTTCACTGCTCAGCTGACAGCAACCAGGCCCCTACCTGGTAGTTCTCCCCCTGAGTACCTTTCCTCTGTCAAGTTAATATTCTTTTTTCCCAAAAAAAAAACATTATGGAAAAATTAAATTGTACCCTCGGAATTAATGTACATTGTTACAATAAGAGAACCAATTCAATCTGTAAAACTGTGAAATACTAAGATTTTCATCCTGTTTTAAGTCCAAGTTTGAACTTGGAGCTTTGAACCCTCCAAGACTTCTTTCCAAGAGCAAGTGATCCAGGGGAGAATCTCCTTCAACGGATATGCAATAACAAAGTAAAAAGTACTGCCTGCGACAGAGGAGGGTGATTTATGAAACACAAGAGTAGGGAAATAATTATTTACCTTCACAACAAGCAGTTTCTTGGGTTTTTCACCATAAATGTAACTTTCTCCCAACACCAACTTCTTAAAAGATGTTTGTCAACTTCTGTCATTCACAGATACACAACAAAGAAAAATGTATCTCTCTCTAATGAGATGCACAGCCAAGGACGGTTGTCAGCATCATAGCACCGCTGTTGTGACATGTATTTCATTTTATTCAATACATAACGGGGAAGCTGCTAAACCCAGCAGTCCAAGCAACGTCCAAACAAGCATTAATAATGCGGTGAATAACTGATCATCACTAGATGGTTTTCAGCAAGATAAAGGGTTTTCCCTCCCCCTTTTAAAAATATCCTCGGAGTTAGAAAACAAAGAGGCAGAAGTTAAGGCTGTTGCCTGCTGCCTCCCACGATGGGCACACATCTGCAAGTGCCAACCTGCGGGTGGCTGAGCCCGTCCTCGTGCACCACGGATTTCAGCACTGCACCACGAGATTGCAGCAGCACTGCAGGTGGAGCGGGGGGCTCAGGGAGAGGCAATTAACGTGGATCGTGGTTCCCACTGCTCGAGGTAGATGGCGAATTCAGTTTCACAGGCATGTACAAATTCGTGTACAAAACCCACTGCATAATGCAAGGACATCTGTGTTTACCAAAGTAATCATTATTGTTTAATGCGTATTTTTTAGGCCATTTAACAAATAACTTTAGCTCTGATGAACATGGTGATTTTCATGATAGACTTAAAAAGGAAAAAAAAAAAGTTCACAAGAAATGTGGAGCTGCTAACATGTGCTAAGTATTAGGACAAGAACCACAGATTAAGGGCACTGCTTTGACCTCACGTATTCTCACCCCCTGCACGCTCAGCCAGCACGGTCCAACAGGGAACTGTGGTTTGCTGCCTTGCATTAGAACCTGAAGTCATCCTTGTGCTGCCTCCCGCCCCAAACTTCGTGGACACAAGCAGCCAGGGAGGGCAGCACCCCATCAAACACCACAAGCAACCACAGGACTAAAACCCCACTGCTGTGGGAGCGACCCCACAGTCAGGGCTGCACCCACCCACAGCCCCCAGAGCTCAGAGCAGTGGGCAGACGGGTGTCCAAACCATCCCCAGCACCCTCACAGCCACGGGAGGATTCCCATCCCCATCCCTGCTTTACAACTGAACACCATCAGCCCTGCCCCACCGCAGCTCCCGGGCTGTGGGATGGAGCCCAGAGGGAACAGCGCTCCCGACCCTCGGGGGCTCCAAGGGGAGCTGCAGGCAGACAGGGCTGCCAGGCAGGGCTGGGGGAGCTCGGGGGAGGAGTGAGCCCAGCCGAGACCCCGCTGCATGTTCAGTGATTATAAGATTAGTGTGTTTTTATTTAAAGTATTATCCGTTAACATCCCGTATTACAAAAGTGGCACAACAGTATCGACAGACTGTCAATATTAATAGGAGTGTCTAATGTTTTATCAATACTAATTTAATTTCTGTTATCTGCAGGCTGCAGGGCCTTTCTGAAGAAACAGAGGAGCAAGAATGAGAAAGCCAAAGCAGTGACATAACAGGAAAACGAGCCATTCCTTCAGCTTCTCCATCATTCAGTGGCACCCTGCTGTTAACACAGTTATCCTTGCTGCTTCTTTTGAGTAAAAACACCAAGCACAAAACCCACTGAGGTGTTTTTGTTCCAATACTACCAGAACCTCCACAACTCTCTTTTTTTCTTTTTGGTAAGAAACCTTCTCTGCAGAACAGTATTTTTCCTAACTATGTACACCCAAAATCTGTAAAATGAATGTGTCAGACAACAGCAATTACAGGTTGGATGAACAACTCATCCTTACAACACAGAATTGATTGACAAAGGAGAATTTCTAGACCAGTAAATGACCCAGTCCCATACAGACCTTAAAAGGCCACATGAAAGATGCATGTTTTTTTCATTTTAGAGGCAAAAGATGTATTTTTAGGATAAAACTTCTCAAAGACTTGTATTTTAACGAGGTTAAAATAAGTGTCCCTAGCAGTCCAGGGCAAGGAGAAGTGTTGACAAGTCTGCCTGGGGTGGTAGGTGCTGTGAGGGGCAAGAATCCCTGTTCCTTCCAGGGAGATGCTCAGCAAGACCCAGATCACAGCCCCACCCCTGCACTTCCCATCACTACTAACGCACTTTAAAAGAGAGAGGAAGACAGGTCCACAATGACAAAATGTCAAACTGAACAAAGTAATTGAGCTACTCATGTAAACATTCATTATTACTAATATTAAAATATCCTGTTTTGCATTTTCTTTTTGTGACAGAATGAGCAGCATCTAAGGACTCAGAATTATCATCTAAGAACTGAGTAAAAGAGGAAACTGTCTAAAATGAAGACACAGTATCAAAGAAGAATTTTTCTCTTGCTTTAGCACATGAATGATCCCAACTGTACTCGCTACAAAGCATTAAGTGGTAATGCAGGGGAAAATATTCTTCTCCTTAAATATATTTCAAATAGGTGATTTAAGGTGTTCAAACTGGAAAGGAGAGAAGTGGAAAAGAAGGTGCTGGGGTAGGAAATTGGCTTACCTCGTGATACTCCACGATGTGTGACCAGCTCCCACAAATGGGTGAATCCTCCTTTCCTCATTAACGAGGCTGCAGATTTCCTGGTCCTCCCTGACCACCTGGAGCTCCCCCATCCATCACCAGCCACACCCTGAGGATTTTACATCACTGTGACAAAGTTCAGAGAGTAATGATGCCCAAAACTCCCCTGAGAATATGTCCAGAGGGTGCTGAGCATGGGACAGTGGCTCCAGGATGTCAGACATGGGCTGGGTGGGTGACAGGCCTCCCCACCTTGGTCCCTGATGCTGGGCCACAACACCACGGATGGTGGCACCATCCAAATCCCACACCAGAACAAGATGAAGCAAGGTTTAAAATAGAGATGGGGGGAAAAAAATCAACTTTTGTTGCAATCAAAATGCTCACTTCTCTCCCCTAGACCATCTGTGCCCTCCCAACAAGTTCTCCTTGCCAGATTTACTGGAATTTCCACACAAAAGTCTGCCTTCAAACAGATCTTTGCTGCTACCCTCGTCCCCTGCAGTCCCATAGATTAACATCAGCCAGTGGTTGTGAGGAAGCCAAGTCTGCCAGTCCGTTTCCCAGAACGACAGAAAAAAAGGAGGAAGGCAAAAAACAAGAGAAAACAGTCCGTGGCCTCTGAAAACCAGGAGACTGAGCTGCTCAACAAATCATTTCCAGGCAGCTGGGGATGGATCAGAAAAGTATCTTTGGAAGGAAAAAAAAACAGTGAGGAAGGAACAAGCAAGCAGTGTGAGGGGAGGAAACTTTGCCATAGGGAAATTCATCCAAGAGGAGTCCCATAAGCTGGAAAAGGCTAAGAATCAAAATTAGGAGTTACTGGACAAGGATTAGAGTAAGAGAGGCAGTTTCCTACTAGGAAATGTGATTTGAAAGCCTCACGCACAGCCCAGCCAAGGACTTCAGGGGAAGCAACAGGAAGAAATTACAAGGCACAGGGTTGTAAGTTAGCCTGAGACTAAGAAAGCAAATTGAAGATGAGCTTCTGGGTCTAAACACACACCAGGGCAGCTCGAAGAATCTGCAGAAAACAAACCTCTCCAGCCTGCCCATGGAGGTTTGCCTTTGTGTTTTAAGACTCCAAGTTTTAAGGCTGTTCTGGAGTTACACAGACAGTAGCAAAAACATCAGCAGAGCTGCTGGCTCCCATCTCCAGTTCAAGAAAGGGATCTGCCATACAGGAATCCTCCTCGCCAGTTATGTTTCACCTCACTCAGCTTTGTGCTCACTACCTCCCTTGTCTACAGCCACCATTTCTGCAGCACCTCTCCCTCCTCCACCTCCTCCCAAAGCTCCAACCCTCTCTTCTCCCTGCACAGGAGGCAGCCCCGAAGGGAGCAGCAGCAGCCACAGCTCATAACTCGCCTAACGAGTGCCAGCCAGAAGTGATTTGTAGGCATCAAGTAGATTATTGTTTTTTGAGAGAGTGGAAAAGAAAAAGAGGGGCACAAGCTTAAGGTGTTGTTGATGAATGAAGATGAAAAGAAGGTTTTAGGGTGAGAAGTGTTTGTCTAGTGTGACCTAAACCGTTCAAACCTCATTTGATAGATGATGGACATTTATTCCCTGCTATGTGTCACTTCAAAGTCTGAGGTTTATATTAAACAAGAAGTCTTCTAAGTTGTTCGTCAGTTTTTCCCCCGGAGTTTATCACACAGCAGAATACTTGGAAATGTAATCACATTTAGTTTTTTTAATGAAGTCATCTGGTCACTAGTAGTACATATTAGAAAATGCATTTTAGTGTTTTTCATTATGTAATTGTGTGCTTCATTGCTTTTCATCTGTTTTCCTTTGCCGTGGGAGGAGGCATGGCCCAGGAACACCATTTTTCTGGGGATGATGTTCTACAGGCAGAATGAAACCAAGTGCCACTGCCCTTCCCTCCTCTCCACTCCCCACAGGCAAGAACCAGGTTCCCAATAAAACTGAGGTATTTTCTACTCTGAGGTAAAGCCAATCCAGCTTTTCCACCCCACAAGGCCCTACCTGGAGAAGCCATCAGCAGCAAATACCTAAAAGTAAGCAAGGACACGAGGCCCAGCCACAGCTTTAATCACAAAAAAGAGATTTTTGAAGACCTGCATTCCATGCCCAGACAAGGATGCCTTTTCTCTGAATCTGGGTTTGCAACCTTATGAAAGTTGATGTTTGGGAACATCATTGGGAACGTGTGTATCATGAAATAACTTTTCCCCAAACAGCAAATGGCACAAACAGTTTTGAACAGGGGCTCCTCCTGCTAAAAGACATGATCATTCCATTATAAATGTTTACATTCCTATGCATTAAAAACAAACATATGCTAATAAATTATGGGAAAACTGTACTTGATGGGACATGTTCCTGTTTAGTATTCATGCAAAGCACTGCAGCATTTAACCACAGGGTAAATTTACTCATTTACTACATCTATTCCTTTAAATGTGCCCCAAAAGTTGTTTTCTCAGCACTTGCTCACTAAGATTGCTTTCAATATCAGTTTTTGAGGAGTTGATTTTACTTAGATTCTCTGTTAAGAAGAAAATACCATGATTTACTGAAACAATATTTCTCCACCAGAGTGTTGATTCACACAGGAGCAAAAAGCTTTTCATGCAGGCCCCAAGCAAGGACATCACCTCTTCTCTTTGTCCTACCCAGAAAAAAAATAGGCCACTGCCTTTCATTTGAGACGCTCTGGTCTACCACACCCCAAACACACAGACCTCGTGTCAGTGCCTTTCCTCTCCCCATCAGCAGCAAATTTCCACTGCAGCCCTGCTAAGCCCCTGAAGACCCCACAGTTTGTGCACCCAAGCTCAAAGTCAGAAGTTTGAATTATACTCCATCAAGCTGCTCCATCTCACTACACTTTTGGAGCTTAAAAAAATTATCAGATTCTATTGAATTTCTCTCTACACAGCTGCATCTCTAATGAATCCCCATAAAAGTTAAAACTTATATTCGGTAATCATATGCAATTGAAACATCATAAAATGAGAAGTCAAGGAACTGTATGTGGGCTGCAATGACTTGTCTTATTGTATTCATTCCCTTAATAAATATATCTTTAAAATAACCTCACAGTCACACATTTGCAATATAATATAAAAATAACACTGGATTCAAATTATTAAACAGGTAATTTAATAGAACAAGAATTGAAATGTAGGACAGTGTGCAACTTTATGCTACAGGAATAAGATGATTTTAGCCAATACAACTATTTTTCTTTTTTGCATTATTTCTGCATTTATAATACTACAACATCCACATAACCTTGACACTGTAGTCACCTTAGTAACAAACAAGGGTAGCATTCACTTGTAACTGAAATCCCAATAGGGTGTTTGATTCAAGTAAAACAAAAATCAGAGGCCCCTACTCTGCTGCTTTTTTCTTAGTCACACAGATATGGGCTATTTAAAAATAGATATATTTGTACACTATTACATCTACAAAGCAGAACCATTTAATTTTAATTTAACGCTAAATGGAAACAAATATAACACCTTTAAAAGACACGATGCTAAAAAGAGAAGCAAATTATTTAAGTTCTGGACCAGCACAGCTTGGAGAATTCACACCAAGTAAAGGCCAGATTTAAACCAGTCTTACAGCCCAGAGAAGGAGCTTTTCTGGGGACACTGGACCAGCAGAACTGGGCATGTAGAGGACACCCTTCACTTTGCCACCACAGCCCAGAACTGATGGGGATGAGTATCCCCACCATGTCAAACTTCTGCTTTGCATAGCTGGTTTCATTTAAATGCGGCTGTTTTGCATGGAAGAAAAAGGGCAAAGGTCCCAGCAGTGCCCAGAAAGTCAGATTAATGTGCCATTGCTTAGCAAAGGCCAAGACCAAACACTTCAGAGAAAGGTACAAGAAACACCAGAACTGAGAGTTTTCACCTCTGGAAACAGGGCTTTCTGCCTAACCCTTTGGTAGCTTTGTCCTAAAACAAGAGAATTTATACTCTTCCTAATTTGTAAGATTAAATAAAACTGCTCCTACTCAAGCTACCTGCAAGATGTCTGCAATTACCTATAAACTTACATTTTCTTACTGTTTCACACCTAGTTCTTTGTAGCCAAGATTTACAGTTTTACTGAAGGATTCTCTGGTTGCAGCCTCAGCCATCTGAAGCCATCCATCCCCTTGCTCGTGGTGGCCTCTCTTTCCACAGCTCCACAGGCAGGAACTCTGTGCTCCTGCAGAATCTCCAGCCCAGCACCAGCACAGCCACACGTCCCTCTGGTCAAGGGCTGCCATCTGCCAGGGCTCACGCTTTTATGGAGTCCCTGACCAGCGTGATTCAATTAAGGTCGCCTGAGAAGCGTCTCCAACACAAATGAGAGGTGACAAGGAGCTGAGAGAGGAGCAGGGGGGCAGGATGAGGAGCAGCCAGGCTGGGAGACACGGCAGAACTGGTACAGTGGGGTTGAGCTGCCTGTGCCCGAGGGGTGATGAGGAGGGGCACAGGGAAGAGAGAGAGAACCTGGAGAAGTGAGACTCTCAGAAAGCTCTTCCCACCCTGCCGCTGGAAAGGCAAATTGGAGGCAAAACCATGAGTTTTACTGGGTTGTTCTGTCATCAGGCTTTGGCTACCCATGACCCAGAGCACACCTGAGAGAGCATCACCTTGCTGGGGGCTGGGGGAGGCCCACGGGCCCCAACAGGAGATCTGTGCCCAAAACAGCTGCAGGAGTGGGCTCCTTCTGCCGGTGGAAACAAGGACTCGGCTAAATGTGGAGAGCTACAAGTTTCTGCAACAACATGCAAGTCTCCAACATGTGGCCCGTAACGTAGCTGTTGCCATGGTAAAAAATTCATGTTTAGTGAAAAGTGTTAAATCTTGTATCATAAGTTAAATCAGCTGCCAAGACACATTTTCACAAGTAGGGGAATTTTTGTCTTTTCAGAATGGAATGTTTTTCAGTTGACATTGATTTTTCCCTAAAATAAGTCCCCCAGAAAGGAAGCCAATCACACGTGAGGCAGTCCAAGAGCTGAATTACTCTACTCCTTCTCTGAATCATCAACAAGTGTTGTGTGCTAGTGCATGTGTGTGTACAAATGCACTGCAGCTTCATAAATTCCATCCTCTTATACAAACCAGCAGTTATCCAATTTATTCAGAATATTAAACTAATGATCCCAGCAGAAACACCAATATTTCATGTTTTGGGTGATGAGACTTCAACAAGTAACTTTTCTAATCAGGAACCATCTCAAAAATTATGTTCAACTTGCCCCAGACTTTTCACAAATGCAAGACTGAGCCTGACTATACAGCTGTTTATGTAGGTCAAGGACAGAAATAGTAGGAGTACATTTACTTGTTTTTATGTTTCTTGCTCAGTATTGCAAAAGAGAACAACTGGTTTTAATACAATTTCAGAAAGAGAGTCAAGTTAGAATTACTGCAGAATTAGCAAAAAACCCAACAACAAAAAAAATCCCCAAAAAATAACAAACAAAAGAAAACCAAACCAAAAAAACTAACTCCAAGTAACTTGTTACTTTTATTCATTTAAAAACTATTGCAAGGAAACCTGGCTGTTACCAGTTCAAGACCTTACATCCTTCTTGTCCTGAACTATTCAAATTTGGCTCATTCTATCATCTTATGGTTAATATCCCGTATTTACAGCAAAATGCAATTCTAGTGGGAGATTTTCCCACTGACACACCAAGGGAGGACTCAGCCCCAGAACAGCTCCTGCCCTGACAGACAATCCAGACCTCTTGTACAACACTGAGTTTTCCTTTCTCACCTCTCTCTTCACCAACCACAAGCTGGATTTCACCTGCATTGTGTCTTCTGCGGTGAGGACTTTGCCCAACAGATTCCTTTCTTTTTTACCTGCTTCCAAGTAGCAACAGCCAGCAGCCAGTCACATCCTTGTTTCTAAGTTAAGAAACACTTCTGATTCCTCCTCCTCTCTCTAATTATTGCTCTGCGATCGATTTGCCGTGCGCCATGCCAAATCTGCACCTTAGCTCCTCAACTCTAGTCAGTAAAACTCAAACTCTCCTCCCATCTTCTCCACAAAAGGCATTTTCTAGCAAGCAAGCTCCTGCTTATGCTCTCTTGCCTCTCTCTCTGTCTCCTGAAACCAGCTCTTCAGAAAGGCTGGAGCATATTTAGCCCTCCCAGGTCTCTGCCTGTCTCTTTCTTTTATTTTACATGGTTCAGTGTTCACACTCTGCTCTCATTCTGCCTTCTCTCCTTCTTTCTCTGCCCCGGTGCTACAAAAAGACATCTTCTGTGACACCTACAAGAAAAAAAGGTCCCTGAATTAATGTGACTTGCACTGCGTGGTATTTTCAGACCGCCCATTTGCTAATGTTGCAAACACAATTAGGAAGTCAGGGAAAGAGCTTACAGGAGCAGATGAAAGCTGCAGAGATAAACTGGAAAGCTTTTACCTGCCAAGCTCTCAGGTTAGGGTTCTAGGCTGCCCTCAGATCCAACAAAGCTGTAAAAGAGATATTATGGAGATGCACAGTTGCATTGATATTTATCAAGCGTGGCTTTTTCCACCCTCCTAAAGACATGGATTTTTCCTTCCACAATTTCAAGGCTGGTAGCCATAGGTGGTTTAAATTCTTGGTATTAAAAAAAGCTCAGAGCATTGCTGACAATTAAAAACAGCTTTTACACATGCACAATAACGCTTCTCATGCTTTAAAAAAAATAATATGCATATCCATATTACCATTATAATAAATGCCACAGAGTGACATGATATGATTGAGTATAATGGTTCCTTTGGAGCCATTATGGTCGATCAGTAAATAATACACTTTTGAAATTGTCTAACTACATATTTACACTTGTCAACTCTCATACACTTCAGTGACAGAATTTAAAAGAAACACTGTAAAAAACTGTAAGAACATTAAACCACAAAAACATTATGCTGAAGGAGGATTAAGGTTTGACTTAAACCCACAAAAACATGGAAATTTCAGGTTAAGGCGAAATCTCCCAGAATGACACAGTCTTTAGCTCCCAAGCTGTGCCCAAGTGCCTGAAGTGATCCAGGAAAAGGAAGGGATGAGGCAGGAAGACAGGAGACCATGGGGTCGTGGAGGTCCTTGTGAGAATTGAGCCATTGTGGAGGGCTCTGGCCACCAATTCCATGAGAAATCTCACGGGTGAGAACCAGCCCGCCAGCAGCAGTTCAGCTGCTCAGCAGAACAGCATTTCACGATATTTTATATAAACAAAGCCCGGGCCTTTCTCTGTTTATTCAGATGAAATTCCCAATTAAGCTGAGAAAAATTAGTCTTCATTTGTTTCAAAAGAGGCCCCATTGAGACACTGGGAGTTTTCCCCAGCTGAAACACATGGAGAAAAACTTCAGGCTTCGACCCTAAAAAGGCATTGTCAAAACAACATGTTAAACAAACATGACAGTGGATCATTAATATCCCAAAGATTCACTCCATGTGGGGAAAAAAACAAGACTGAAAAGGAGGATGTTTTTTCAACAGTAAAATAATGGGTTTGGTGATGTCTTTTTTAATTGATAATTTTGTGTCTCTTGTTCAGCTGTAGCCACTTTTGCTCCAAGCAGTGGTGGCGGCAACTTTATTGGTTCCAGTAGAGCTGTGCTGAAAACAATAAGCATCAAGCTCCCCAGTGCCATCTGTCTTTCTGTGAGGGTCACATCCTGCTGCCCTGGAATCAAGGGGATATTGAATGTTTGGGAGGTGTCAAGAGCAGCCCCGGGCCCACGGCACCTCCTCTGCAACAAAAGGACCCCAAACACTTCAGATGCTCTGCACTGAAATCCTGAAGCACACTTTAAAAAGCAATGATGGATATTTTCCTAGAGCAAAGGTCTTCCTTTCATATATATCTATATCTGTATCTATCTCCTTGCTCAGACTTATCTATTACCTGGCTTGTGCGAACAAAATCCATAAAGGCTTGGCAGGGCAGGCTCTTGAAGCTGTTTGAAGACACAACCACCACGCCCCTGTCAAGAGGGAATTACAGCTCGGTTTTATAGACAACTCTCCCCTCGACTGGCTGATGACAGAGCAGCCTCCCTCTATGCTCAGCATCTGGGATTTTACAGCCGCTGTATATAAACGGGGTTTTCATGACAAACAACTCTATATTCGGTTTCCTTGTATATCTGAACATGAGAACAATCTCTTAAGGCTCTGCTGGGAAGAAGTATTAATGAAGACAAAGAGCATTTCAGGCTGCTCCCCCCTGCAGCATTACCACGATGACAGTAAAAAGACTTTGTCCTGCACAAGTACTTGAAGTCCACATCCTCCTCCCCAAGCAGCAATCCAGGACCCCCCTGTGTGCCTGACCCTGGCAGCCCCTCCTCAGCACCCCACCACCCAACCCCACCTGAGGGGGACAGAATCTGCCATCAGCTCGTAGAGCTTCCTCTGGGCTCTCATTTCACAAGGCCTCCCTGGAGATATTTGCTTTTGGTCTAAATATTATAAACCAGGGTAAGACGAAGACTTAATAAACCCTGTTGCCTTTTCACTTTGTGCAGCGTCTGTCTCCTCTCACCCAACCTTGTGGCTCATGCAAATGTCAAAGCCAGAACAGTTTTTACATCTCCTTGGGTCGCCCCACAGTGATGCCAGCAAAGGTAAACAAACGACTGAAGTCTAGGTATTTTTATTTCAGATGGCATGTAAATCAGTGGATGAAAGCTGGGAATAAACTGGCAATATGAGGGCAGCTTATTTAAGTTTCCTCCCCCAGCTCAGTGCTCCCTCAGTGTAATATAGCTGACATAACCCTACACACTAAGGAACAAAAAAGGAAAAACCCAAAGAGATATAAATATTTTCTCCAAAGTCAAAGACTCTTCCTTCAAGGTGTTTGGCTGGCTCCTACAGAAAGAGAGAAGCATTTCCCTGCCAAAAGCAGAAATTTTCAGCTGTAGGAAATCCAGAGGAGGCCAGACACCACCTCAAGTGCTCAGGATGGGCACAGGGTTCATTGTGGGACACACCAGTGAGGAACCCAGGTACCACGAGTGCTTGGGATGGACACAAGGTCCCCATGGGAGCAGCAGAACCTGGGGTACACAGAAGGTGCTCGCTTCCCGCTGTACCTCGTACACCTCTTCTCAAACAACAGCCAGAGCAAGAGCTTCCTCCTGGGACTCAAATCAGAAAATGACTGGTCCTGTGTAGAGCTGAAAGCCCCTGGAAAGATGGGTTTTTAAGAGCAGGAGCTCCAGCTGCCACCTAATTGTCTGGCCAGTGGGTGCCCCAAACCCACAAGCTCCTCACACCATTATCTCCTGGCAGAAAGGTGTTACGTGCTCCCACTCTTCCCTCTCTGCCTCCTTGTTTAAAGCTTTCTGGCTGCTGGTGAGGAAATGATTCTTCCTTGCTCTAACTTCCTCTCCATCACCTTTCTGTCTGTGAGGAATGGTGAGAGAATGTTTCCACTGCTCTGACATTTCCAAATCATCCATTTCTGAGGCCCTTATAGGAAAAAAAAGGCTGTCTCCCCTCTCCTGCTGGTGATGGTTTCATCAGATAATAGCACAAAGCAGTTATGACCCTATGAAGCTGTGACCAATATCCAGAGGTATCTGAATTGCAGCAGTGAGACAGATCATGCCTGCTGCTTCACCCACCAATGGGCAAAGCCTGAGCAGCATCTGAGGGACCTGTCTACTAAAGAGAATATCACTACTTTAACCTGCCATGAGCAGTTGTTTGGCTTCTCTGATTTTCTGCATGCACACTGTATTTTTCTGTATTTTATTTTTAGTTAAAACCTGCTGAAATGTGATAGCTCCAGACACAACAGTGCCAAGGAAAAGGAGCCTCTGGTCCCTGAGAGGGACTTCTTTCCATGCTGGCTTGACACATAAAATCTGCTTCCTCAATTATGTGTTCCCTCTTACCTGCACGTGATGGTGTGAAAACATAATAAAAGCTCTCAGAAAAGAAGTTCAAGGAAGCTGAGAAGGTATTTTTCAGATCTCATAAAGACTTTAATACCAACACTTGCATATCCCAGCTCTGCCCCTGTGCCACGTCGGCGACTGCAGGCACCCATGCATTCCCAAAGCACCTCAATCTCCTAAAAACTGCCCTTAACAATAAAAACAAAGCTGCTGCCACACAAAACTCCGGCTACAAGCCCCACTCTGCTCTGGTAGCACTCTGCATCCAGAGAGGTACAGGTGCTTTACCAGAGTTTGTGGCACACACCCCCAAACTCACAACTTCACACACCCAACGTCTCTGCTGTGCCACTCCTGGCTCAAAACATCCCTTCAAGCATCTCAAGGATCAACAAGGTGATTTTAATCATTCACAACCTCTACTGAGCCAGTGTGAAGCCCTGCAGATAAAAGCCATGCTCAAGACTTTAAGTTCACCACCTTCCTAAAGCAAAATCTTTTCCTGTTATGGGATTTATTGGAATCATAGGTTATTATTTGTATGATAAAACAGATTACTTGAAAAACTGTCCCAAGAAATCATAGATGTAGAAAAGTCAGGGCTTCCTCTATTGCTACAAAGAAAATGCTCGATTTGTTTTTCTAAATATAAAGCAATGAAAATACCACAAGTTTGGTCAGGATAGAATTCTGCATTAAAGCCTTCAGTTTAGGTGTGAGAAGATTTTTTTTTTACTGAGAAGGCGTGAAATTCCCCCTTCCCCTGGTGATGAGAAATGCCCCCTGATGCCCCAGCTCCTCCAGGACATAGCCAAAGTCGAAATAATTTTCAAAACTAATATGTACACTGAGTAACATGGTTAACATCATCCAATGAATTTAGATCCACCTACATGGTATAAATATATCTAGATAAACTGTCACCTTCAGCAGAATTCATTAAAATAATGTTGTATCTTCCTTGTTAAATGTAATTTTTTTAATTGAAATTTAATCTTACTGCATTATTTGGTAGATTTTTAATTGACATTTGTAGTAATTAATTGGTAAGCATTACAGCTTTGTCTGAAGAATTTAAAACTAAATTTGACATCGAGATTGGCCAGCCACTGCTGTGAGGTGCCTGCTGGGAGCATTTCATCATCCTCCCAGCCCCTCCTGCTGATCAGAGGTGGGAGATGATGGTCTCTTTCTTACAGTCATGAATTACATTACTAATGTATTCCATTACCACCACGCAAATGTCATGTTAATTCCTGATCATCATCAAGTCATACAATGGTTTCCACGCTGGCACCCAGCCAATTAGCGGTGTGGAAAAATATTCCGCCAATTATATAACTTGAATTAGGTTAAGGACTCAAGAGAAAGCAAAATAAATGCTTTGAAAATACTTCTGAGATAAAATGCAAGTTGACACTGTCTTCATGTGCTCTAGCCGATGTTATACAATCTGATAGGCAGCTGCCAACATTCATAACTGTTTATTAAATCTAGCCTCTCTTTATGGTGGCAGCTAAGATCTGTATTTTTACCAATATTAGGTTCATTGTGTTATGAAAAAAGACCAAAATACTTAGGAGCATTCACACCAGCTTATAAAACTTACATTATGTACTTTATTAAATTGTTAAAATTACTTCTTCTCTCCTCCCCCTGCCACAGAGAAAGTTCCACGGACAGAAAAGTTTCAGAAAAACAAAGTCTTTCTGGAGGCACTGATGGCACGAGGAGCAAGGGAGATCCTGCAAGGACAGAAGTGACATCTCTGGGCTGCTGCCACCTCTCCCTCCCAGCAGCTCTGCCAGGGGATGCCAGGCTGGGCTCCTGGAGCTCCCCCCACCCTGCTGACACACACCTGGGTCAGCACAACCTGGGGGAACCCACTGCTGCTCCACGGACAAACCCCTCCGGCTCTTGCCCCCTGGATGTCACAAGAAGCATCAAATCCAGCCCTTTTTGTACCCAGGAGCCAGAGGGGAGAGCTGAGGGAAGAGAGGGGCCCTGTTACAAGGAAAGGTCCCCACAAACCCACGTGGGAAGGGCAGGGACACAGCAGGTCCCTGCCGCGCCGTCTGCTCGGTGTTCAGCGCCGCCGGCAGCACCACCAGGCTTTTAGTACCACCCCATTATTTTGATTTGTTCCATTCTTAACTCAATTTATCCTACAAGCATGGTTATCTCCAATTTAAAAACGTACACAGCACCAGCTCCTCGACTTTAAAAATTTATAACTATGAGCAATTTGTTAAAACCTTTTACTGTATCTTTCGCTCTCATTTTCCGAGGTGCTGCAATGAGGCAATTCACTGTTCTGGCTGCTTACCCCAGGTGACCTTTGCCTGCCATAAAATGGTATACAACTAAACTCTCTGCTTTAAATAAAACCCCTGCCTCTTCGAAAGGCCCTACGTATTCAGTCAACACAATCAGCAGAAACCACATTTGGTTACTCAATAAGCTGGAAACCTTTAAGGCACGTACGGCGGTGAATGAATTCCTGACATCACCAGGGACACTCGAGTGGGGAACAAGAGAGACCGCCGAGAAGTGGCTCTTGCTGCAGCCCAAGAAAGGATCACTCCTTTAAGCTGAACTCTCAAGGAAAACGAGAACAAAAACTGAATTAGCTCGACACGTACCCTCTGCAGTCAGCACATTGCTAGGCAACTTACCATCTCTTGATAGAATTATGGTGGAGGGCTGGTCGTACATCAGGGTTAAGATGAACACAAGCACCAGTTTGGGCCAACTGCTCCTTTCCAGTGGGAATGCTCCTTTCCAATGCTTGGTCATTTGGTATTATTATTCTGCAATATTTCCTAAGCACCTAGAGAGTCTAATGCATTCAGAAGGTATTTTAAAGCTATTATGTGACATGAAAATTTTAAGATAACTGGAAGTAAGTGAATTTTAGGAGGAATAGCATGAGTCTTTTTCTTTGTTCAAGCCAGCATTTGGAGAGAGTTAACAATCCTTCTTCTCATTGCTTTTATTTTTTAAAAGTGAAGCTATCCACAGGGCACGTTACTCGAACACTTTATCTTTACTCCAGATGCTGGCTGGCCACAGCTCCACGCCTCCATAATTCAACCTGGTGTTTTTCAAAGGGATGCTTTGAAACACTCTGGTCCTTCTGTTTGCGCCCCCGAGACCAGACACAAAGTGCCACCACAAGCAGTGCCACAGCACCCAGCGATGCCACACCTCACCCATGCCAGCCTTAGAAGGGCCTCGATCTTTAACAACACCTGGATATGGAGATTCCAACCCCAGGCATTATTTACATTTACTAAAGAGGCATTAAGCAAATGCAGAGTGCTTAAAATCAAGGCATGTACCTTGCATATAACTCCACGTTCCCCATGCATACTTTATAGGCACAAAGAAATAATTAATTACCTAACCACCGTGATTAAAATCAATTGATTCATATGCGACAGAGCGGTGAGAAATTTTTGCATGACTGGAGAAGTCTGGAATTGGTCCCCGTTTGGGGATCTTGGTTGAATCAGTGAGGTTGGTAATTCAGACATGAAGGAAATGGTAAGAATCCCTCTCCTCTATGCACACTTTGAGCTGCCATATGGGTTTATTCAACTGTTTACTATACCAGTCGGTAAAAACTGAACAGCTATTATAATCTTTGCTAAATGACATGATAATTATGCTACCTCTGGAAAAAAAAAAAAAAAGGAAACTTAGAAAAAAAATCACAATTCACTGATGTACAAATTTCTCGGGTTTTATAATCTTTGAATTGAAATGCACTTTCCAACACACAGAAGGATATTAAATATATAATAGAAAGCTGAATTTATTTAAAAAAACAATTTGTGCTCCCAATTCCTACACAATTTAATTATGCAGATTTCCTGGGTTTGAAAGATTTCTTACACAGGCTTTCCAGTTTTGCTGCAGAATGAGATGATTCTTGTTTTCCCAAACTAATACTGCCCCTCCTCTCACCCCAGTTATTAAGAAAGGCAGTCAGGAGGAGGCAGGTAAGAGGAGTGGGGATGGATATGCCAAGTTCCTGGGGGATGGGGACAGCTGAAAAAGGCACAACCATCGCCTGCATGGCACAAAAAGGACCAGGGAGCTTCTTGGGGGGTAACCCCACCAGGAAAGGCAGCTGGCCCTTAACAGAGGAGGGGTCTCACCCCAGCATCCTCTTGAGCCTGACCAGAACAGGCTGCTCAAGGCTTTGTCCCCGTGTCCCCCAGGCTGGGCAGCAGCACCAAGGTGAAGTGTGTGCTGTGGGACAGCTCTCCTGTGTACCAGTGACACCATTTTGTCACTGGGATGCAAGTGCAGTAAACACTGCAGCCAATTATCTGTTGGCAATGGCTCCTCTGAGAGTCCATCATGTGACACTTGATGGCAAGGAGACCTCTCCATATCCATATTTAATCACGACACAAATTGCCCACATCAGCTTGGTTTACATCCTGTCCATCTGCAAGGCTTCAGTTTTGGGCAGCAGCTTTTGCCTGTGTGGCTGAAGTCCGGTTTCACCACCGAAGACCCCACAGTTCACAGGATTTGGGGGGATGAAAAGAAGAAAGAAAGGAAAGGAGTATTTTTTCTGTATAGGTAATAATTGATATTTCTGCTGTTTCATGACAATGAAGGTTGCTTTGGCTTTTTTTAAGAATATGGTGACTTGCTTTTAAACACAGACAATACAACCCCCCGCCACCACCTTAAAAACGGGAGAAAAAAAATGAGGGAAAGCTTATTTGTAAGAAAGGGTAAGTGAGACTTATTGCAAACTCAGGCTTGACAACTCACCAGTTTTACTTGCAGGCATCACACATATCCATTCATGACTCAGGGCAAATACAGGAAAGGATTGGAACCCTTCTCATGGCAAATGTGTCTGGAAGCTGGAGTCACTCAGAAAAAATGTTCTCAGGAGACTGAAAGACAAAAACATGTTTTAAAACTTCACTCAGTCAGAATCATATCAAAGCCTATCGTTTTCCTTTGAAAGTAAAAGGTGGTTATAAATGCTGGAGCTGGGGGAACATTACAGAAGCATGTCTATGTATCAAACTATCACATAGCAGACTCTATTTGGCTTTAAATAAAACCAAAACTTACAATATTAAGAAAGGTTTTTAGAGACAAATGCTTACTTCACATTTGCAACGTGTTCCTCCGACAGGAGAGCTTATGTTCCTTCTAAATACCAAAATGTGTCACCATCCAAATCCGCGTTCTGCCTGAAAACACTGTACTGAGCACAAAATCCAGATACTTTAACCTACTTTGCATTATCAAAATATAACACTCTCTGAATTTCTGAACTATTTACTCTCTGTCTTCACTCACTGCATCCTGATAAAACCTTAATAAAATGTAGAATCTCTTGTTAGCATTAATCTTTCCTCTGAGATAAGGAAAAACACATATAAAAACTATTTGATGTTCAGGGTGGAAAGGCAAAATTCGCAAACATCAGTTAATAAATACCAATTAGTATGTTTTTTTCCCCAGCTATTAGTAACACAGATTGAGCTTAAGCTTAGCTCAGAGGAAGCTGCTCCCAGTACAAATGAAACACCCATTTTACTAATAAGGGTATTTTAAAATAAGATGTATAATGTCCTCAGATTAAGTATCTGCACTGAGTAACAACCCAGAAATACAACCAGAGGTGTTCCCAGGGCTGTTCTGCATCACACCTATGAAACCACACGGGATTTAAACAGCAGCTCTGGTGCCTGCCCAAACTGGGAAGGGCACACTCTGCCCTAAGGAGTGCACCGGCACCTGGGAGGGCCCCTGCTCCCAGGACCCTGCACGACAGGGACCTGCAGCATAAATCCCATGGGACAAAGCAAACCTTGCAATGGAGAAAAACATCTGAAAAACTCCAAGAAGAAAAGGTGTGAAAGCAAAAATCACCTGTGATGCTTCTGAGCCCTTCATTCCTCAATCCTCAACAGCATCCCCAAGACAGTGGCTGTTCCCAGCCTTCCCACATCCACCAGCGCTCTGACAGGGGCAAGTACTGCCGTGCCCAAATTAACCTCACAGAGTTAATTATTTTGGCAGTCCGCTGCAGCCTTTCTGAGGAACATCTGGAAGCTTCTGTCTTAGCAACAACTGCATGAAATTTTGTAAGACAAAATTCAGGTACTTCTCTGGCCTTGGGGCTTTCTCCCGTTCTTTGCTGAATGTGCAACGGCTCAAAGATCACAAGGGTTCAGAAATCTAAATATAGGGATTGTGTGACCCTATTACAAAACCGTGCTACACAATAAAAATAGATCCAAAAGAGGTTTTAAAACAGCATTTATGCTAAAAATTACTTCTTTCTCAGAGACTCTGAAATACCTGCACACCAAAAGTGACCTGCATCTTGCATTGGTTGTATTTTATTCATGAGGGGCAGAGCACTTGAGAGAAGCAATGGACCAGTGTCAGAAACACAAATCCAAGCCTTGCTTTATTGCTGTGCTTGATGACAGATATGCAGATGGGTTTGCAGCTGAGCAGAAAGCTGCATCTACATATGTTGGGACAAGATTTCTCCAGCTGACCTGCTGCACCACAGTGTTCAACTAATCTTTATCCATGACACATCTGTAGGGCAGAAAGTATCATCAGCCCTCTTTAGAAGATGAGGATACGAGGCTCATTTTAGCTAATGATTGCTCAAAAAAGTTAATGTTCAAGACTTTTGAAACAAAATTATTGTCTAAATAATATATAGAGTCTGCAGAAGATGAGGGCTGCAGTGTGCAGAAGCACTGTCCTCACCTGCAGATCGCTCCTCCCATCCTTCCTCAACATAAGGAGTATCTTGGCACCGTTGTAGCAACAAGCAGATTTGGAAACTGAGAGCTCCTACCCAAGGAATAAGAGGCAGTACAAGGAGGAGGCAAAGACATGTCATCCAGCCTGCCCTGAACTCTGACAGGGCACCTGGAAAAACTGATGCTTCTTACGCCATCAAAAACTGACCTCACTCCACAAAACATTTCTTCAGCCAGGTTTCCCAAGGGAACAAAGCCTACATGATCACCATGTACTTTCTGCACCCAGCCCCACCTGCGTCTTTGGAATCCCTCGGATTAATGGGAGCAGAGAGCTCCCAAAGACATGAGTTCTCACGGCATTAACTCTGGCGCTTGCCCCACTGGTGGCCTCCAAACCCACTGGATCAGCTGGTTCCGGGCACAGAGCAGCTCCAGCTGAGCCCAGCACAGCAGCTGCCTGCCAGGAGGGAGCCCAGCACAGCCCAGGGCACACAGGCAGCTCAGGCACTTCCACAGACCTCAGTGCTGGACAACCTGGAGAAACAACCCGTGCTGCTTGGGGGGAGGGTGGAGGAGCAGGAGGAACAGATTATAGATCGGTTCTGATAAACTCAAGCCTTTAATGATCTACCCACACACTCGAGTTCGATCTGGCATTGACAAATTGAAGCTTTTAATGATGTGCCCACACATTTGAGTTGGCCACTCCTCTTCTACAACTTTCACAAAAATAGCATGCTGGGTTAGAGACACAGAAACTCTAATACTGCTGCAACATGAGCCAAACCCTGGATCAATTTTTGGCAAATCTTCTTCCACGAAAGATTTTTTGACAGGGCCTCCATACAGCCCCCTAACACAGACCTGCACTGCCCTGCTCCCATACGGATTCCTCGAAGGCCACAGCTCGATAAGGGGCAATGAGATGCAGCAGCTGTAGCATAACTGAAGTACAAAGTCAATCAAATCTTGAAACAGGAATCTGGGCTTCATTAATTCCAGCAATCGCAACATTTTTATTATCACTGTATTAATCAGAATAGGAAACCTATTAATCTGCCCCCAACAAAAATTAATCTTCGTAATATTGAGCAGATTTGAAAGACAAGTTTTAATATTTCACTGTTTAAATCTCAGAGGCAGAGGCACACAGCTGAGACAATCGGGCAGATCACTGTGGACTTCATCTCATCAGCATGAGGTCCCTCACCTTTCCCTCTCTGCGCATCTCCACCCTGGGACTCAGCTGCTCCTGGGGCTTTTGAAGGAACCCAGAGCATCATTCCCACGTCAAACTGCAAAACTGGCTGCACTGAAGTCCCTGAAGTCAAGAGTTTACGTTGTAAAGGAACAGCACCACATCCGGCAGTGTCTGGATGGCACAGACTGGAAGTGCCACCCATGCCAAGGGCTGCCCAGGTGTGAGGGAGCTCTGCAAGGGGCAGGACACACCTGAGAGGCAGAAGAGGCATCCCTGTGTGCACAGGGGAATGAGAAGAGGTGCACTGGGAGAGAACAGCAAGCACTGCAAAACAAGAAAGCATCTGAAATCCCTGTGCTCCACCGGAGCGAGTCAGGGATTGCTACACAGATCTGGCCAGGTGATCTGCACCAACCCCCCCAAAGCTGCAAAATATCCCCCCAACATCACACAGGGCATCAGAACAGAGCCCAGTTTAAAGGAGAAAACAGGTGCCACAGGAAAAGTCCTTAAAAAATGATGGCAAGGAGCAGGAAGAGTCAGAAAGGAGCTGAGGAAATAAAGACAATTGACAAATGTGACTGAAAAAGGGGAGAACGATCCAAAGCACCTCCAGGTACCCATGCCCTGCCTGGGGAGGGTGACATGGATGAGCACATGGCTGCAGTTCCTTCTGCTGCTCTTCCATCACCATCCTGCTGTGGCAATCGCTGATGGACAGGATATTTTGCAACTTGGCCAAATTTTCATTAAAGCAGCTTTCACCAGCACATGAATACATCGACACACACCTCGGGACTGTATCTGGCACAACCCAGGCCTGATCAAAGGCAGAGCTTCAATCATCTCACACACGACTCATGTCAGGCTGTTTACTGACTGCACTGGAACCACAGAACCCTGTTTTAGCTAATGATTTCTCAAAGCCATGTTGCACAAAAGAAAACAGGTTCAACTTGTACATCAGTGCCTAAGAGACTGCTCCAAAACAGACAACTGTATGAAAAGTTGTGCCCATGTATACATATATACAAAACTGTTTTTAAGTGACTGTTTTAAATTAGAATAAATCTGTGTTCCACCAATTAAGCTTTGAATGCACGGCTGATATCGCTCGCTATTTTAAACAAGCGGCATAATAAACGCAAAAATTCAAATATTTTAGAGAAAATACTTGGAGAGTTGAGACATTAATTTTGCCATATACAATCTGTTTCACAGGGATTTAAAAAGCTTTATTGCCACCCTGGGTACATTGGAATAAAGATGAAACACCATCCTTTCCTATTTACATATTAAAAAATACGTGCGTTCTTGGTACAGATTACCAGGCTTGCTGATACATGACTCTGTTAGAAACAATACAGCCTGTCTAGAAAATCCAAAGCCCCAAACTAGATGTGTCCTTGCACTCCAACAGGTTCCAAATGGAAATAAAATGTACTGCTGGCTTGTTTATCCTCCCCTCTGGTGAGTGTCCTGGGGGAGTGAGGCCAGAGGAGCTCCCCAGGGCTCTGCCTAACCATGGAGCTGTTTATCAGCCACCAGAACCAGCAGCAAAATAAAGGGAGTAAGATCAGACAGGAAAAAGCCTTGGGATCTCAAGATGTGTACATCCAGGTGGGAAAAAAAAAAGAAAAAAGAAAGAAAAAAGAAAGAACAACAAAAACCAATCAAACAAAACATACCCCCCCAAAAAAACTCCTAACATCCTTATTCTTATTTCTAATATATTCTGATTGCAGCTTGAGATGATCAGCTAAAATGTTTCAATACAGACAATTTTTTCTCCAAAATAAATAACCTTTTTCCTTTTCCCCCCTTTTTTCCTCTTTTTTCCCCCCCTTTAAATAAACTGCATTAGAAACACATGTCCAAAGCGTCCCTGAAAAGACCACAAAGTCTGCTTGCAAGGGGAACCTCATTGCACTGAGTGGTAACATTTGTTCTCCCCTTTCAGCTGGGATCCACCTCAACTTTTTGATGTTGGTTGGAGCTTTTATTTGCAAATAGAGCAGGGCTGCCTGGGATGGAGGGCTCCTTGGGTGTATGCCATGTGGCCTGCACAGATGTTCCTTTTATTCCCGCGTCCCACAAGGCTCCGAGGCTCGCCGGTGTTAAACAGATTACGCAAGTAGAACACTTGATTTTGCACGTCCCCCTTTTTTTCCAACAGTTGTCTAATTTACTCAACTCATTCTGCCCCCTCCTTGTCCCTCACAATCACTATAGAAAGCACAGAAAAAAAACTCAGCTGAAGCGAGGAAGTTTCTCCTCCAGAGCAGAATATACAGGAATGCTCAGCACCCGCAAACAAGGCAGAAATGCAGAAGAACAAAACTTATTGGGACAGTGAAGTAACCAGCTCATTAGTCAGGCTGTGCTGAAGTAAGTTCATTATATCCCAGCAGCACCAGTCGCTACAAGTATCATAATCTCTCACCCTTATTTATATGTATAAATGAGAAGTGAACTTTTTCCAAAA
>VXBU01012899.1:259366-291027 GCA_013400315.1 Bombycilla garrulus
TTTTTTTTTTTGCAGCCCTTCTCACTCCTTACTGACACAAAATTTCTCCTTCAGTGCCCCAGACCTTACTTCTTCAAGATGAAGTAAGAGACGAAAGGCAGCTGAGCCAGCAGAAATGTTCCCACTGTCCTTCAGGAAACAGAGAAGAGTCCAAGTAGTTGGTATGATTCAGAACTAGTGGTAGAAAAAGGACAAACCAGATTACAGCAACAGAGGACTCCATCCAAAACCTGCATCCAAAGAGACTCCTGCTAACATATGGTGGAAATGTGACTTTTTGCAAATATCCTCCGCAGAAGCCAATTCCTCTCCTCCACCCAAGCCACATCCAATAGCTCGAGTAGAGCGAGCTGTTACTTACACGTATTAGTCAGGATAGGCATCAGCCATGATACCAATTTTAATCCATCTAGCTAATGAGGAATCTGCCATCCAGTTAACGTGCTCAGACCCTCCAGAGAAATTAAAATCCACCAATTTAGGCTCCTCTCTCGCTGAGCACTGCCCACCCCAGTGCACGGTGGCTGCTCCTCCCAGTCACCGTGTCCCACGCTCCCTCCGCAGCACCGGCACCGCTCGGCTCCACCAATACAAAGGAGAAGCACCTGAAGCAGAACTGCACTGAAAAGACAGAACTTGGAAAGAATGCGTTAGCAACTTCAATCCAAATATAAAATGCATTTAAAGGTCATAATTTGCATAACTACATCGCATGTTTTTTGTTGCGCGGGGTTGGGTTTTTTTGGTTTTTTTTCTCTTTTTTAAATTGCACTATCCTGGAAGGTGCTGAGCGCTGCTGCTTCTCATTTGAAGTTTTGACAACTCTTAGGACTGTTCAGTGCTTGCAGGAATGAGGCAAGGCATCCTAGGACCGGGCCAACAGGTGCATAGCATTAATAGAAAAAACTTTTTCAAAACGCGCACTAATGGAAGGAGACACACAGCACCGTTATCACGTGAGGACATGGCTGGGCTGACACAGGAGTTTCACTTTCCTGTGATGCAGTCTTGATGGTGGATTCAGAAAAGCAACGAGATGCAACCAGTCGTAACAGGAAAAACTCGAAGTGCCACAAAATGCTCCAACAACTGTCATAGGTTTTTTTAATCCTTTTGTTCACTTGGAACGACAGCTGCTCCAATCTGCATCCAACAAGGACACCACACTGATTCCCTAAACCTTCACCTCCAAATCCAGACCCAATCCCATGAGAAGCGTCATATTTTCCTTGGAAGGATTGTAACTAGAAGAGTAGCAGGTATGAGGAATGCCCTCTTCAACCGAAATGAAAATTGGAGATGCTGGAACATTCAGCTCTTGCTTCCTGCACAAAATTAATTATAACGGCCAATCTGTGCTGCTGCTTAGTCTGCAGGGGAAAAGATGAAATAGCTAAATTGATATCACAGCAAAGGAAGGGCTCATCACAGCAATGTCTGAGGCTTAAGTGGAATTCTGCCTTCGCCTGAAGTACAGAAGGGAACTCTAGAGATGGCTGAAAACTGTGGCTACAAGCCTGCAGCTCCCCCAGCTTGTACAAATGTGCTTGCAGAGATCAATGTGCTCAGCGCGGGGTTCAGAGCCTGAACGCAGCTCTATCACCATTAGCACCTGACTGACGATTGACACAAACCACACACCACCGACAAAGGCACTGCACAGACCCAAGCGTGTGGGAAATGCAGGCTTCCCCAAAACCCTCTGTAACATCTCAGATGTTTTCCCACGTTTAAAAAAAAGAAAAGAAAAACAAAACAAAACAAAACATAACAAGATCAAGGCTGCAGTATCTGTGTTAAATGGGATCTTTCATTTCCACGGCATCTGCTTGCATTCCTTTTGGAAGTTAAGAAATACTCTGTTTATTCTGGATTGGGCACAAGATCCTTTTCCAAAAAGCGAGTTCCTCCCAGTGCAGGACTCAGAGTGCCACCATTAACCCAGCTTTGCCATGTTCACCACTAAAACATGTCCCTAAGCACTACATCCACACATTTTTCTGAACACTTCCAGGGATGGTGACTTTACCCCCTCTCTAGGCAGACTGTTCAGTGCCTGACCATCCTTCCAGGGAAGCAACTTTCCATAATATCCAAACTACACTTCCCCAGCACAACCTGACACCGTTTGCTCTTGTCCTGATACACTTTTCTTACAACCATCAACCCTAAAACCTGCACCTGGTAAGAACTGCTGCCCTTCCAGCACTGACCCCTGCAGCCTCCCCACCCTCCCGGCTCGGAGGGAAGGAGGCTGAAGCTCCCCACTCCTGGTCCCGCTTACCAGGGATCTTTGCAGGACAAGAGATGGCTCCATCCAGTGAAGCAACATTAAGTGAGAATCGGAACAGGGACAGTCCAGACTCTCCAGAGCGTTCTGTCAGGAGCAGATCCACTCACAGCCTCAGGCGTAGTGAGGAAAACCCACAGGTTCCCATCGCTGCAAGGCGTGCTTTGCTGCACGCTCTTGTTTGTTTGTTTTGAAATATTCTGGCAGTGGAAACAGAGTCACTGTTTTGTTTTTCTCCCCCACATATGCTATATAATTTTGTCTCTAGCACTCGCTTCTTGCTTACTCAGTTGCCTATAGTCTGCCTCTCTCAGAGGAACGCTAGCTGTGTTTGTCCCCAAACTGTATCCTGATCCAACTGCTTTGTGTCATCCCACCAACCCTGCTCGGGGAGCAACGATCAAAATATTTGCGCTAGGATGCAATGCAGAGAGATGGGCATGCAAGTTATTTCAGAGCAAAGCTGACCCACAAGGCTGAAGGGTGTGCAGAAGTGTTTTGGCTACTGAACTCAGGAAACACGACATGAAAAGAGGGAGTAGTGCTACAAACAATACCAAGGCTTTGTTTGTGCCAGACACACTGCTAAGAAAACACCACATTTCAGCTACACAACACGGCCAGTCCCCCTGCAAATGACTGCACAATATGACCACGCTTCCAGCAACATTTAAATATGGCAATAAATTAATACAGGACATCCCAACCGGCCAGGGGTCGCAGTCATCAACAAGTAGGTCAAACTAATTCTGGAAGGCTGTGAGAGGCACATAAAATAGTGCGTGGCAGCAGTCCGAGGCAGGGATGAAGCAATCCCCACTTCAACTCATCCAAAAGCACTGACACAAGCCCAGGTGCCAAAGGGATGCAGGACGGAGCCATTCCCAGTCTACGCAACTCGCCTGCCATCTCTGCGAGTTACAATTAACTTCCCAGACAAAACGCAAATACATTAAAAAAATACCCAAGCCAATTAAGACACAAGTGTTTAAAGACATGAGTAGTAATTACAAATGTATTATTCATACCTAATTTACAAGATGAACTTCTTTCAGTAAAATATTAAACTGTTTACATGCATTCAGGAAGACAATTTCCCAACCCTGCGCGTCCTGCTCTGGAGCGGCGACTATTGCTATGCAACAACTCCACAGACTTGCAGTGTACACTATGGAGTAATCAGAAAATGTTTGACCTCAGATATCTACTTGACCCCACAGAAATGCAGACTCGCTCGCTATAAAATCCTAAACAATGGGGCAGACAAGGTCAGAGGGTCAAAGCAAGTATTAACAGGTCATTGTGCAACCCACTTGGGAGCAATTACTTCTGGTCACGGCTAAGTGGACACTTGATTGAATACCACTAAGACAGCTCACATCCCACAGATAACAATCCTCACAGCGATTAAGAATTAAAGCCCCCATGATTCAGCCTTTATTACTCAAATGAACCTAACTATTCCATAAAAAACTCTTGGTATATGCATGATGCAAGGTCTAAATTGAAATGCCACCTCATTAAACAATAATATCTAATTTTATCTAAATGAATTTTCATGAAAGTACGCCACACAGCTCAGGAATTTTTAAAATGAATTATCACAAGTGATACATAATTTCACCAAAACTGCTGCAGGAAAAAAAAAATTAGCTTCAGGGATGAAAGGGAAACATCTATGCTGAATGAAAATTGCACTTCTTTCTGCAAGCAGAAAGGGTAAAAGGGGGCTTCAGGGCTTCTGCCAGACAATAGAGGCAGATTTTAATCAAATCAACACCTTTCTGCTATGTCAGGTATGCTCACCCTACCCAGCTAACAGCAGCACCAAAACACGTGTCGAGAATCACTGCACACACAGGCCACCATCAGAAACGGGGATGTCACCTGCACACAGCCCCTAAAACTGGGGTTCATTGTCATAAACTGCTGAAAGAGCCACCCTTGGCTGACTGTTAACTGGCCTCCATTACCTCAGCTGAAAACAGTTTGTACACCACTCCTGAGGGTGAAAATCCTGTTCCAACACCTGTGAGCCGTTTAGGAGCTCTTAATTATTTTACAAAAATGAGCAGCACAGATAAGACAACTGCTTTAAAAGGGTTTCCATCAGGAATCATTGAAAGAAAAAGAAAAAAGCTAAGTGGATTTAATTTTGAGCCTATTTATTTATGGATTCCATGAGCAGAGGTGGCAGGACCCACTGCCATATTGGTAAAAAAGCAAAAAAAGCAATGCCATTGCCCAAAGGTGCTCACAGACTCATTTCTAAAGCTTCATATATGAGTTTTTCCAAAGCCTGGCACTCCCCCAGACCTCCCTTGTCCAGCTAGCTGTTGGAATATATTCATAATATAATCATAAAGCCCTTGCTCTGGCTATGCCTTTCATAGGAGAAGTGGACCAAAAAACCCCCAAAAACAAAAACAAACCACATACACAACACTAGAATAAACACATTTTCCAAGCTAACAATGTCGGCTTAAACCTGTGGAGAGGATCAGGTTGCACAGATGCTGGTGGGTTGACCATAACACCTGGAAGGCTGGGTAAGGCCATCAGGAAAGGGATGCTAACACAAATTTGGGCTCTTTTGGGGATGAGCTCCTTTGCCCCTTCCCTGCTCCGCCCCAGCAGCAAAGCCAGCGCCTCGGGATATTTAAGAGCACTGCATATGCAGACACTCGGATGTGCAAAATTATGCATGCATGTTTGGAGGCCATTTTAGAGCCCGGCTCATGAGTCATACAGAAAGTAGATCAGGAGAAAAAGAAAAGTTTAAAGATGCATCTTTTTGTATTCTTGCTGCTGCAGCATGGCTTTGCTCTTTTTCCCCCCCTTTTCTTTAATATTGGAACTCTTTGGGTCTTTGTCCTGTAGCTGTTAGAAAATTCTGAGTTAAACCAGGAATCTTTTATCTTAGTACTAACACCGTGATAGTCAGCTGATAACATTTCAGATATGCAAAATCCAAGCCTGTCAGGCTGGTGTTCACCACCGTTGATTATTGCACAGGAGCACACAAGGAATGAAAAGCTGCGTGGTTGCTTCTCCCTTGTCCTGCTGCCAGCGAGGTGTAATAATGCTATTATGAAAAGCAAACAGGGATGAACTCTGCTCAGGCGGTGAAGTCTGAGGTGAGAAATCAATTCCTGCATCAGCCGTGGCCCTACAACAGAGTAATGCTGTCACAAAGTTCATCAAGCCCCCAAGATCCTCACCCTGCTCTACCATATTGAACATATTTCATTATAGCACTGAATATTCATATTGTGGCAGTTTCTGGAGACCAACTAAAGCTGTCACTGTGGGGAAAAAACAGCCCTGGAGTTCAGCCACCAGCTGGAGATTCAATCAGGAGGTCCATGCTTGGTTTTCTTCTTTTCCATGGACTTTCTGCCAAGTTCCACATCCCCTGTACCTCTGCTTGCCCATCTCCAGGATAAGGAGCTCATATTCACCTCCTACCCCGCAGGGAACAATGTGTGACAGACCCCAGTGCCCTGTTCCACTGGCAGACAGTGCTGCTGGGTGCTATAAAAGCACATTGCAGATGAGAGTCCAAAAACAAGATATATTCTCTAAGACAGGTCCCTTCATACCCGGTAGGGTTGTAACTGGGAAACAAAAGTGCTGCCAGCAGACAGGGACTGTCTGAGCTTTGTGGCACTGAGGCACTGAAGAGGTACTGCTGACTCTGGGATACAGGAAGGTGGTTAAAATGGGGCAAAACTGAGGAGAGCTGGGAAAAACTTCATCTCTGCAAGGCAGAACAAAGCCATGAAGGGATGCAAAAGCAGTCTGAAGTCAGAGCGGTGCTTTACAGCCACAAACCCAGTGGTTCTCATGATGGAGAAAGCTTTGGAAATAAAAAAAAATAACAATAATAAAAAAGATGAGGCAAGAAGACACAAGAGAAGTCACTGTGAGTAGCAGTTGAGTCAGAGAAGGGCAGGATTGTGAGACATTAAGCAGGGAACACCAACAGGTCTCACCACCTCAGAGTCACAGTGGAATCACTCACCAGGACTTCCTTGACCATGCTGTGCAGTCCCTTCATTTCCTAATGCTCTCCAAACCACTTCAGCATGCCACACATACAACACAAAGCTGAGAGTTATTACAGTCAGCCAGGCCAGAATCTGTGGGGTGGTTCAGTGACTCTCTGACGTGCTTCTGGTGAGGAAGGTGAATGAATCAGGGAAGTCTCACCTAAGCAAGCAAGGACAGCAGTGCCTCAGAGCACCAGACCACTGCACATGGGATGGCACCTGATATGAATCTGGGCACAAAGACGATTTTCAGGCCTCTATTTTTTTTTTCTATTTGCTGCTTTTTCGTTTGTATGTCCAGGAATTTATTCTTGACTTATTAAGTGCTGGACTATTCCCTGATCTTTTCCTACAAGCTGCACCGTAGGCTGCCTCCTCTCCACCCCATCCTCTCCCCCTGCACCATCTCTTGGCCAGGAATTCAGCACTTAGTAAAAATTAAACAATCAGCAGAACAACCCTGATTTAAAGTTTGGAAACCCACTCCCTACCTGGAGTTACTTCTGGGGTAGGGGAGAACACTGCCCTGCTGCATGCTTCAGCTGCACGACCCAATAAATATCACGCTCTGAAACTGGTCTGAACAGTCACATCCACACACCCCGTGCTCAGGACTGCACCCAAGCTGCACTCTGTAAGCACAGCCCTGCTGTCAGATAGCTCACATGTGAGTTTTTCAGAGAAAAGCTGACACTTTTGTAGAAGAACCATGACTGTAACCTCCTGAGCAGCAGATCAACGCCTGCAAACCAAGACATTCATCTGCCAGTGCAGACCTGGAACCCAAGCAACCTGGCACATAGTGGGGATATCCAAATCCACCAGGAGCAAGCAATGACACATTTGTTTCCCTCCCCTTGTTTAGCAACTGGAAAAATCATTGCAAAGGAGGCCATGTCCCGAACCCAAGGCTGGATGTGAAGAATCAGCCCAGGATTGCTGCAGGGGAAGGAAATCAAGAAGGAAATGGCTGGGCCAGATAAAACCCTCAGTCCTCTCTCTTGTCAAACAGGAGGTTTCTCCTTCAGGAACAGATGGGAAGAGAATCCACTCCATGGCTAAGCCAGAGGAGGTAGAGGAGCCTGAAATAAAGTCCCTTTGACTTCAGCTCTGTGTCTCTGACAGCCTGACTCAGTCATGGACCCAGCAGATAACAGGCGGCCATTCATCAGCTCAGCCAACACATACAGGCAAGAATTTCCCTTCTTAAAGAGATTTAATGATAGAGCTTTTAGAAACTGTTTAAAGGAGAGAGACTGAGACTGAACACACTAGGGATGAGACCCAGTGGGTTACTATTAATATTTTCCTGAAGCAGACACTCCAGTTTGCAGCACTGGAAGGACAATTCCAAGAGCTAGGCACATTTGTCAAGCAAAACACTGCCCAGCTGCAGAATTAGAGCTGAGTTCAGAGAAAAGTTTTTCCACCAATCTAGTCATATGGACTATTGACTTTTTTTTTTTTTAATCCCAAACAGAAAAAGCTGACCATGAATGCTTGTCTTCCTTGGTACAGTGAAGAAAAAATATACAACTAACCAGCTGGCTGGGGATGTCAGCCAATTCTCTGTCCAGGAAAGATTTTTTTTTTTTTCACATCTTCCTTTGAAAATTGAAAATTTAATCATACTCCATAAGGATAGTCAGTCAGAGAGGAAACCTGCAAGTGCTACCACACTCATCACCCAGAGCTGCATCCTCTTGTGCCAGTGGATCCTTCCAAAACACACCCCACCTCTGCCATCCTGCCCGCAAAGGGCTGCAGATGCTGTGCCTTTTCTAGGGTGAAGCAGTTGGGAGAAGAGAAAAGCAGCTTTCAGCTCTGCAGCTTTTTTTCCTGTTCAGCTCCATGCAACACTTGCCTTCCTTTTTGGGTACAGAATACTTCAGTTGCCTGGAGCTATTCTAGTTTATACTGGGCACTCATAGCAGAAGCCCAACATCTCTTGCTATTTTTGCTCGTGGCTACCTAGGCAAGCAGCTCCTGTGCTACAGAGAAGCACCTTCTTAATGAAGCAACTATGAGATCAATGTTGTATGACTTCCAAGAGCAAAACAGTTTACAATTAGCTGAAGGTCTGGTATTTGACAGTTTTTTATGGCTCTTTTACAACTGTTTGCAAATCTTTTCTTCCTTTAAATTATTCTGAAAAGTGTTAGGGGGAAGCCAAAAGTTATTTTGTGCAAGCATGTGTCTACTTGCATGAATCCAAAAGTCTTTTTAATTTAAAACCACCATTACAAACGCCTGTATTTACATGATAGTTGTTTATGTAATGCTCTAAAGAAAATCGAAATGGAGCACAGAAGCCAATGCTAATGCAGAAGATGGTGGGAGTTAATGAACGTGCTCCTGGGGCAGTCCAGGAGATGGCAAGACTTACAGCCTGTGCCGTAAGGATTCAAAAAAAAGACTACATCTCTCAAATAAAAACTTGTGATACAACCTCCATGTGCGCATAACCTCTGATTTTTGAGGCTACTCATCTGGATTCCTGTGATGTTCAGGACCTCTGATCACACAATAGTCCAGCATAACAAAAAAAAGTCAGATTTATGAGGACACCACCCCCAAAACTCAATCTTCCTCTTGAGATTGGGAGCATTTCAATAAATGAAAGCAAACGCAAAAATTAAACTCAGAAGTCTCTCTTCAAGCAGGCCTTTTCTGACTCCACGCCTCTCCTCCTTTCATTCATGGCTTGTGAACCTTTTAGTCCTCCTGAATCCCAGTCACAAGTCTGGAACAATCTGACTTCCAAAGCGGGGCAGCAGCCTGGGTCTTGGCTCCCAACAGCACAGCACAGCCCCCCACCTTCACCTCAAAGTATCACCTACTCCAAGTGAAAGCACAAGAGAAAGCATTCACAGATAAAAAGCGTGTTCTAGCCTGAGGCCTGTCAGCATGGCACATGCCTAAAGAGAAAAATGAATCTGCATGATAGAGACTTGAAATGCAGGTGCCTGGATGGCAATGAGGATTTCCAAAAGGAGGCTTATGTATGGTAAAAGAAAAAAGGGATGCTCATTTGCAAGAGAAGGCAGGACAAAAACCAAAGCTACACCTGTAAGAAACAAGTTTCTTTGCCAGGTTCGGTGAGAAGGTTGTACCTTCATTTGAGACTCCAGCCAAAAAGATTAAAGCCACTTCCACCCTCACCCAAATCACCAAGGAGACCAAACCTTCTCCAGCTTTTAACTGCACTGAAGTCAAAGCTGAGGGAGGATTGAAGAGAACCCTCTCCCAAGCCCCAGATCACTATCACTGTTCCAAACCCTCCTCCCTGCTGCTCCCTGCCCCTCTCCCCCATCCCACAGGATGCAGCAGCTCCCAGCCAGCACACCACACACAGCTGGGGCAGCATCCTGGTGGACAAGACACCCTGAGCAATGCCAACCTTCCCCTGTAATTGTGCCCACACGGTTTGGCAACACCGTGCCCACAACCCAGGCTGACGGCAGGCAAGATCCTACATCTTCCAGGGGAAGCTGAGCTCCAGCTCAGAAAGTGCCTCCAGCAATGGGGAACTCTACCAAGTTATGTACTCTTATGCAAGTTTGGGGTTTTTTAAACACCTGAGGAAAAAAAAGAAGAGAGAGAAATCAATCCAGTAATCCTTGTTGATTATACTCACAGTAATTATACTTGTGTTATGCCAACAGGATCTTCAGTCTTGAGATTGGAGATAGCTCGCCTGCCTCACGGATGAAACAAAGCCACGGGTTTTAAGCCACCAGAAAAAGGACGGTAGGCGTGGAAGGTGTTTTGGGGATGCAGGACAAGCAGAGCAGCTGGATGCTGGTGCTGTCTGTAGAACCACTCTGCTCCTGGCTGGGGCAGAAAGCACAGCCCAAACTCTGCCCACACAACGCCTTCCATGAAAGCAGAGCAGTGAAGGTGCAAGGACACAGCCACGGACCGGACCAGGGGCCACACGTCCAAGACAAGATGAAGATGACAGCGTGCCAGAATGATCAGACCTGAGCAAAACAAGGCATTTTATGCAGCTTCAACACCTCTGCTGTAGGGAGCTGCTGTGTCACCCAGTCCCTCAGAGCCCAGGCAGCTGGGACCTGTCTGTGCCTGGCATCACTGGTGTCACCAGTGTGGGATGGACACAGCCTGTGCCACCCAGCCCCTCTGCCCCTGCTTCTTCCAAGCTGAGCAAAAAGGTAAGAACAACAAAACCCTCATTCCCACTTACCTCTCTGTGCAGCCAGGTGTTGGGAGAGTTACTAAATCTGTAAAATCTACTTTTTTCCTCCTAGATGAAAGCTTTGCATTCATATCAGTAAAGAAATGCCCAAGGTCTAGAGGGCTTGATCCAAGAGCTAACATCTTCCACTCCTTACAGGAAGAATGTCCAACTTCCTAAATATTTGAATATATATTTTACAATTAAGTACATTGTGTGGGATGAGAGAGAACACTCACCACATCACAGTTTGCTCAGCTGGATCCTGCCCAGCTGTGGGATCACCAGTGAGCAACAGATAAATTTCAGTCCTGTTCTGACACCGGTTCCTCCTGTTGCTTTTGGCATGTTGTTTAACACCCAGCATGTCCAAGTTTCATCGCTTTATATATACATACATAGATCTATGTATACATACATACTGTAGAAATCATATTTATTCAACCTCCTACAATGCTCAAGAAAGCACTGAATTATGCTAAGGCAGTTGAAAGTGAGGAGCTCTATCAGAGACCGAGATCAGGAGCCTCGAGAGAACAAGCAGTGATTTCACATCAGCCCGCAGAGCTCTGGAGAGAGCAGCCATCACCAGCCTTTGAAAACCAGGACCCTTTCGAGAGAGCTTAAAGATGGGTGAAAAAATACTCAAGATCTTTGGAGAAAAAAAAAATATATAAATATATATGATCAGAAGACACCACAGCCAACCCAAAGCACTTATGGGCAAACCACTGATTTGCAATTCCAAACCACTTTTCCGCTGGAATCCTCCACTTACTATCTTATCTGATCTTCTCTAAGGGAATCCCCCAAACCATCTCTGCTTCAGAAAGGACCTCTCAAGCTGTGCTCTGAGCACTTCTTAGCACGGAAGGTTTGTGTAAAACGCTGACAAACTAACAGCACTTTTGTGCGCTGTTGAGCTTTCCCTGTAGGTTTTTTTTTTTTTGTTCTGGCAAGATTATCTTTATCAGGCAACCCGGCTCTGCTCTCTCAAAGGTTGCCATACCCCACGCAGACACATGCTTTTACTGGCCACATGTTAATATGGGCATAAAATAAAATTTAAGGTGGACATGATCTGTATGAGCACTGTAACAAAAAAAATCTGCTTTACAGACGTTCAATAAATGTTTTTAAGTCGGCAACCACGGGCAGTTCTGCCTGGTGGCTCAAAACCAGGCATGTTCTGCTACAATGGTAAAAAATAATGCTAAGAAACACCTCAGACCCACTGCACCAGACCAACAGAGAGGTCATGTTGGAGCAGACAAGACACTGATCCTTTTTATTACCAAAACGCCCTACATTAGATGACCTCAGCATTTCACAAGCATTATATTTAAATCCTCCAGCAGCCTCTTAACATGGCAACCTTTTCCAATTCCCACTTTGTAGACAGAATCACAAAGTCGTGGAGGACATGGTGTAGCAAAAGTTATGAAATAAGAAAGTCTCAAATTTCTGACAGCAAGTTTAAATTTGCAGGCTTCACATTTTGGCCAAATCTTTTCACTGAAATCAGTAGGAAAGTAAGAAGGCTCCCTCCCTCTCCCCTTGCTATTCTGTCTTCTTGGAGAAAAAAAATAAATAAATAAAAAAAAAGAAAATACCTTCGATTTGGAATCAAAACCCTTTCAGCAAAAAATTTTTGAGGAACACTGCATGGAAACAACCTGTTTTAACTGGGGATGTCAAAAGCCCCAAAAAAAAGTGACACAGAATAATGATGCTTTTTTTTGAACAATCAGTATCAGTCTGTTCCTGGCATTAATTTTGGAAATGGTATAGCTAATATGACAGCTATGATTTGGAGCCTTCAAAAGGCATAAGCTATTGGCATTTTAAATACATTACACACAAACACGCACGCACCCCTACACCCACACTAACTCTGCAGATTTGTTCTGCTCCTGTCTGCTGGCTTTTCTGCATGTGCTCCACAACAGATTGTTTCCTTTCCTCATCCCAGTTTTTTCCTAAGGGGGCTTTACATCAGGCACCCAAATAAAAAGGGTTCAGAGAGACCTGCATTACCACAGCACACAGCAGAAGGGATCCTCTGCGACTCAATGGACACAATCAAGCCTTCCAATTAAACTATTACCCAAAAAGGTGTGGGTGGCTTATTACCAAAGACAGCATTTATTTTAAAAAATTGAGAGTACCATTAGAAACACCTAATATAACTCTTATTAACTTATTTGAATCTAGTTGTGAGCACATTGGGTTTGTAAGTGTCTGCTAACATAGCATTCTGTTTGCCTAATTAAGTTTTCAGTAGGGGAAGCTATAGCTCTCACATTAATATAGGGAACTGAAAAAAAAAATCACATATAAACCAATGCTGAGCTTGATTTACCTTTATTGTGTAAGGATTTGCTACGGGCCTTTCAACAACTGCTAACTAATTTTCCATCAAAAAGCACAATTGCTGTACAAATTCCCATTCCAGCCCAAGCGACGGGGATGATGGACTCACCCCAAATTATAAACCCTCCAGGCAATCCCTACAGCACTGCCAGGCCCTCTGGTTTTCCTCATCACTTTTTCCCTTTGCTAGCCCACGTTCTGAACCTTGAGCTTATTCCCCCAGCCATGCTGCTAAGCAGTAACACTCTAGCTGGGGAGCATCAAGCGGAGGAAAATTACCATTAGCCAAAAAAAAAATTAATCTTAAGAGGCTTAAAAGAAATCTCAGGGAATCAACTCCGATCTCCATGACAAATAATTAGCAAAATAAAGATAAAATACTGAAGCATCTCAGCTTTCCGCTACATTCCAAAGCGGCTTATTTTCTCCCTAAATTTTACTCTTGCTGCATTTAAAATGCTCGCTTGCAACTTCCAAAAAAAAAAGTAGAGGGGGGAAAGAAAACCCAAAAAGCAAACAAAGGCAGAGTGTTTTGCCCCAAGAAGACAAGATTTCTGCCTGGCCAGTCCCTGTACCCAGCCCTGCTCCAAGCAGGGCCCCCAACCCACACTCCCACGGGACCTGCTCATGGGGCGAGCACTCCTGGAATAGGCCCATATTACAGCATTAATATAATTTACAAAATGGTTAAAAATCAGAATGTTTTTCCTTCATGAAAAATAACACACTTAATGCTTTTCATCTGGCACATAAAATTTACAATACCTCCAGGAACATTTTCTTTGGTTAAATCAACACTATTCGTACTTTTTTAGCCTATAAGCATATTACAGCCCCAGCTTTTTTATGGGTTTTTTTGGTTGTTGTTTTCACCCATTGTAATAAACTTTTCAGAACCAGAAATTATCAACAATAAAAAAGCATTCCCATGTCAAACAATTTTAACTACTGCTTTTAAAACAATAATAAAAAAGGCGGGGTTGGTGGTGGGGGAGAGGAGGAGGAGGATCGGAGGAACCTGCCTAGCACAGTAACTATCTCGCTGAAATTAATATAAAGTAATCGTCTGCGCGGCCAAAGTCGAGCGCTCTCGGCAGAATTGTTTCCATGTCGCTTGCAGCAGGCAGCCGCAGCAGATGTTGGCTGTTAAAGGGCGCAGACGACAACAGTTCATGACTCCTCGGAGGCGGCTGCGCCACATCTGCAGCCCATGCGGGCGAGCGCGGCACACACCCCGGCTTGGCGGCCGGGCCGGGCCGAGCCGAAGCGAGCCGAGCCGAGCCAGCCCTCTTCCGTGCCGGGGCTAAAAATAGAGGAGGTGTTTGCTCGCAGCGGGCCGGGCAGCGCCGCTGGAGCGGAGCATCCCGGGTTCACGGAGAGCGGGGAGCGGCAGCCGCTGCCTCCGAGCGCCGCTCCGCCCGCCCGCTCCTCATTAACTGGGCGGCGATCCAAGTTCATCTGGGCCCCAGAGAAAGGCAATGCTTGTGTTTAGACCGCACAATACTGACATAACATTAACAGATTTACATATGCAAAACTGTGAAGCAACAGGCATTCCCCCTCAATTGACCCACAGCTTGTAGTGGCTGCCGAGTTATTCCCTGCTTAGGCTCCGTAACCAAGTGGGCGTCATGCGACTACCATCTGGGTACCACTTATTTAAAGCTGGCAGTCTCTCTGTAATAGGCAAGCTGGCAATAGGCAGGAAGGGAATAAATTGCATCATTTAGTTAACATCCACTTGCTTTGCGGCTGTTAAAAACCCATGACTGAATAATAATTTGGTTATTTCTTTTGCCAGACAATGCTGTCAGCCAAAAGCCTACTACGCATGCTGCAAAACGTCAGCTTGCAAAATTTCCACTTTAAAAATAAATTAAAGAAATTTGCAGTATCATGCAAGCTAAGAAGTTTTTCTAATGCTAGCAACTGAAAAGCAATCGAGCTCTAAAAATAAACATGCACTACTGTAGTCACCAGATTCTGCTTTTCCCTAAAATCTTCTTTGTTTTTATCAGCCACCCACCCCAATCCATTAAATTTGCCAAACATCACCAACCTGGCCCGTTACAAGCACAGGAACTGGGATCTGCTCACAGGAATGCTCATTAGATCCCAATACTTCTCCATTTCATGCTACCCACTGCCCTTCTCATCCTTTGCCTTAACTCGTAGATTTTATCATTTCCTTCTGTCTGACAACTGCTTTCACACAAATCAGTATCAAAGAAAGTGGCTGAAACCAGAGACCACTGAAATACAGCTAGAACGTAGCCTTTGTTTAAAAAGAAAAAATACAAAAAAGGAGGAAACAAAGAGCTTTTGAAGTGGGTTTCTCTTTGGGGCTCTCCAGTTTGCAGAAAATTAAGTTCCCAATAGTAATCAATTTTTTTTTGTCCCAATTTGCTTGAAACACGGCCTATGCACACATATCTCAACATCCATCTCTCCTCAGGACTAAAGGAAAAGCCCATGCTGAGTGCACTTTTATACTGCAGAGATAACAAGGCTTTGCATTATACAGCGGGAAAAGTCAGAAGAAACGTTTCCATTGGGATTAATGGCGAGGACGAGCCCAGAGCACAGTTCCACAGGTAAGAGCGCTCTCAGCATCTCCGCCTCCCACAAAACCAGGCTCGCTCCTCCCTCGTTACATTTTCAAGGGGCATCAGGGACTCTGAAGTGCAGAAACAAGACAACCAACAGTAAGTGGAAAGCCGAGTTCATTAGGAACTCGCTTCCAGTGCCAGTGATGGAGAAGAGGAGCAGAGCCAGGCTGCCTCTCACGTCCCTGCAGCGATGCCTCCAGCACCCACACCGGCTGTGGCACAGAAACACCTCACAGCTGGCCACAGAAACACCAAAGGGAGACAACCGTCCTCCCCTGCCTATCCCTGCCTTGTCTCCACGCAGGGCTGGGGCACTAGGGCAGAGCCCCACAGGCAGAGGTGCCACTGTCCACGCCGTGCCGTGCTGCTGATGGCAGGCATGTCTGAGAGCACGTGTGGGGTCAATACAGGTGACCCCTTTCACAATCCAGCAGCCATACAGCACAGCCCTGGTGCAACAGGGGTCAAAATCCTTCCTAAGCTAACACACACTACAGCTGTTCACTTCAAAAAAAGAATCATTTGGAAAAGGAGCTTTTAACAGACTTCCACAACACTGTGCAGCCCAAAGGACGCAGGAAAACACAGGAGCCACAACCACCCACAGCACTCCACAAGGGGGGACCACCACTCTGGAATACAGCTGACCTAAGGGCCACTGGAACAGCCCACAGGCTTCACAAACGGGAATGAAAGTAAGATGGAAGAAAAGGATTTCAGCTGGCACCAGCCTGACAAGACAGTGTCCAATGAAGGGTGAGAGTAAAAAAGGGAACAGAAACCGAGGCCAGAGAGAAAAATCTGTCAGAGGAAGTGTGATGCCAGAAACTGTTCCAAGACCCCATGGCTGGATGCCAACTCAAAACCTCCAAAAAAATAAGGCTACAGAGCCCCTAAAATCTTCCTGATTAAAAAACCTGTGCAGGCTGAGGTTTGTCAAGTCATACTTGTGCTTGCTGTGCCTGCTGCACCACTCTCATGCAGAGGTCTCAGCTTGGAATACTTCTCTGGAGAGGAGACCCAAGGCATGCAGTAACTTTGGCAAGGAGAGATGTGCACCCCTAAAGCATTTGTGTAACTCAGAGAGTGTTTGAAAAGCTCTGCAGTACTGAGCCTTAGCACTGTTAATCGTCTATACCATTCCCAAGATCATCAACCCGGTAACGCTGTCACCCATGTGCTACATTACTGTATGGTCAATCTCCCTAATTATTCTTGAGTTATTTTTTTCCAGTAGATCTACGAAATTATCAGCATATATCTCAAAACACTTCCCAGTCAACAAACTCAGCACAACAGACATAAGCTTGGCCCTGACAAATAAAAAGACTAAGGAAAATGTATTTATTTGTTGCAAATGTCCTTTCCTATAACCATCAAATAGATTACAACTGCGTTTCTTTCCTCGCACTGCACCCTGGGATCCAGGCATTTAACTAGCACACACTACAGTGCTGGATTAATCATAAATAGAATATATTTTTAAGTGCATTAATTATGTAACAGATGCTTCCAGGATTCCAATGGAGGTAATTTTTAAAATCCCAGTGTACAGTTTTATGAATCTGTGCAGTTTCAAGGTTGTTTTTAATTTGCACTGAATACTACACTTATTTAAAACCAAGAGGTAATCAACCACTGCCTAATTATTTATTTTTTTTCCAGTTCAGGCTGGAAGACACATCCTACACTGTTGCAGTCGGACACCCCAACTGATGACAGAAATTCCTCCCATTTCTTTGCCATGATGATGGGTCTGAATAACGAGCTGTGTGAATGCAAGGATTCTTCATTTGCTTTCTATTAATTTCTCCTCCTCAGACTCATTTCTGCCATTCAGAAGTCTGAGTCTCCTCCTGCACATTCCCACTCACGGAGCAGATGTGATTCAGTGAACCCAGCACACATGGAGGCCCTAACAGGGACAGTGGGACACAGACAGGAGGCTCAGGGCCTCCAAACAGTCTTTCATTTATTGATGGGGTACCATAAACGGTTGGACTCAATGATCTTAGAGGTCTCTTCCAGCTTTAATAATCCAAATTCTATGAAATAACTCTCATTGCTTTGAGAAATGGAATTAAATTGAGCTGACTGAGAATCGAGTTCTGCCATACTAGAGAAAAATGGGGTTTACCTGACTTACCTTGGTAATAACAAAAACAGCATATCCAGCGCTGTGGCACTACGGTGACAGGGACAGGGACATGGGTGGGACAGCAGAGACCTCAGCAGCCTTTGGATGGCTGCACTGGAGCACCCCGGGCACAAGCACCACAGCCTCCATGTGCTGGATGAGAAGTTTGCTTTCCTTTCCATCTTTGCACATCTCAACTCTTGGATCAAGTCACACATCTCCTCCCAGAGCTTCATCTCTGCATCTGTCTGCACGCTTAATTTTTCATGACTTGGAGGGGCATTTTTCCAGGCACTCGCTGCATGTGCAGGCTGGGAAGTGGCAGAGCCCAGACCCTGGTAACACTGGCTTGGACCCTCCCTGCAACAAACCCTCCCTCTGGTCCAGGAGGTGAGGGGAAAATACAGGAGCACACAGAGCAGTTAAGGTTCCAATCAGATGTGGTGTTGACACACACAAATGAGCAGTGAATAACCCTAAAGCAGGGAGAGGGTTATTGAGGAGCAAACAGCAATTGCACTTGCAACCTCAGCACATGGTGAAGAGATGGGGTGAGGACAGGAGGGGTTCAGGACCACAGCTGTGCTCACCTGCACATCAGCTGCCCCTGAGGACATCCACACCTCAGGTTGGGCACAAACCAAGCAGGAACAAAAGGTGGGTGACAAGAATTTTATTCCTACTAAACATTTTATTCTGGCTGCTGCTCCTTTCAAAAAATAAAGGCAATAATTAAAACTGAGGGTTAACACTTTGCTGCCTCGCTTCACAGACTGCACATTCCAATTCCTCAGCAAGGCAATGCAAAACCAGGCAGTGAGCAGGCTGAAGTCAGCTGGAGAAGGCAGATGACTTTGTGCAACACCGGGGAGGCCCCAGGGCAAGCAGCTGCGTGCTGGGCTGGGTCTCACTTCCCCGGGCAACCACAGCCAGTCTCCACCAGCGCCCAAGGACCCCACTGACAGCAAAACCCCCTGGGTGCAGCCCTGGCCAGTGGGCACCCTGACTCTTCTCACACAACTGAGGACTTTTCTCGCTCCAGCCTCCCCCAAAATTATCCACTGGCTCTGATGGGGCAGGGAGAATGCTCACCTCACCTCATCACCAGACACTGGTCACACAGCAAGGCTTGGGGGCAGCAGGGACACTCTGCAATGCTGCTCTGTGGTGCCAGCCCTTCTGGAAACACTGTGCTGATCCACCTGCACTGGAGCATAGGGACAGCAAAGGAAGAGAAGCTCTCAGGGACAAGGAGGGGCCTCCACGTGGGGAGGGAGACCAGCCCTGAGCACACAGCAGGACAGAGGGATCAGATCCCTGCCAAACTGCAGCACACCCTCACCCCATTAACCCCTGTGACACAGGAATGCCAGCACCACGTCAGGTTATCACAAGGTGATGAGACTCCTGGGCCTAACCTGCTTGGCGTGGCTCAAGCAAGGCTCCCTCGGGGCTCCTCTGCTTCCACTGCCTATTCATGTGCACCTGCACCCATATCAAAAGCAGTAAAAGCATAAACTGTATTGAAAGCTTTACTCAAAGCCCCACTGGAAGCCTGAGTTGATGCTGGTGCACGCCAACACCTGGGCTCACCAGCAACCCCAGCGGTGACGCTGCCTGGGGCTGTCCCTGCATCAGAGCCACCAGAGCCAGCACGGCCACCCACACTCCCCAGACACCCCCTGCCACACACACTCATCACACCCATCCTGCACAGCAATCAGCGAGCACAGGGGATGGGACAGACCCTGCTCCAGAGCTCTGGCCACCGCTTTCCTTGTCCACTTGGCTCTCTAACGCCACAGGCAGACGGCAGGCTGGGCGCAGCTTTATCTGAGTTTTACATGCAGCTGCATTTGCTTATCACACAGATAAGTAATTATAGAAACAAGAATAAACAACAGCAACCAGTAACCTGGGTGTATCAGCACCCTCATCACAAATTCCCAGCTCCTGGACCAGCTCATCATCCCCAGCTCACAGGGAAGAAGGAAACCCAAAGAATACACGATGCCAGGACACACTCAGTAACAACTTCAGTGCCTGCCACTAAGGGAACAGCATCAAATTAACAACTAAGGAAAACCCCATTCCTGACAGCTTGGCAGGGTGGTCCCACCAGCAGGCACTGCTGAGAGCCTGCCCCAGGGCAGCCGGGCAAGGAAGGATCCTTTGACCAGGCTGAGAAGAGCACATCCTGACACAAAGCCTGTGGCAGGGGTCTCACATCACAGCAAACACAATCAAGTGGCCAAGGGGGTGGCCCCGACCCCTTCAGACTCCAATGAGGATGTTTAACTGGCAGAAAACATTTTTGTCCTGCTTAAGCTGGTTTTCTGCTGGTCCAGCTTCCTGTGCAGTCTCACCCTCTGGTCAGCTGAAGCACTGGGGATGCAATGGGAAGCACAGCCAGGGACAAGCTGAGACATCTGAACCTACTTAACTGCAAAGTGAACGAAGCCCTCACTCTATCCAGCACCGAGCACACTGTCAAACAGTCAAACAGAAAATACCTTTCAACTGAAAAAAAACAAAGGAGGCAAAAGCTTTCCAGGGAAACAATTCTCATTTGATGCATGTCATGAAGGTGTGAGAGCACTTGAGTCACGGCACACGTGTGGACCATTGTGATGCACTCGCAGGGAGATGTGTCCTCCTCCTCAATGTGCTGAGAGCATCCACCAGGCAGAGGTTGAAACATGCGGAGGTGATTCAACGCCGAGGAACAGAAACACTGAGACATGCTGTTCTTAACACAGGGGCTGTACCTGACACCACCTTTATTTACTCAGGAAAGTTTTGTGCCCTGTGTGACCTTCCCCTGCCAATTTACCCACGTGTTAAGCAGAATCTCCATCCTGCCCTGGGTGGCTCACTATGATCTAACAAGCAGATTGTACTTCCAATATCAGCAGACTTTTTTTTCTTTTGTACCTATGAGAAACACAAGTTGAAAACTTGAATATTACTTGTTACCTGACAAAGCATTATACTTTCTTTGTGCTTATGGCATCAAGCAGAAGAAAAAAACAAAAAAAAACCAAAAAAAACCCAACAAAGAAATGGAAGGGGAAAAAAAAAATCTTCCTACCAGAATGTAAATATTTGTGCATAGCAAGAGCAAAGTATTTCCATAAAGCTTTCAATAAAGGATAACTGCAGGCCAAATTTTACCCATAGATAGAGGCACATAACTCCAGCTAAAGTTACTCAGAGCTGCCCAAGTTCCTGAGAGGCCAACTCAAGCAAACAGCGCTCAGTCTTCAGAAGGACTGTGAGTTCAGGAGCTGAGGCCACATTCCCAGCTCTTTTGAGAGAGTCAGACAAGATCTGCTTCAAATCAGTGAAGAACTCCAGAGATGAGTCAAACCTGCAGGATTTGCTGCAATACTCGCTGCAAAAGAGGATGTGAGAACTGGCAAGTACGCTCTGTTTACTCACTGTGCCATCTAATTCTGGAAACTCGAGCTGAGATTCAGCGTTCGAGCACGACTCCAAGGGGTGGTGGGAAGATCCTGGCCCCGTTACAAAGCCACTCGTTGGGCTAAAGGGTGTTATCTGCTCAACCAGGGCCATGGGTTGACCCAGACAGAGGTTCTGCAGCTGGCAAGAGAAGCCTGCTCAGGGCAGAGGCTGCAGCACATCTGTCCCAGCCCAGGGACGAGCCCTCGCAGGCACTGGCGCACACGAGGAACAGAGATGCTCTAAAAATCACGCACTGCTTCAGTTAATGACACAGATTTACTCTGGGTGTTAGCCTGTTTTGCTAAAAAAAGCCAACCACATTTTTTTTCTTTTTTTCCTGGTGCAAACTGTCCTTTATAGAGACTATTAATATCCCTCTTCCTTCAGTTTAAGCTCTACTTCTCTTCCTTGTTCTCCCACTGACTTAAAAGATAAGTTGCAAAACGAGATCTAATTTATCTCTATCTTTTGTCCTCATCCCTTCCCTCCTGCTACTGCCTGGACAGGCTGATTGTTCTGTAGGGAATCACTGCATGGAGCAGAGAGTTTATATTTGCTGCAATACTCACATTTTTAAGCAGAAAAATGAAACATTTTACCTAGTTTATACTAAACAGAACCCCTTTGGTTCTGGCCTCATGTAATTAATTCTGCACAAAGTAGAACTTAGATAAAACACCTTGCATAAACAGCCACCTCAAACAGCTGCAAATATTCCTCACAAGACACCAGTGAAGACAACAGCAGTGGATGGTGGCTGCCAGGGGGTTATGCTGAAACAAATGCATTTTTATTTTTCCCTTTAAATTACAAAAGATTATCATTTTACTCAGCAATGCCCCTTATTAAATTGAAACTCTCCACATCAGAATTAAATACATCCTATCTACTCAAAATGAAGTGTATTATTTATCAGTAATATTTAATGACAAAAACCTGATAACTTTCTCCGATTATACCACTGATTTCCTCCAGTCATGCATCATTGGCTCTGCTGGTCATTAGCATTATCACAGTGCATAAACTCTGGCTTAGGCAGCAAGTTTGATAACAGAGCCAGACACCTATAGCTACCATTTTTCAGTTTGTTCAGATTTACTAGTTTACCTCTCTATGAGCGTGCCTCTATCTAATGGCATCGATTAAAATCCCTAAAAATCCCAGACAGTAAATTTCCATTTCCATGCAGCACGCTTCTGCACACTCAGAATTCCTCAGTAAATAGACAGCACTTGCTGAAAAATCAGATTTCCCCTTCAACTGGCTGAAGACCCTTTTCCTGAAAGACTATACTCCAGCCAATCTGAAAAATAAATAAGAAATATTTAGCCTTCTCTGACTGTTTAATGCCAGGAATATGTTGGATAGGCTTAAGATATTTTAGCTTACTTCACAGGCAATGTTCCATTTTAACTTTTACGAAATAGTATTTCTGAATGCTGCAGATACCACTTCTATAGAAGTGAAGTGAAAAAATTAGAATACATATACATGGTACAAAATCAGCTAAAATATACCGAGATGGGTTTCTCCCATTCTCAGTTAAATCCTGTAAATAAAATGATGGATTAGAAAGGTTTCCTGAGCAAGACCATCATTCCTCACACTGCTGGCCTTCAGAAAACTCCGATGGGTTTAAGCCAGAGAAAAACTTTAAAATACTTGTACCAACAATAATTTTGCTGCGTACTTCTGACATTCCTCTTTCAAAGCCTTTTAGGTATCGAGTCATTTATCACTGAAAAATACATTTTCTCTTTTCCAAACCAACAGCTCAGGAACTTTACAAACCTTAATGTATATTATCTGAACATGCACATGGCACAGGCATATCATTAAAAACTAACAAAAACAATTTACTACAAGCTATTTCAGAGCCACCTTCTCCCAGTACTCATTTAATTCAATGAGAGCAGGATAGGGCTCTGGACATCTCTCTGTTTAAAATTAATTACTGAAGCCGTTAAGACATTATTACTATTGTAAAACTTACTGAGAAAAGAATCTCTCTTCTAAATCTGCTAATGCAGCTACAGGCCATGATGTTCTGCACAAACATCCAGAGAGATTCTTATATGTTACACACATGAATATTCTAAGGCTTTATTATCTAGCCAAAATGATTTTCTTTCAACTTTCTTTTCTTTTTTTTTTTTTAGCTCAGTCCATCCAAGGAAGTTCCCATCATTTCAACAGGAGTGTTTAGGGACTAGGCCACATAACTGAAGCTAAATCTGCCTGTCTTATAGAAATACAGCTACTTATGAAATTCACCCAAAGGGGAGGAATAATTTACAGTACACTGATGAACAGAGTTTGCATGGCACTGTCTGAAGGAGCCCTGTTTGGGAAGGAGAGCTGTTATGAAAGCAGAAATTATCAATACTAACACAATTGGTGCCACTGGGTTATGCTATTTGCCAGGCAGAATCCACCTCTCGCACAGAAAATTTCAGTTTGGGTGCACTTTCAGTATCACTAACTGCACTATTAGAAGTTGGGATCATTGTACAGGAAACAGCTGCGATCCGATGAGGTTAATGCCAAATCCTGTGATTTGCTGAGGCAAAAAACAGATCGAACCCTGGCAGCGAGCTTGGGGGCACGGGATGCAGAAGTGCTAACACAGCCCCCTGCTCCTCTCATCCAGGGGCTTCAATCTGATCCTTCAAAAATGAAACAGTGAAAAATACTGTCATTGCTCTCCTCTACCTGCACGTGCATCACCCCCAAAACACACTTTTGGCCTGACTGAGCACCAGCCAACATCAAAACCCTGGCCAGGCAGATCCTGCCCTGGACTGCCAGCCCTTCCCAGCCAAACCCAGCTTCAGTGTGCTCCAAATCCAGTGTCTGGAGCCACTCCACGATGCCCCACAACCCCTGCACTGCACTGCTTTTAAGGGGATTTCTGCCACAGGAGGAAAAGGAGGATTTACAAGACTGATTTTAATGGAATTTTTCTTTCCAGCTCAAGTATAAAACGTGGGAACTGGGCTGGACGAGCTGCCTGAGCGGCTAACAGAGATTTGTCATGAGGTTCAGGGAAGACAGAGTTCATGACTCACTGTCAGTGAGCTCACTATTAGAACATAAAAACTATTATTAAAAATAAAAATGCAAGCACCAAAAGGAACACTTCAAGAAGGTTTTAACTTCTTAATCCCAAATGGAACACCCTTGAAATGAGGCTTGCAGCAGGCCCACTGGAAAAAATCCATAAAAGACAACCTTGTTATCAAAAATCTACTGGAACAGCACATTTTAATTGAAAACTCCCCTCCCTATTGCTGGTCTCTTGGTATTCCCAGAAGTTTCTCAGGAAGAGGTGTCTCACTCACGGTCATCTCCCAGCTCTCCAGCAGCAGAAAAACACACACTTCACATTCACTGTGCGACACCAGGAAGATGTTTTTTAAAATTGACACGGGTTCCTAAAGAAATATCAGTTAATTACTTAATCCTCCTTAATGGAACAATCAACATCCTTTCAGCAAACAAGGCTGTGATGATTTAACGTTTTACTGCACTGGGAGAATTAACCCCACTCCTCTCCCGTCTGCTGCGACCGCTGGTTTCTTTAGAATCAGATTCATTTTTCACTTCTGCAGAGCAGCCCCTGCATCCAGGCGAGGAAGAACACCAATAGACAAAAATCTGCCTCAGTGTTATTCTGCCAAGGTTTGACCTCCAGACTGACAGAAAGGCAGGTGGCCTGGGCACCCAGGAAATCAAGGTACAAGGAAGAGCAACAAGCCCCAGCGTGAGGCTGGAACAACTTCATCAGCATCCCAGGAACACCACTTCAAAACGAACTGGGGACGGATGTTTGAATCCCAGCTCAGACAGCTCCTGAATCCCTGAGAACCCCCGGCCCTCGTTCTGGCAAGAACAAAAGTCCTTTCAGGGCTCCACTGCTCACTGCAACCAGACCCAGGCTCAGACAAAATTCTGCAGGCAAGTGTTGTGCAGGGAAGGGAATTCAGCATCGATTTTTGTGATCAGATGTTTAGTGGCTGCTCTGAACACTCCAGCAATCCCCCCTCACCATTTTATCTCCCTTTATCACAAGCTTTTTAATAGAGACATGACATTCTGCTTACTGCTGGGCTCTCTCTATTTATCTCTCTCTTAACAACAGTTTGGCATCATCGGCTCCGCTATCTAAATCAGCAACAGTGCATGTCCGGTCACATAAAACCAGAGAGGGCTTCCCGAGATGCCTTGGGAGCTCTGACTGCTCCGGTTTACTGATGTGTTAATATGCCCCATCCACTAATTAATGAACAAACAGCTTAGCCAGGGAGCTGGGGGAGGGACACCAACACCAAGACTGCAGAGAGCCCAAGGAAAGACACTTGACCCTAATTGTTAGCAACAAGATGACAAGACTGATCGGGAAGTACAGCTAAAAGTCAGATCCAACATGAAAGGAAATGTCTGGCGAAGAGGGGAAAACTAACGATGCCATTGGAGGCTGCAGCCAACCTGCCGCGCTGTGCCACCTTCTGTCGGGCTGTCAGCGCTCAGCACCTGGCCTGGGTTCCTCAGCACCACATCCCTCTCTCCACACCCAAATCCTCATCCTCCTCCTGTGACCCTACAGCTCCAGGGTGTACACAACAGCCAGGAAAATCCAGGAGTTTGCTCCAACCCATGACGCGTGATGAGAAAGCGCGGCTCACGCTGCACCTTCCCGGCAAAACCTCCCGCAGAATTCCAGCCAGTGGGTTTTAAGAAGGGCCAAAGTTTGGCTGAAGTTTCAGACAGACCCAGTTTTACCTGGGGCAAAACATTCTTCATCTTAAAAACAGCCTGGACCACGTACCACAACAGACATGCCTGCAGGTGCACTGAGCAAGACGGTGCTGTGTTCCGTAAGCGCTTTGGGAAACACTTCCATATACAGTCCAAACCCTTGGAAAAAAGGTTGTAAGCTCTTTCCACCTGAAAAATCAACTCCACTGAGAGTCTCAGCAGTGCAGGAGACACTGCAGCACCCTGCTCTGGGACACACACCCAGGAGAAAGTTGACTCACAGATGGCACATCCAGCGCAGACACACCGCGAACGCTGCAGAGCCCCAGTTTTCAGTGCCAGTTTTTTAATTTCAGTGCCCAGTTGTTTTTTTTTATTCCAGTGCCCAGTTTTTTTAATTCAGTGCCTCTGAATTAAACTAACCTAGTGAGGAAACAGGTTCTCCTAACAAAAACACACCAGTGACAAGCATTGTACAGACAGCACCATTAGCAGTAAACAATACATGGGAGAATCATCCAAATAAAACATTCTGGGTATTTATTTGTGTTGCTTTGCGAGACCATTGCAACTGAACGGGAAACTGGAAGGGAAAAAAAGCCCACAATTAGTTTCAGAATAGCACTCCCAGAAACACTGCAGCCTATCAGATATATGTAAATATTTTACGATATGGGTTCCATTTCAGTAGATCTGTCAAGATATTTACAGGGCTTGACAGTATTTCTGCCTTTAATTAAATTTTCACACACATACTTTAATGTAATTTAAATAGATTATTAGTTGTCAGAATATAGTATAAATTTTGTTTACGATTTAGTTACTTTAAGTACTCACATTGAGGAAACTCATTTAACCCCCTGACTGAGGAGCATTAAGTGTTGAGATGAGACTTCTAAAGAGCTTCTACTGCCCTTTGCACTCTTGCAATAATCTTAAATTACTACAACTTAATTGCAATTTCAAGGCACTAAAATGGAGATGTTTTAAAAACAGCACCAGGAGGGTCAATGAGAGGAGAAAAATTATTTAGTCCTCCGCAGGTACCAGATGCTCCTTGGGGAGAAACTGATTTTGCCCATGCTCTTCTCTTTGCCCATTTTCCATAGAATCCCGTCTTCATTTGCAGAATGACGCGGAACAAAAAGTCATCAAGATTATTCTGGATACTTGCCACATCCAAACAGCCATTAGACATAAGCCTGCTCACTTGCATGCATGGAAGAGACCCGTGCCAGGAGAACAGAAAGACAAAACCCTAGAGCACATTTGCAGAGAAGGCTGCACACCAACAGAGCCAGCAGCTTCTCTGACTTGGGAGCTCCAGTGCTGGAGTAAGGAAAAAGAGCACGTGTTAAACCAGCCCAGAAATCCCAACCAACAAATACCTGATCTCCGTAAAACAGTACAACTGACTCCTCTACAGCACTAAATATTTTTAAAGTAAAAGGCTACAGAGATCCCACAATTAAGCTTCTCCTCTAATGACTACCTGATTTATTCCATGCTGTTTTTTTTCCCCCTCTCTCCACGCTGGCATCACCTTGTTACCTGCAGGAGCTGCAATTCCCAGCACAGTGAGCTGCGGGAGCGGAACCGCGCAGTGAGCCGGCTGCGAGCAGCGCTTCTGCCAGCGCCACACCAACCACCTCTAGCAACCACAAAATATTCTCTGCTTCTTCTTGCAACGAGACGTTTCACAAGGATCTGGCCAACAGAAAAACAATCACACTCACGATTTGAGCGCCGCCGTGCCTCGGCGTGGCCGGCGCTGACGCACGTCCTCGGTGGTGCGACGTGAGGGGCTCCCAGCCTGGCCATACCTTTCGAAGCACTGGAATTAAAGTTTGCTTGCCAGGACCTCTAAGAACGATCTCAAAGACGCTGCTGATCTCTAGTGCACAGCATCTCTAAATTCCACCTAGCAAACGCTTCCTGGCTTCTCCTGCATATCACATCTCTGCTGAAGCGCTCGCCGGGTGTGAAAACGCTACTATACATGGAGGGAGGGGGAGAAAAAAGTTTCAGTGATACGAGGTAGTGACACAGACCAAAAGCCAAAGGCAGCAACATCAGCAGAAGCCCCAGTTGATCAGCAGAAGCCCCAGTTGATCAGCAGAAGCCCCAGTTGATGCCAGCACACTCTGGCTCAGGCCCAGGGCAGCCTACTGCACCCTGAGCTCGCCCCTGGGGACATGGGGACCCCACTGTGCCCACGGGCCATGTTCAGAGCCAGGAGCCACCATGTCCCCACGCTGCTGGCCACCCCTGGGCTTCCCCTCCAGCCACCAGCCCCTTCCCACCTGCTTCCCCAGCAGAGGCTCGCAGGAAAAAGCTCTGGGAAGCAACCTGACAGCAGAGCTCATCTGAGGAGTAATTAAAATGCGCTATTTAATTCAGTTTAAATACGGACAGCGAACAAAACCCTCGTGCACCCGAGCCCTGCAGGGACTGATCCCGCTCCCCCTGCAGTGGGAGCCCCCAGGAAAGCTCCCTCCAGGCGCCCTGTCCCTGCACACACGGTGCTGGATGTGCTGGGAAGGGCAGTAGAGGCCTGAGCAAACGCTGCACCTCCAAAAGACACCCAGCTACCTGCGAAAACCCCACCGAGCCTTGTTCAGCCCTGGCTCAGCTGCATAAAAATATTTCAGCTCAGTGCCTTGAAGTTGCAATTAAATTGTAGTAATTTAAGATTATCACAAGAGCAAAGGGCAGCAGCAGCTCTTCAGCAGACTCCTCTCACTACTTAATGCTCCTCAGTGTTGGGGTTAAATGAGCTTCTTTAGTATAAGTACCTTAGAGCAAGTGAATCGTAAACAAAATTTATACTATTTTCTGACAGCATATAATCTATTTAAATTTATTAAAGCTTCTCGGAGAAAATTTAAGACGACAGAAGTATCATTATGCCCCATAAATAACCGGACAGCCTTGCCGAAATAACTGTATTTTACATACATATCCTACATACGTGTGTGCATAAGTTATTTCATTTAATACACAAATACACGCTCAACAGATATTGCACAAAAGGAATTGTGTTATCCTGTTCAATCTCTCAATATAAATGACCACAACAGATACGAATACTAAACACTAGACACATTCCACAAATTTGCCTTTTTACTACCAGCCTTTTCCCTAATTTTTACAGTGCTACGAAGCAGAAGTAATTCAGGAGTTACAAATGTTTACATCACATTTCACATCAGGGATAATAACGCAGATTTTAGTTCTGAAAAAAGGTGATCCACTCCACGAGAAACATGCACTGCAGCGCATGCTGCACGCTAATGTCCGATGCACAATTCCCTGCTCAACTTCCCTGCTCCTTCTCCTGCCAGGGCAAAACCCAGCTGTGTTACGGTTACTGGTGGAACTGATTTAAGCAGAAAATGTTTATAGATGTTAAAAAACATTACACATTACGTGAAATGGCTTAATAGCATGCATGTGCATGTTTAACACACATACGTTTTATTGTCTAATTAAAATATATACCATAAAAATCGACAGGCTTTAGAATAAGTTATGCAGGACAGTTATGAAACCTTACCTTAGAGAAAGTATAAAGTAGTTATTGTGAGATCTGCACTGCTAATTAAAAAAACGCTTATGCAGAAAGATTTGGGATTTCTTAATTCTTCAGCAGATGTGCACTTGGTCTGCCTCCTGATTAACATACATTAGAGTAACAGCCGCTTACTTGGATTTTTTTTTAAATAGATATTTCCATTGTTTTAGAATACTTTAAAGAAATGAAAGGGACGCATTTGTAAAGTTTGCGATCAGTGTTTAAACACAAACATGAAACTGTCACACAACAAAACTAACCTCACTCCCCTGGTTCAGTTAGATTAGTACCTAAATCCTAACTGTTTATTAAGGTAAAATCACGTCCCTATTAATACTTTTTACTGGTATTTCCACCAAGAAACTACACAGTGACAGTGTCTCTGATACAGCCATAAGGACACATTACACACAGTCTTGGAAAAATCCCGGCATATCAAAACCAAGGTCCATCCTGATTGCCTGGTAACATGTTTGAAGGAAAGACATTACAAGTTTTCCAAACTCTAGGAATGCAGTCACCCAACATGCAGTGCTTAATCACAACCAAACTCCCCTATTATACACCAACACTGAACTTACACACAGAGGGAAAAAAAACAAACCCACATTTCCTTACAATTCAGCCATCCAGAAATAAAAGCTGAATTCCACCGAACTTTTACGTTTTTCTGCATTGCACTACTGTAACGCCTTCTTCTCTGCAGCTCTAGACAGCCTAAACAAAATCAAATCCTAAGTCCCTCTGAAAGTGCAAAAGTGCACTTCAAACCATCATCACTTAAAGAAAAAAACCCCAAACTCCAGACCATGCACAAAAAACTAACTTTGCAATCAAAATCGTAAGCAACAGAAAGCCTCATTTGAAATAGCAGTTATTTTTCTCAGAGTTATCCTTTGGTTTCACAACAAAGATCAGCATTTGTAATGGTCCATTTCTGCATAAGTGAACATATAGCCTTGCTGCCTGATCGAATAGTCCAGAGCTTTCAGTGAGGCAGCTCCTGACAACAGCCCAGCAGCAGCTTTGTTTGATCTCTCCTGCCTTCCTTAATCTGGGTTGTCAAGGTTCACTTGTTGGAGGCTGTTTACTTTACTTTTTCCAGAAAAAAAAAAAAAGTGATTTTTTTTTCCTGTCTCTCATACAATGACTAATCCAAAGACTAAGGGGGAAGAATGCTGCCAATGCAAGATGTTAAAGCTACAATACCTTTTTGCAATGAGATTTTAGCCGACACCTTTTGAATGGTAACTAGTGGAGAGCTTCCTCCCCCAGTGCCCTGGTCCATTCAATATGGCTGGGAGATAGTTCAAATAAAATGTGCAGGGGAAAAGCTTCAGAAGAGAGAAGTTGAAAGGAGCAGCCCCGATTTCCCTGTCTTCCCCCAAATCTAGCTGCCGAAATGCACGGTACCTCCTTGCCCACACTCGCTTCTCTGGGAGCTTGAGTTATTTCAGGCTCTCTGAAACTTACAAAATGTAAGAGCTTCTCAGCAGTAACATAAACTGTAAAAATAATACTAAACGAAGCAAAACGACTGTTTTCCAAAATATTAAAGCAAGCCGCGGATTAACAGCACAGGTGAAAAAAGTTTCTTCGATGACATGCCTGCAACTTTGTCTAATTAAGCAGCTGTCACAAGTGACATCAACATTTGGTCAAATCAGGTAAAATCCAAGTTTAGAAAAACTGTATGGAAAGGAAACACGGTTTAGAGAACTGTTTTAATATTGAGAACCATCCAGCACCCCAGAAATCAGCAGGCTACATGGTGTAGACGACACGCTACGAGCAGCACACATCCATTACTCACTCCGAGAACAGTTACTAAAAATGAAACCTTAAACTTCTGAGCACAGAAGTTGGGCTGCAGCTTCTCTACAAAAGCGGCTCGGAGAGCGCTCGCAGGCGGCAGATGCCTCGGGTAGGGACGGGAGGGCTGCGCGCTGCCGCCGCTGCCACGCTCGGGGGGAACCGGGGGGAAAAGGACGGCGAAAAAAAAAGAAAACACAACAACAACAACAAAAGTAATCTCGCTCGTCTTGGCTCACTCAAAGCGAAATCGAGCAATTAAAATCATTACAGCGAAGTGGCAGCCGAAGACTCGCTGCAAGCGCGGCGCTCCGCAGCCCGCCCGGCGATGCTCTCCGCGCCGGGGCTGCCGCTCCTTAGGAGTTCCCGGGCGGTGCGCGGGGGCTGCGCTGC
>VXBU01012908.1:0-37537 GCA_013400315.1 Bombycilla garrulus
AAATCCTGCCTTTTCCTATAAATATTGCCTAATATATACAGGGGCAATCCCAGAGAAGCAAGGTAGACTGGGCCAGCAAGACTGGTGGTCTCTAAAACCCGAATCTAAACCAAGCACTTCTGTTTCTGTGGTGTGATGAAAGATCACCTCTTCGTGCATCTAACACAGCTAGTGCAGCAGAGGGCCTACTGTACTTTACACCTATTTTATCCATTGTAAGCTTATTTAGCGGCTATTCAGAGTAACTGTGTGTGTCCTGGTTTAACCCCAGCTGGCAACTAAGGATCAGGCAGCCGTTTCCTCCACCTATCCCGGTGTACTGGGGAGGAGAATCGAAAGTAGAACTTGATGGTTGAAATAAGAACAATTTAGTAACTGAAACAAAATTAATTATTATAATAATAATAGTAATGATAGTAGTGATAAGAAAAAGATAAGCGATGCACAATACAATTCCTCACCACCTGCTAACCAATGCCAGACCCTGCCCCCAGGCCCGATCAGGCCCTTCTGGGTAACTGGTAATATAAATCCTGAGTTTATATTCTGGGAATGACATTTGATGGTGTGGAACATCTCTTTGTCCAGTTCAAGTCACCTGTCCTGGTTACGTTCCCTCCCACTGGCAGATAATGAGACACAAGAAAGTCCCTGATGCAAGATAAACACAGCTTGGCAACAACCAAGACATAAGTGTGTTACCAACGTTATTCTTATGTTGAATCCACAACACAGCACTGTGCCAGCTACTGAAAAGAAATTAATTCTATTCCAGCCAAAACCAGGACACACTGGTGTTTATTCAAATCAGATTGTGTTCTTATACTCTGACCCCTCTCTATGTCTATTTATACTAGCCAAAATTATAGTCATACCGTGTTTTGGATATCTTTTCTGTGTTTTAAAGATATTCTTAATAGGACACCCTCAGCAAAAGGATGTTCAGTGAAATTCCTTTCTCAGTCTGGTCCTGCAACTAAGATTTCTTCCTGTCCCAGGTTACAATGCAAAAATATTCCAGAAGGGCTGTATTCTATCTCCATCTTCATGAACTGTTAAAACCAGGAGGGGCAGTGTTTTCCTTACCTCCTCCCCTGGACCATCTCCTGTTAATGGGCCATCAACACCTTGCCCCATGAGTCATAGATAACTCCCTCCGGGAGCCATTTCCTGTTTAATGGGCAATCAAGGACCCACCACATGACTCAGAGAATGACATCAGCCCATTGTGAGATGCTCCACCCAGGGGGAGGAGCCAAGAATTCCCACCTGGATATAATCTGGGCATTTGGACAGAACAGGCATCTGTCTTCTACTGGATTCCCAGAGGAGCAGCCTTCTCTGCCACTGGATTCCCAGAGGAAGGACCAGACCCTTCAACATCACCACTGGACCACTGGAGGAAAACTCCACCCTTCTATGGGATCTCTNTTCCAAGAGAAGCTCCTTCCTTCCTTGGCAGGCACCTGTCTTTCAAAACCAAGACACTTCCCCATGAAACTTTAATTGCTCATAGACAATTGGTGCTTTTGGTCCTGCCTTCTTCATACGCCCTAGTAGAAAAATAGGTGTTGCCTAAAAGACCAAATGAGCCTAAGTATAACTTAGTGTAAGTGTGGAAATTATTTAAATACTCCCATGAAAAAGCCTTATGGAGTTGCAATGTAGAGATCCCTCTTCAGGATATGTGACATAAATGTAGAAGTGAGGGAAAGTGATCTTCAAAGTAGATACATTAAAAATAATTTAGAATAAAACACTATTTTATGTATGGCCTGAAAACTGAGAGACAATAAGTGTGAAACTGTTAAGTACAGTCTTGTTAGGCTTCTGATGGAAGCATGTCTTTTCTACATAGATAAAATTCTGGACTAAATTAGTATTGTATATAATAGAGCTTTGTAGCAGACTGGCCTTGGGCTGACAAAAAAAGCATAATTTATGATTGTTATTTCCATTCCAAAATAAATAACAGCAATTTCATTACCAGACATATATGAAAAAAGGATTGTCTATTGGCTGTTCTCAGTATAAAAATACTGAATGAATAAAACTAAGTTAATAAAATAATTAAGTTAAAAGATAATGAGGTGAGACATTTCCTGTTGACTTCAGTCAGTGCTGTCAAGTCTGTGTGTTTCCAATTTTCTCATTCATTGTTTCTTTTCTTGTTATGTAAAGGATGTCATCCAGCTGCGCATCTTAACTCTGAGCTAATCACACAAATGCATACACCCCCCTATGTCACTGCTGATATTTTATTACAGTGACTGTAAAAAGATGTAAAAGTTCTGCCGTCTGTGTTGGACAGTGATCTGGCACATATTCCTAAAAAAATGAATATTCTGCGTATTTTCCTGGTTAGTTGAAACTAGTTCTGGTTTTTAATCCTTTTCCATGCATTGAGTCCTTAATTTTTAACAATAAGGTAGTTATTTTATTGCATTTTCTCTTTTCTTTTAACAGTGACACAATTATCTTTTTACCTTGACTGAAGGAGAATCCTGTTCTCAGCTGAGAATATACCAGTACTCTGTGTGTGTGTGTAAGTCCTTGTTGTTTAACTTACTCTGTGTGGACAACACAGAGTTTAGAGTATTACTGGTCAGGCTGTTCAAAGGCTAGAATTTGCTTTATGTTTATTTGAGGTGCAGGTGATTTCCCCTTTGCTGATTAATTGCATATTTGCATTAATTTTTTACTGTGTCACTGATTAGTATTAAATATTAAACTCTCCACATGCTCAGTTGATACATTGTGTAGCATGTTTGCGATCAAATAAGGTGTTACTAAGCCTTGAAGAAGTCTCATCCAACCTTATAATTTGTATTAATTATATCTCTCCATTATTATACCTTATATAATCTTTCTTCATTCGTAGGTAATCTTGTTTCATGTAAACAATTTTAATACTTTTCACACCTCCATACCTACGATTCCCCAGATGACCTGATACAGGCCCTAGGAAAACAGTGTTTGTTTTGTCTGTGAATATCATTGTAATTCAATGACATTTTGTTTGCAAGCCTTAGTTAAAAATTGTCCTCCTTGATCCATACGTGGGGATTAATACCCTCTTCTGAAATTTACATTTGCTCTTGTGTGTATTACTGTATAACTTAGGTTTTTGTAATGTTTCTGTCTCTCTTTAAACAAAATAAATAAAAGAAAACATTTGTCACAAATGAAGTATCTGTCTTCTTAAAGGTCATTCTCCCAACAACTGTTAAGACTGTGGCCTAAATATTCTTGTTTCCTTTTTCTCGTATTTATTTTTATTGCTTGTGAAATGCTAGCTTCCTGTTACTCAGTTTGTGTTTATAGTGTATTAGTATCATTAGGCTCTATCTAGTCTAAGAAAATGTACAACCTATTCTATAAACTGACCTTGTAAAACAGATTTGCAGCCTGTATCCTTTTTTAAGCTGACTTGATTACCAGAAATAGAGGTTTGCACTTACCACAGCTACAGCAAAGGTAGCTATTGGCAAAATTTAACATTCCGTAATTAAATAAATTCTTATTGTTTCAATGCAGGTTTGAATTATCTCTTCTGTATCTGTGAGAGATGTTATATTTTGAGGAAAAAGATTACTTTCATTCTAGAAAAGAACAAACGAGCAGATGTTGGAAGAATTCTTGTGTTCTGGTGCTGCTTCTTTTGTGTGATCTATATGAAGGAGTACAGAGCAAAAGGTAAATATTTAGATTATTTGCCTACCTGCATTTGACTTTTTAGTCTAGCAGTAGCTACTACACAATTGACAGTACAAGTTATTTTTGATGTTAGCATAGATAGAATACAGAAAGCAGATAATAAAGGTGGTCTCAATATATTTGCCATGGATTATATTTTCCTGTTTGGTTGAATCTTTACTTAGCTGAAGCAAAATGTTTCATTGTGATTTTTTAGTGTTTATTGCTTGTTCATTTTGCTTAATGTAAGATTGATTTGCTCTGACATTGTTCTAACTCTTCAGATAAATGATAGAGGAGCATAATGGGATGTTGCTTTATATCATTGTCAGGAAAATTACTGCAAGCCCTATGAATTAGGATTCATTTGTTATTAACTGTAAGAACTCAAGGAGGAGAAAAGTATAATAAGATTCAAAGCAGCTAACTTTAGGGGAAAAAAAGGGTGTGGACACCTGCAAAATTATAGATAGGCAATCTAAATGTCAGAAATTGCCAAGGCCCTAGAACAAGAGCAAAGCACTGTAGGCTGTAAAAAGTAGATGACAGTCTGCAGGAGCCAGTACAGATTTAACATGAAAAGCACATCAGACAAGTTGAATCTCCTCTAACATCTGCTTCTTCCCCTCTCCCAAAAGACTTGTTATCCTGTCATAGATCTCCACCTAGCTGAGCATTTTAAAGTGCCTCAGAAGAAGCTCTCACAGGGAAGCCAGGGTGACATAAATGACAAAGTGGTTCACATGATATAGTTTCAAAGTAAAAGGATGGATGTGGTGCACCAGTGGTGCTTTGCCCTGAGCCTGTAACTACTTATTTTCATTCTTACATAGGATTACACTACTCCATAAAGCAATACCAACCTGTAAATACGTGGAAGGTTAGGTGTGGAATTCAGACTGACATAAACAGTTGTGCTGGAGACTTGCCTGAGCTGAAGCATGCACAAAACACAGAGGGACCAGAGCAGAGCTCTGCAGGCATGACCACAAGTGCCTAGCTGGGGGTAGGGGTTGCCTGGCAGCCCATGCTGGGGCACCTCCGGCCGAGGGGACAGCGGGTGCCCTGCTGGAAACGGTGAGCGCTGTGCCCCACTGCGTAAATAGAAACCTGATCATTGTTTTAAACTGCCCAAGTAACGTTTCAATTCCACAATGCATTGGCGAGGTGTTCTTATTTGTCGAGATGTTTAAAGAAGTCGTGGGCCAGCTAGGGGAACAGAAGAACGGATGGCCAGAGGGCTTGACCTGTGAGAAAGGATTACATGGATGATGTGACTGTTGAAGACTGATGACAGGCGAGGAGGTTGGCTGCCCCCAGACCCATGGGTATCAGCAGCGTCTGCAGAGGAGGCCTGCTGTCCCCCGCGGTGCTGGCGGCACAGAAGAGCCCTACGGCAGGTACGGGCGGACATCAGGTAGCGCATCAGGGTCCAGCGGGACCGGCCGTACAGGGGCTGAGGACCCGCGCGGCGTACCCCACCTACCTCACGGTGCCGGCGGCGGGCGGGGCAGCACCGCCACCGCCAGGATTTGAAATCCCGTCCCGTGGTGCCCCGCGGCCGCCGCTGATTGGCCGGGCCGGGCGGTGCGCGGTTCAAAGCGGCGCTGGCGGCGGTGCGCGCGGTAACCGCGAGCTCCGGCCCCATCGTAGCGCTTCGGTCCCGCTCCCGTCCCGCTATGGCTTCCTTCGGCTCCCTGGGCGGCGGCACCAAGAAGGAAGAAAAAGGCAAGAACATCCAGGTGGTGGTGCGGTGCAGGTACGTGCGGCGGGCCTTTGGCGAGCGTTGGGGGCAGGTTCGTGGGCAAGCCCCGGACAGTCGCTCCCTCCGGGACTCGGCCTAGGCATTCTCTGCCTGGTGTCCCGATAGCCCGCGGGGTCTGCGGGCCGAGGCCGCCGCCGTGTGACAGGCGCTGTGCAGCTGGGGCTCTGCCGGGCCGCTGTGTCCGGCTGCGGATACCTGCTCCAGGGGAATTGCTGTGACTGCCCGGTGGCATCGCTGCGAGGGAGCAGCCCTGAGTGGCCTCGGCACCGCGCTGGGAGGTGCCCGTCCCGGCCGCCAGTTTGCTGTGGTTGAGGCGGCCCCGTGTGCCCCGCGGGGAAGCGGCGTTTCCGCAGAAGTAAGGCTGTTGTGAATGATTTCTGACATCTTAAAAGGCAAAAAGCTGCAGTTTCCGAGCTTGATTCAGCGTACACCCGGTCTGAAGCTGCGTAGGAAGCTCAAGAAGCGCTAGGTAGAATTAATATCATATTCGAGACACGAAAACCTAGCCTGAATTTTGCCCCTTTGGGAGCTCCCGTGGGAAGTCGCGAAGCTTTAACAGCTAAAATTGTTGCTACGCCCGCTGTGATATATCTGTCACATAATTTCATTGATGCAGACTTTCCAGAGGACAAACAATGGGATGGGGTCTGCCGCTGAAGTAAAAATGACCAAATGTCTCGCTTGATGAGATTACTTTCCTTTTTTGGTATACATTTCATGTACCATAAAATTAAGTTCTCTTTGCAATTCTGAGGTGGCTTTGAAGAATTGCTTACTGATACCGGATCTTAAATAATCTTAAAGCATTGTGTGTTAAAACAGTAATACGTATAATGCATTATGTATAGCATTTGAAACACCTGTAGAAGTTGGGTTTTTTTCAGCCAGACCTGCAAATATTAGTTTACTTATTATGTTTTAATGCCTTTTGCAGTTATATTCTGAAGCTTGTGAGTTCTGCTTTTACAGGTGCACAATGAATATAGAAATTAAATTTAGCCTTATCTTTGCAATGCAACTATAAAGCTTCTGAAGCAAATGTGGGATTGGTGAAAATGTAGATATGACTTAAGGCTATTGCAAAAGAATAAGTTTATTGAGGAAACTGGATTTGAAATACTGTCAAGAGCAACTTGACTTGTTTTCTTTTTACCTCTCATAATTGTTCTGGGCTAGCTTTACCAAGTATTCATATCTATTTTAACTGAATATAATGCTCACTATGAAAGTAGTAATAAGACTGTCCACAGTGGAGTGCTCTGCTTTTGTTTTAGCTCAAATATTAATTGCTATGTCAAGAGTTAGTTTCTAACCTCTTAAAGCTTTTGCCCACCCTTGCTCTTGCTCTTTGTAGAGCTTTTTTTTTCTTTTAATAGCTTTAGTTTATTTGTTTATTAGTAAATGTTTCTTCCACCTTTCTTTTTTCTTCTGCATCAAGTGAGATCCTCCTGATCTTACAGATATGAAAGTAGAGGCAACTGTGTTCTTTGATGTCCTGATTTGTTCCCAAAACCTGATTGGTCTGAGCATATTAAAAATCTTTTCAAGCAGCACATTTACTGGGCTTTGGTAAAACATGTATTTGGAAACTCAAAATGCATATATTAGCATTGTTAATATGTATAATGTGCTTCATATCTGATGGGATGAACCTCAGATCAAGTGTCTCCGTGGCAGACCAGGCAGCTGCTTGTGTAGTGGTGATGGTGATGATCTGCACTCTGTTTCAGCCCAGTGAAATTGTTGCCCTAATAGCACAGCTGTGTGGGCTCTTGCACCTCCTGCCATGGACTGGTTCAGTGTTATGTGGTTACACAGAATACGGGTCGTCATTCTGTTGCTTTACAAGTCACAAAACTGAAGCTGTAACTTGCTCCTGTGAACAAGGTTTTGGTGATCTTTTGTTGTCATCAGTTGATCTTGACACTTCAGCCTCAGTGATGTATTGAGGGAGAAATGTTATCCACAAGTTCAGGGAACTCAAGGAGCCATGTGCTTGTGGTTTTCTTTTTTTTCTAACATTATAATTTAAAGAGCATCTGAAGTGTCTCTAGTGTCAAGATATTTTAAAGAGTACAAGATTGTAGAAGTTATATTTTCAAGCTGACTGCTCAGGTCAACTATATATGTAGCATAGACATTCAGTGCAGTAGCACTACTAAATGAAGAATATAATAAGATTTTGTGCTTTTTATTTCTCCTGAAATGCATTTCCATGCATTTCAGAAGAAATAGTGGCAAATGTCCCTTGAAAGAAAATGGTGTGCATATACCAAGTTTGAATTAACTTAGTGGTGAAACAAGATGCTCATCGTAAAGTTAAAAAAAATGTTGTCCCTCTATTAAACCTTTTTATTATGACTGACTTTAGATTAATGTGGATTTCCCCCCCACAAATCTGATGTTTTGTGTGTCTTATTAAATACTGTTCAGGTTATTATAAAGGTTCTGGTATTGCTGCTAACTGTCCTCCAGTTAGTAGGATCTATTGGTATTTTTGGTGCTTAGAGTGTTGTGTCATCAGCATTTGATTCACTACTGTATTAACGTGCATGTATAAGTAGGTTTTTTGTTTTTTGTTTGTCTTTTGAAGGCTCTTATTTAGACATTTGTTTGATGTGTTTCCTCTACTTTCTGCAATTGCACATGTTCTGATGCCTCTTAGCTATGTGCATATCTATATGATCTTGAAAGTGGTTATGGGCTTATTAAAAAACATGTCTGTAACAAAAACCTATAGATGCCTGAGTTGTCTCACAGTGGGTGAAAGGAGAAGTGGGGTCTGTAAACTGCAAAATTGCAGCATTTTTTTCTTAAACAATTATTAAACAGATAAAGTTTAAGACTTTGTTCTTTTTGCCGAGTTACACTATTCTAGATCCTTAGACTGAGTGATTTTACTGCTTCGTCTGTCTGTGTTCTTGTTAGCAATGATTTCAATCCAATATTCCTGACTCCTGTCCTTCTAGGCCTTTCAATGCCTCAGAACTTAAAGCGAGCTCCTATGCTGTCATCGACTGTGATCAAGCAAGAAAGGAAGTCAGTGTCCGCACCGGAGGAGTGACAGATAAGTCATCAAGAAAGACTTACACATTTGATATGGTGGGTAACTGCTTGTCATGCTGGGGACTTCCAGAAACAAGCTAGTACTTAGTGTGATGTTATACATGATTACATGGATAAATGGGATGTGTTGTCTTTGCATCAATAGGTTTTTGGAGCTCAGGCAAAGCAGATTGATGTATACCGGAGTGTTGTGTGTCCCATTTTGGATGAAGTTATTATGGGCTACAACTGTACAGTGTTTGCGTGAGTAAGCCAATAATCAGTATTGGGGAATTTGATTTGTATTTTAGTTTCTTGTTTATATTTTTATTTTTATTCTCACAGTTATGGCCAAACTGGTACTGGTAAGACCTTCACAATGGAAGGAGAGCGATCACCCAATGAAGAATATACTTGGGAAGAGGTATATTTTCACTCCTGAGATTTCTCTTGTCCATACTGTAGTTCAAAGTTGAAAACTGCAGAAGGCTAAAGAAAACCAAAAGTTGATGCTTTTCAAATTATGAAGCTGACTTTCTGGAAATGTTTGTAGATTAACAAATCTTATTCATTTATATGAAAAGGACAACTTTACATCTCTAATGTATTGCTTTTAACTCTTGGTGACTTTTGTATGGAAGGTCACCTTTATTCTTGTTTATAACCAGTCAGACTGCTTAGTTGAAACTCTTCTCCCTAGCTCGAAATTGCTTTCAGTACCTTTATAAATTAAATATTTCTTTTTAATTTGTAGGATCCACTAGCAGGTATCATACCCCGTACATTGCATCAAATATTTGAAAAACTCACAGAAAATGGTACTGAATTTTCAGTGAAAGTCTCTCTCTTGGAAATCTATAATGAGGAGCTTTTTGATCTTCTGAATCCTCTTCCTGATGTTGGAGAAAGACTGCAGATGTTTGATGATCCTCGAAACAAGGTTAAGTGCTACAAAATTTGCGATCTTTCAGGGTAGTTGAGAGGTGTACAATAACTATGTATTTCTTTCTAACAGAGGGGTGTAATTATTAAAGGCTTGGAAGAAGTAACTGTACACAACAAAAATCAAGTTTACCAAATCCTTGAAAGGGGCGCTGCCAAAAGAACAACTGCAGCTACTTACATGAATGCATATTCCAGGTACAAATCTTCCCCATTTCAGAAACCTTGTTTTGTTCTTTCTTAAACAGAATCTTAGTGAAGAACTAAGAAGCTGGTACAAACATGAGATCATCTTGAGATTGGCTTTCTAACCCACATTTGACAGTCTGCACTGTGACAGGCAGAGTTACAATTTCTTCCTTATGTGCTGTGGGATAGGTGTATAAAGAGGTATCATGGTTTAACCCCAGCCAGCAGCCAAGCCTACATGGCCACTCACTCACTCCCCCACCTGCAGGGTTTGGGGAGAGAATTGGAGGTGTAAAAGCTGGAACATTCCTGGGTTAAGATAAAGACAGTTTAACAGGGACAGTAAAAGCTATGCACACAAGCAAAGCAAGAAACTGATTCAGTGCTTTCCATGGTTAATCCATCTCCATGAGAGCAGGGCCCCATCATGTGTAACAGTGACTTGGGAAGACAAATGCCATCACTCTAAATGTCTCCTCCCCTTTTCCTCTCTCTTCCCCTCACTTTATGTACTGAGCCTGATGCCATATGGTCTGGACTATCCCTTTGGTAATTTGGGATCACCTGTCCTGGCTGTGTCTCCTCCCAACTTCCCGTTCACTCTGAACCTCCTTGCCAGTGTCACAGCATGCAAAGCCTGACAACGTCTCTATGTTATCAGCCTTGTGTGCTGCACAAATCCAAAACACAGCCCACCTAGCAGCCACTGTGAAGAAAACCAACTCCACCCCCAAAAAAAAAAACAGTGCAAAGCATCATAAAATCTGAATGCTTCTCAAGTTAAAAAAGGGACAAGCTATTTCTCTCTGCATTGGTTTTAACAGTTTCTCCTCTTGCTTAAAGTTTGCCTGCTTTGTAATTAATATATCCTTTCTAAATATACAGTGTCTGTTTGGAACAGTAGCCCTGGGATTCCACCTAACTCTAGCTGAGATAAAAGCATCATAATGTTCTTAATTAGACATCTAGAATATTGAAGTCTAAGTATAGCTCAAAGTTACAAAGTTAGCTTTTTCAGAGTCTTCTATGCCTAAGAGAACAGAAGACTTAAATCTGACAGATACAGAAGTGAAATAAAATGCATGTACTGGCATGAGATAAATACTCCTTGCTGTAGATGCTGTACACTTTCAAGAAGAAGCTTCCTTTCAATTTTGGAAGATGTTTAGTTGATATACCTGTATCAGAGGGGTGGGTTGTCTTTCTTGTAGCTGTTCTAGGTGATTAGGTGTTTTGGACAGTCCCATTTACTAAATAAACTTGGTGTAAGTCTTGAGTATCCTTTCCTCTCTGCACTAGCAGTAGAAAAACGATACATTAGGATTTGTTACTGAAGTTTGGAATTTCAAAATACTGCTAAGATATGCTTTTTACAGATCAACACAACACCTTCATTTCAAAATCTGGCTTCTCTAAAATTTGCAAACTAGGTTGTGGAAGTTGGGGATAAGATTGTATGGCAATAAGGGCTGCTTCATATAGTTGCAGGTCATAGAATGTAATAGAGACACCTGGATCAGAAACAGCATTCTTTTTATTACTGCCTTCACATTCTTGAGCTGCAGATGTGATACCTGTATCACTGTGAACTGGTAGTGATTCAGTGTTGCACTAGTAAGGAATGTACCCTGCCTGTATTATATTTTAATTTCAAGATATACTGAGCATGTCTGTCTACTGGTGTAAGGAAATGGGTATTTTCTACCACTGATTGGAGCACAACTCAATTTGTCTGAGATTCCAAGGAAATTTGAGAATTTATTGTGCCTGGAGTCTTGTTTTATGTGTGGTCAAACTGGTGTAATTTGACATCTATGGCTTTCTATATGTGTCAGCTTCCTGTAGTAAAAACTTGTTAAAGGCATAAACTCAACCTAAAATCATCTTTACTGTGAGAGCGGTGAAACACTGGAACACATTGCCTGAAGAAATTGTGAATGCTCCATCCCTAGAAGTGTCCAAGGCCATATTGGATGGTGCTTTGAGCAGCCTGGTCTACTGGAAGATGTCCTTGCCTTGGTAGAGGGGTTGGAGCTAGATGAAACCATTCCATGGTTCTATAATATTAAACTGTATTACTATTTTTGACTAAAAAATCAATCTTCTATATTATTTTTTAATATTGGATTTAGTTGCTGAATTTTGTTAGCCTGTGTAAAGAAAATTGTCCTTAGTCTCACATTCTGTGAAACTGTTCTTAGCATAAAGACTGAAATAACATCTGCAAATCAGTTTTCATTGGATGCTTGTGAGTTGAGAATACACAAATGTAAGCAAAACCAAGGCATTTCTCTTGCTTTTCCTTGAAATGAGATAAAATTTATAGGATTGAATGAGTCAAGTGTCAACCAGTTGATTCATCACTGGTTTTAAATACCATATTCATATGTACATACACAAAATTAATACTTAGCAGAATAACTGTGTATTGAAACTGTAATTTGTAGCTCATGGGCTAAATGTGTTCTCTGTAAAGAGCACAGAACTTGCAGCAGTCATATAACAACTAGATATTTGGCTTTAATGGACCGTCTGAAACTGGTTCTTTTGCAGCCGTTCCCACTCTGTGTTTTCAATTACCATCCATATGAAAGAAACAACAATAGATGGAGAAGAACTTGTTAAAATTGGGAAGCTGAACTTGGTAAGCATTTCAACTGTCATTGATAGAATTTTTAGCCATGTACTAGAGTTTATTACAGTTTTTCCTGATAAGGGGAAAAATGATTGTTTTCATAAAGTGATATGAAGTATGTTTGTCATTCTGAAAAATATTGGTCCCATTTGTCACCCCAGTGTCTCCTGAAAAACTAGTGAACTCTTTAATGTGTTCTGCAAGACTTTGGGGCAAGCATTCTTCAGGGGGATTGAGACAAAAGCATAACTTGCCTTTCAGGTTGATCTTGCAGGAAGTGAGAACATTGGTCGATCTGGGGCTGTTGACAAAAGAGCTCGTGAAGCTGGAAATATCAACCAATCTCTGCTGACACTAGGAAGAGTTATTACTGCTCTAGTGGAAAGAGCCCCTCATATTCCATACAGGGAATCTAAGCTCACAAGAATCCTTCAAGACTCTCTTGGAGGACGGACCAAAACATCAATAATTGCTACGATTTCACCTGCATCTGTAAATCTTGAGGTAAATTTAAAGTCTGAAAACCTGTTTCTAAAATAAGTAGTATATTTTGCAAATGATACAAAAATGAGTGAATTCCTCGGCTTGACCTAGTGTTACATGTTTTTTTCACAGGAAACACTGAGTACACTGGAATATGCCCATAGAGCAAAGAACATCATGAACAAGCCTGAAGTTAATCAGAAGCTAACAAAAAAAGCTCTTATTAAGGTATTTAGACATTTATCTTAAAAAATGAAGTTACAGGTTAGGCTGGTTTTACATTGATTGGCATTTGGTGAGCAGGAAGTAACCACCCAATGGAAGTGATGTTTTCTTGAGAACTTCCCCTGAGCCTTGTGCAAACTAATTATGGGCCAGTTTTAAGAACAGACAGGGAAGTAGACCAATTAAAAGTTGAACACGCCTCTGTAGGATCCACATTTTAAGACAAAACTGCCTGGGAATCTCTTGCCTTCTGGCCTTCAACAGGTACAGGGGTGCTGCTGTCCCTGGCCCTGTTTCCCACCCTCCACCCCCCATGGCTTATGGGGCTGGGCCAGGCCAGGGGCCCTTTCTGAGGGGAGCATGTCCCAGCAGAATGGGTGGGAAGATGAAAAGGATCAGCCCCTGGTGTGCAGCTGAGGGCCAGGGAGAGATCTTAGCATCCCCCCACCTCCTCCAGCCCTGCTGCCAAGGACATGTCATCGTAACAGCTGCAGAGGTCCCTGGTGAGATGCTAACTTTTTTCTGGCCTAGATAAACTTTCCAAAGCATAAATCCTGCTCATTCTGAGTGAGAGAGAGCAGACTGAAGGAGATGTAAGAGACACAGCCTGAGACCTGATGTGAGGAAAGATAGAAAAGAATCCTAGGCTGCATGGAAGATTGAAGGAGGTGCTTTGTTGGGCTGGACTTCTCTTGTTGTAGAGATAGGAACAAATGCTCCTGTAACATCTAGAATGCTTTTAGCGGGTGCAAGGCTCTAGTCATAGTGCGGAGTGCTGATGTAGCAGTGGTCTGATGGAGAAACTAGAACAGAGGAAGGCCAAAGAGATGATGTCTTCTGCCCTGGGATGAGAAGATGACTTCTGCTTTCTTGAGATGAAGAGAACTCTTGTTTTGGACTAGAAAAGGCATCCTTAAACTGTACCCTAATAAGCCGATATGGCCCATGAGCAGCTGTGAGAGGACTGTCTCCTGGGAGGAGCTTCATGATAGCAAATTTCTCCCCAGGCAGGCCGTTTGTGAAGTGTGTGGCCCAAAACCTCTATGGTATGCAAGAGAGACTCTTCTCTCCCTTGATGAACTGAGAAATGATTGTTCTAGGGGTGGTAAACTGACTGAAATCCGAGGTTTTGTCTCTTTATATTGTCAGTGGGAAAGTGAACAGCTAGGGAGAAGAGAGTGTTTTGAGGGCTTCATTCTGATTCTTGGTTTTTTTTCCTCCCTTTTAGAGTTGGTTAATAAAGTTTTTTCCCTTGTACCTTAAGTTTAAGCCAGCTCTCCTCCTTTTTTGGTCCTATCTCACAGCAGAAATTGAGAGATTATATTCTCATGGGTGTACTGGCACTTGGCTAGTGCCCAAACCCATGACATTTTTGGTTCCCTGACCGGGAAATTGAAAACTGATGAATAAAACCATCACAGCATGACTTTTTGTTAATGTCGTCTTTGCTGTGCTGGAGTTATGAATATGGGAGAAGATGTAACTAGTAGCAGTGCTTTTCTGAAGTGATTTTTAATTACTGAACTGATGTTTTTAAACTAAAACTGCACTGATACAGCAATGGTCCCTGCAGATATTGGAACTAAAGTTAAACAGATGGGTATTGCTACTAGCTGTGAGTGTGGGAATTACATGTTTACAATTTTGCACTTTCCCTCGAAGGTGCCTGAATTAAAGGGAGCTTATCAGTAAGTACAAGTGAGGAGCTAATGCAAAGTAGCTCTGCCCCTAAGGAAGCTGTGATTCCCTGTGATTATAAGCTGCTAAATGCAAACAAGTATGTCCTTCAAATGGAAGGTTTCAATGCTCTAGATATAGCTGATATATATCCAGTGATATGAATTTAAATGGTGCTACACTGAACTCGGAACAGAGGTGAAGTGCTTTGCTCATGTGCTTGTGCAAAACTTCTGTAGAGCATTACCTTTGTGAGGTATCTGTTAAGCTGAATATTGAAACAGGAATTTTCAGGCTTACATGTGACTGTTTCTTTGTGCAGGAATACACTGAAGAGATTGAGCGTCTGAAGCGAGACCTTGCTGCTGCTCGAGAGAAAAATGGAATCTATATTTCTGTTGAAAACTATGAGTATGTCTGCAAAATTTCTATAAAATAACTAGGAACAAATCTCAGATACTGGTACCTATCCTTATACAGAAATACTTTCAGATGTATTTTTAATCCGGGAAGTTGAAGATAGTTAGGAAAGCTTAACTGTTTGGTCAACGTGTTCTTTCAAAATTAATTATTTTACAGATAAAACCTAATGGGCTTACAATGAGAAATTTATGTATGTGTGGAACTTAGGATAAGCATTACCCAGCCTGCAGATTTACACATGCAACTTTTTTTTTTTAAGTGGAAGCTAATACAGGAAAGTGAACTTGATAAACTTAAGTTATTTTTAATAGGGTTAGTTTGCACAGGAAGTTTACAATGGAAGATTGTTTTAAATATTTTCTGCCTTAAATAAAAGCTACTTGCTATTCATATAGTATTTAGCAATGCTTATTTTTAAAATTACTGAAAATGTAGTATAAAATATTGAAAATGCCTCTTGACTAATTTGTTTATTTATTTTAATCCTTGCTTGAGAGCCCTTAATGGAAAGCTGACGGTTCAGGAAGAACAAATTACAGAGTATATTGACAAAATCAGTGTCATGGAGGAAGAAGTGAAAAGGGTAAGTGATCTTTTTCAGCTGTGGCTTAAATCTGGCAAAAAAAGGAAGAAATTCATTTCCACTTTCAAAAGAAGGAAAAAAGTTTGAGGAAAGAACAGTCAGAAGTCTGCTTTTGTTGTTGTAGATCTTAAAGTTCCCAAATTAGTCAGGAATGGAAGCTTCCTAGTCCTTGAAGTTAGGAATTTGAAATAATGTATATGAAATTGCAGGTTGCAACACTTATTTTTAAAGCTGTTTTTGTGTCTACTACTATAATTTGCTTTGGTGAATTTTCAGCAAGAAATCTGCTTGTAAAATAGTATCATCTCAATTGACAGGTATCTGCTTAGGAGCAAAGAATGAGGGGAAAGAGGTCATGAGCTTCCTTTTAACAAATTACATGAAAATTGGAGCTACTCGTTTAAGAGAAATGTAGATTGTAATTTGCTGGTATATGTAATTTCTCTATGCAATTAGCTTTTACTGACTCTTTTCAGTCTATCTGGCTGTTTGTTCAGTGGGGTTCTTGTTCTTGTGCTGTAACAGTAGCTTGCTCTTGTATTTTGAGAGGGAAAGCAAGTGATTATTACAGTGAGAATGGTGTTGGCTTGATATTTTCAGTGATTACAAAGACTCCAAACCTGTAGTTTAGGTTTAACACCTGAGTCCTACAGCTGAAAGTATATTGCTAGATGACAATTTGCCTTCTGTCATTGTCATGTAATTTGAGAGATGCGAAATGAGACTGTCAAATTTATAAAAAGTGGTGTTGTCTTTTTGATGATTGTCTTCCTATTTAGGTCACTGAACTATTCAGAGTCAGTAAAAATGAACTTGAACAGTGTAAAACAGATTTGCAAATTAAGGAGAAAAAACTGGAAGAAACACAAAAAGATCTGCAAGAAACCAAGGTTCAGCTGGCTGAAGAAGAATATGTGGTTTCAGTTTTGGAAAATACTGAGCAAAAACTTCATGGCACAGCTAGCAAGGTTGTCACAGTTCTTGTACCTACTGTAAAACATCTTGCCATGTTTGGGAGTTTCATGGAAACCAATTGTTGCTAAAGCATAGTGTGAGTGAGACAAGACCTGAATTTATGATGGAAAACTAGGATTAGATTGCAGGACTTTTTGACTGCGAACCACTCTGGTTGGTCTGGAACTAACTTTCCCTCAGGTCAGTTTGTCATGGGAGTTCCAGTGCTTTGCTGATCTATTATCATGAGGCTTTTTGCAGAATAAGTAGTCTTCTTTCAAAGTCTTGTGGCTCGCCCTGCAAATCAGTAAATTATACATACCTGAAGGACCTGGTCTAAGTGGAACATGTTTCTGCCCATGGTAGGAGGCTTTGGAACTAAATGGTCTTTAATATCCTTTCCAACCCAAACCATTCTATGAACTGGGGTAGAAAAATAGCAAAAAGCTTTGAATAATGTTGCCCTGTCACACCTCTGTGTTTTAGAGTATGGCTTTGATGTGTTTGTAAATTAGTCATAATTATCAAAACAGACTTGAGGTAGGGAGAGAGAGTGTCCTGCTATTTCAACTGCAAAGTGATTAAACTTGTATCTTCAGGCACTATGACAATTTCTTTCTATTTAGATTCCTGTAAGATTAGGAGGGAATGCCTGGTTTTTACATGTTGGTTGTGGAGTGTTTGAGACAAATACGAACAGAAATTACTTATGCTCACTACAAACCAGGACTCCACTTTTTGTATGAATTCTAAATTACTTATCACAGGACTAGTACAAGAAACCTCTTGCTTGAGTACTATATTAAAGAATATATTTACTGTCAGATTGTTCAGAAAAAAGTTGAAGTGCTCAGATATTTTTCAGTTACTCTTCTGGGATAAATGATGCCTTTATTCCTTAAATACTGATGAAGTAATTTATTAATGCTTTGATTTTAATGCATTAAATCAAATGCATTAAATCTCTAGTAGGTAACTTTCTCAGGTTCTGGAAGCATAAATGACATAATACCGGGGTCCAGAACAATTGTAATTTGATGATGTAAGGGAGAATACCTATCTTCCTAGAGGGATAACTTCTTCAGTTCAGAACAGTTGTTACTTTTCCTTATATAATATGCACTTGACGACTTCTCTAAAAACTTACTAAAACAACTTTGAAAATGACAGTTACTAAGTACAGTTGAAGAAACCACAAGAGATGTGTCTGGGCTCCATGCGAAACTGGACCGTAAGAAGGCTGTTGATCAGCACAATGCTGTTGTCCAAAATACGTTTGCAGGACAAATGAATGCTTTGTTCAGCAAAATACAAGATTCAATTACTGAAAACAGTTTGAAGCAGCAGCAGATGTTGACATCTTACACAGATTGTATAGGTAAGTGTAATACCTGTATTAGTAGTCATTCTGTAGTAATCACAAAAACCACTTCCTAAAATGTATCAGTTTTAGGAAATAAGTGACTTTATTTAAGCAACATAATAATTACAGTTGCACGAGTAATACTCTGTCTGGGATGATCCACAGCCTTCCTGTAAGGGGCAATAAGGTGATGAGTAATAAAAAGAGTTTCTATCTTACAAGGGAACTTTAAAAAAAAAATAATTCTGGTTTTCTTTTGTAGGTGATCTTCTGTCTACCAGCTCTTCTACAGCAGATATTCTTGCATCAGTTGTATCAACATCTTTTGCCTCTTTTAAAGAATTGGTGTCTACTGAAGTTTCTCACATGTCTGAAAAAATAACACAGCACGAAAATCTATCACTTGATTGTAAAGCGACACTGCTGAGATTAATTGTTAGTACATTTGCATTCTGCTACTGGTTTTGATCAAAAGGGATTCTGTAAATGTATAGAATTTTTTCTAATGATCTTTACCACCTGACCATGATTGTCCCTCTCCAGTTGCCTCCCATGTCACCCCCCACAAGCTGTAATGTGCTGTATAGCATATATTCTCTATTGTATAATAGAGCATATGAATATGTACATAGTAGCTTCTTAAAAATGCAGGTGAAGGAATAGCTGTGTTCTGGTTTGATTTTTATTTTTGTTTCTTCTTCCTAGGAGGAGCATGGGACTGGATTAGGAAGAGCAGTAAATAGCTTGACACCAATGGTAGAATTTGTCTTGGGGTTAAACTGTCAGTTTCAGAGTAACTTGAAGAAATATTCTGCTGTGGCTGACCAGGTAATGCACATAACCTGCCTCTTTGCCTTGTGCTCTTTTATTTTATTTAATTTACCAATAATATGTTCTTTGTTTTTCTGCAGTATGTTAGAGTGTTTCCACTTCTTGTCTGGCTTTTTCCCCTTTATCTTGTCCCATGAGTTCTCTCAACTTTCTTTCAGACTTTTTTCCTCTCCTGAGTGCAGTAAATTTGCTTGTTCCCTGTATTGGCACAACTGCTTGCCTAAGTACCACAGTAGAATGGTAAAACATGGGTACTTAAGTCTTTATATAACAAATATTTGATGATACATTTAATATACTCCCCCTGTATTTTAGAAATCTAAAAAAAAAAACAGAAGTCCATTTAAGTGAGTCTTACCACTCCAAAATTTTTCTGCTTTTGTACCAAGCTTTTTCTATAGTCCCTTTGATTCCTGGGGAATGTGATGCTTTATCTTGTTAACAACCATAAGTGCAAACAATACTGCACTTATTGAAGTCCTTTGCTTCAAGTTATAGTTCTAGTCTATCTCATTATACTTGTGTAGAACCGCAACAGAACTCTTTAATATTTCTTTTAATTTTTTTGTCAAAAATAAGTCTTTGTTTCTGGTGACTTGTTTCTCTTACTGAAACATTTTCCCCTTCTGTCAATTACAACTCATGAGAAATCAACTGGCCTTGTCTAGAAGCTTTTTATGTGTTTTCAGACTTTTGACAGCAGATAGATGGTCCATGGCTTATCAGCTCTTGCTGTTCCTTGTCTGCTTTTCTATTTTGTTTACCTTGCATGTCAAATTTTGTGTTTGGAATAGCCAAATTCTAAGTTCCAGTCTCAAACTTTAGATGTTCCAAGTGTGACTTTCTGCCTTTTACACACTGTACTGTATTAATGCCTTTTGACAATTTCTTTGGGGTTGAGTTTGTTACTATGTCAGTTATGCTAGGGAAAAATACCAGTTTCTTAAATAAAGGTTTAAAAATTCTAACTGCAAGTAAAACTTATTTTTAAGGTGGAGTGCCATAAAAAAGAAATGGATACCTTATTTGGAGATCTTTTCCTCACTCTGAACAAAATACAGGAAGAAACAGCCAATGGCTTTGCTCAGCTCCAGCATAATTGTGACAGTTTGAAAGAAGAAATGGAAATGATGAGGTTGGCACATAGAAAGGTATCCTTAGAGTAAGAAAACATCCTAACACTAAGTGTGATTGCTTGCTTTGATTTAACTCTTATGTGGTAATAAACCATTATACTTGCTTCAGAGAAAAGCTTAGCAGGACAGCAACTTGATCCTAATTCTATTCAGCTTTTGTTAGGCTGCTTTAAGTAGTTTATGCAGGAATGCATCAAAAGCCCCCTTACCCGTGCTGTGAGTATATCCAGTACACCTACATTTACATCTGTCTCCAAAAGCCAAGTGTCTGTATCTTTACTACACAGAAATTGTACCTTTTGCTTTAGACTTGCAAAACTCTGCGTTTTCTGCATTTTTAATTCAAGTACTCTTCAAGACTGTTAAAAAGTGCAGAATAACAGTGAAACTTGTGATAATTTTCTTGATAGAGTGCAGCCAATTTAATGTCTTCACTGCAAAGCCAGCTTGAACTGTTTGCTCAGGAGACTCAGAAGAACTTAGCTGATGCCATCGCAAAAAATGGAAGCCTGAAGACCACCATCACTGCTATGCAAGAAAATGTTCACATGTAAGGAGCAGGTTCTGTTTGCTGTACACTAACACAAGATTAACTATATATGAAGAGAACTTCAAAATTGGATGCTCTTCATATTTGTCCTTATAAAGCCTTCTGGGCGTGGCCTCTGTTAGAACTGGGTTCTGTCACAGAACCTGCCTTTTCCCAGGCTAAACAGTAGTTCTAAAAGGCTTGCCCTTGAACTTTGTCTCCTGAACATCTTGTGATAAGAAAGTATCATTTTGGGAGCAATATGCTGAGAAGTGTGCCTCAGTGTCTGGATTTCAGAACTCCGTATTGTAAAGGTTTAGCTTGAAGCATAATAATGTATCTGTTGCAATGTATTTCATTCACTTGCAGACTGAATAACTAAAGTCATGCTGAAGTTGTTTTTAGTTTGTGGTTAGTATTTTGGTTCTCTTTTGGGGTTTTTTTTTTTTTGGTTGGTGGGAGTTTTGTTTGGCTTTTTTTAGTAAACCTACTGCTGCACGTGATGAGAATTTACTAAGTAGAACAATAATATTATAATTAACTGGTTTGATGGAACTGTTATTTCACAGTCTCTGGTCTCATATTTCTAAAAGTATACTGTGTTAAAATCTACCTTTCAAAGTCTCTGAACTCTTAAGGTTTTTTTTGTTGCAGGAAAACTACAGACCTAGCAAGAAGTACAAATAACAATCACAGCAAACTTACTGCATCTCTGGATAATTTCTCTCAAGAGCTCAGGAGCATAAATGCTGAAAACAAGACAATGCTGGAAGAATCCAATGACCACTGTCAACATCTTCTGAGTAATCTCAAAAATGTCTCTCAGGATACCAATACATGGAGTGAATTTACAACTGCTCAGGTGGTCAACTTCAGTAATCAGCAGCTATTGTCATTCAAGGATGAGAGGGAGCAATTTCAGTATTTACAAAAGGTACCTATAGTCATTTGTAGTCTAATACAACATCCTGAGACAAACTTTACTGCAGAATTTGTAGAGGGGAGGGAAAGGTTCTCTGTGATAGTCAAAACAAAAGTGGGTTGTTTTTTTTTTCATAGCAGACTCGTTACTGGGCTTAAGAAGATGTAATTAGACAAAATCAAAAGCCTAAATTAAGAAGACAACTTTCGACTTCAAATGCCCATAACCTCAAAAAATAGTGTCATGACTAATGCCATACAGCTAACTTGTAATCTGAGCATTTTATGTCATGTTGGTAGTGTTTATCTCTAGTTCTAAAGGTTTACTTACAGCACTGTACTTTGGAGATGCACAGTGATCCAATGCAGGCTGTTTTCTGGAGGAGGCAAATGACTTTATTGGTGAGATTGAATCAATATGGGAGAAAGCATTCCTTTTAAATATATACAAGTTCTGGCTTCTTACCTAAGAGTTTCTCTCTCAGGTTTTTGCCTTTTTTCAGATTTCCATCACAAATTTCACATCCCGCTCTTGTTTTATTGTTATAATAGGCAAATCCAGTGTTTTATGAACTTTCAGAAGGAAAAAAACTCAGCTAGAAAAAACTTCCTTCACACAGAATATTCGTAGCTGGAACAGATCTCCAAGGATCAAGTCCAACTCTAAGAGCATTTCTGGTCTCAAGTCATATCTGTTTCTGTTGTACGTGCTGAACACTTGAGGAGTTTCATTTCAACAGGGCTGAAAACACATTTTCCTTTTCCCCTACAAATGCATAAAGGTTCTAGTGCTTGCAGGATGTTCATGTTCAGTTGACTATCCTAATTCTGTGCAGGGTTTGTGCATAGAAGCTTGAGGAGTCTGGTCTAAGCCAGATGGCATCATCTTTATTCTTGTGACTAGCTTTCTAAAATGATCATACTTTCTAAGAAACTGACTCTCTTCTGAAGATAGCTCTCAAAATGAGAGTGTTAAACTGGCACTGAAACTTCTCAATTTGAGGTCTCAGTTGTTTCGTTTCAGGTCATGCCACTAATCATGCACCACATCTTACAAAAGATGCCATAGTCTTACCTTTCCTGTTAACTAGTTTAGTTGGGTTGTTTTTTGTTTTGTTTTCAGAAAAATGAAGAAAATTGTCATAAAGCGATGGCTGAAGTTGCTGACCTCATTGGCAGACAAAAGGCTGCTGGGGAGAAGGTGCTGAATGGCCTTCTGGATCAGATAAATGTGGATCAGGAGATACTTGTGGAGCAGAAGCTGGCACTTAAGGAGGAAGTAGAGCATGGACTAACTCAGGTTAATGGTTTCCTGCAAGAGGATCTCAAAGTGGATGTTCCAACAGGTATTTAAGCAGGTGGAGGACAGAATGGTCTTACAGAAAACAATTGAGTTCCAGAATTCCTAAGTGAAGGTTAATGGGGACATAATATAACTGGCAGCCTTACACCTTTTTTAAGATGTATGCAAAGAATGGTGACTGAATAAAGCCTGATTTCTATAATGAATTTATGTAAAATTGAGGATCTGAAATGAAAGCAAACACTGAAAGGTGTATAATCTTCATTAAAGGGACAACTCCACAGCGAAAAGACTACTTCTATCCGGTCACACTTGTGAGAACAGAGCCCAGGGAGCTACTTCTGGAGCAATTAAGGCAAAAGCAACCAAATCTTGATGCTATGCTAAGCAGTGTGGTAAAGGATGTGGAGGATAATGCAGGTCAGGTATGTATATAAATGGCAAATGAGGCTCTTGAATGAAGATTTCACATCTTTGAAGGTATTTCATGCCCTTGTGGAGAGGTGACTGGAACCCCAGGGCTGTTGTAACCTTTGTGTTTTACAATGTACTTGGATTCAAGTGTGCTGAGCTTTTGACAAAAACAGTCTCTTGAAAAATAAGCAATTGATGTTAATTAGATTTCATTCCTCTTTTTGAAAAAAATCAAGTTCAATGTCTTTTATAGATCTGATCATGCTTAATTGATGAAATTCAGACATTAAATACATCTTTCTGAAAAACTTCTCTTTTAGGACCTGTCAGAAGAGGAAGGAGAGTTGCAAGAACCCAGTGAAAGCCTTGCTTGTGACAAATACTTAATGGATACAAATGTATATTGCCACACAAATGGTGGCATTCCTTTTTTCCAGGTAACTTTCACAGATAAGCAAAACAGCTGTGTATTTGAGAGAAGAAATATTGTTGTTCCATAACAATGCTGTGGTTTCAAGTTACTTCCTATATTTTAGGATAGTCTCACAGCTTGTTCAAATGCTGTAGATAATGCTTTGTTAACCTTGTGCTAAATTAACAGCAGATTCTGATAGCAATTAATAGCAGGTAAAACAATGCAGGTTTCTGACAAGCTCGACAGACAGTTGAAAACTCAACAAATACTCCTGCATAAAGAAAATTGTCAGAATTTGCTAGATGTGTTAATGGAAGAGTTGAAAAGTGGAGTATTTTCTTAGAGGTCTGACAGGAATGCTGTCATTCTTAAGTCTTCATGGTGTTGGGTTTTTTTACTTACTTGTTTCTGACCCTTTTGCTCCATCAATGTATCACTGTAAACTTCTTGGTCTATTGGTCTAGGGGCTTTCTTGCTGGGGAGAGCTTATTTTCTTGTTGTGGACCCTTTAGAAATAGTGCTGAGCTTCTGGCTGTCTACAGTCAATCTCTTTAGTAAATGCAATCTATTAGGAACTTTTTTCAGGAGTTACATCAACTGTTTTTTCTCAGAGCACTATGTACTGCATTGCACATGAGCAAGAAGTCTTATTTCTTTGTATTCTCTTAACATTGGGTGTTTTCTTTAAATCCCAGCACAAAAGAAGTCTCAAAAAGGGTAAAGAGAACAAGTCTGCAGCTCCAGTGGAGAAAAAAATGGAGGATATGACAGATGAGTTTCTTCAGAAATCTAAGCATCCTTTAAAGTTGCTGAACTAAGATATATCCTCTGCAAATCCCTGTTTATAAATATTTGTCTTACTGAGCCATAACTTTTTTTTTGTTATTCTCAGTGTCTCTATATAGTGATGCAAAGTTGATTCAAAAGATTTCGTGCTCAATGTCATGCCTTGGTCCTGTTTTTATATGTTGCAGCTTGCAAAGTTAAAAAAAAAAAAAACCCCTGGAGATTATGGTGCAGTGTTATGTTAAATATATATATGTAGTCAAGTAAGAAATTTTGTTTCTCAGTAGATTTAAAATTCCAGGAAGGAATGTGGAAATATGCTTTGTCACCATTATGAGTTGCTGTTTTGTTTTTGAATTAGCTGTAAATAAGTGATCCGGTTTTATACCTGCTTTTATACCTGCTTTTTTTTCCCCAGTTCCTCTCTTTTTACAGTGATAAATAAATACATTTCAAATAAAATAATACATGGAAAACAAATGTACAAGAACCTCACTCAGAGTAAAACAAACTACCTAACTTTCTTATGGTGCCAGGTTAATTTAGCTAAAATGTTAGCAGCTATGTTATAAGTCTTATGCTCTCAGAAGAGAATGGTTCTCTCCGTTGTTTCACAAAAGACAATAGCTTTATTTCAGTGCCTCTTCATTCTGTGAAATCTTACTACTGGGTCTTGGGCTTTTTTTTGTTTGAACCCCACTGTTCTTCCAGATATTCTTGCAGATATGATGTTGGGACAATGTCTGTCAATTCTGTATCATAAACTGGTAGCATTTCTTTAAGATCTAAGGTTCTTAACATTAAAACGTGCGAACTTGGTTACAAATGCAGCTTCTGTGTTGTATAATAGCAGTGAATTTCCAGTAACCTACACGAGCGTTTGACTAGCTGTTCCTTTCATTCTTCTCCGCTGGAAATTTGAAGAAATCTTCAAGCTGCAACATGCTAAAGTAGGTGAATAGGATTATGATGGGAGTAGAGAGAGACTGGAAGGCAACGTAAATTACATTGAAGCATTATTTCTAGATAATTGTCCAAACATGATTGGGAAGATTGTTCACTTTTCTGTGTTGAGCTTATGGCTTAACATTGATGTTTCTTCAAATAGGTGATCCATGTATTTGTCTTTGAGCAAGTATATCAATTAGTTATACCCTTGACACCATTCAGACAGCACTTTGCAGTCCTGCTAGAGCCAGGAGGACATGATTTGAAGTGACCCTTGCACTGATTCTCTGAACTGTAGCATGAGGGAGACCATTAATCAGTTGTCCATCTGAACACCTATCTTGCCTCTTCTTATTTATCTTCTTTCACAGCTATGGGCAAAGCTAAATTGCTTTTGCACAGTCCAATAGCAGGAGGAAAAACATTAATTCCCTTTCAAATGGCAAAGAGGCACAGATACAGCTTTGTTTTAGATTTTTTTGTGTGAAGTGGAAGGCAGCTTAGTATCATCTTTGTACTTACCTTATACACTGAGTCTTTGTCCTCCTGTAATGGACTTGAAACACTGGAAGCTGCAAGATTATTTTCAGTGTGTTTGGAATATTGTCAAATTCTGACACCTAAAACTTAATGGGCTTAATTCTCCAGACTCTAGGATCCATTTTCTTGTACCACCTGCCTCTTAGCACTACTAAATATTAGCATAATCTTCCACAGTGGTTCAAGAAATCCTTTATTAAGTAAAAAAAAAAAATCTACTGAAAATCAACCCAAACTGTTTTAACTTTAACTACACATCAAGCCACAGCTGTGTTGAATAGCCTAAACCAAGTGGGAGAGACTTGCACAAGCCTTTCATCCTACTGCATTTTCCCCTGTGGAGGTGACAGGATTAGTATGAACAAACACCCTGGAATAGCCAGTAACTGAGCAGGCTTGCATCCACACTTATATTTTCTGCTCCCTGTTTTTATCCTCTTTGAAACTCTCTACCTTGGACTGTTTGCTTCCTGCAGTGTGGGCAGAGCCTGCTTACCTTAACAGCTCTATGAGTTCTAGGGGCTGCCTCACCCTTCCCCTTTTTCTAAAGTAACCCTTAAAGTCGTGTTGTCCTTTGTTTGCAATACTGGCAGTGATCTGCTGAGCATTGTTCTGTTGGCCCAGGTATTCGGAGGCCGCGCCAAAGCTGAATAGGATGAAAAATCCGGCTGCAGAACATGTCCATTTCCTGGCCTCCCTGTCTGTGCCTCCTCTCCCACTAGATGGCCCTAACACTAAAGGTTGGGCTGAACTCACCTACTGGCTCCTAACCAGCACTTGGAAATACGGGTTTTGCCAAGCTTTTCCTCAAGCAGCTGTCAAAAAATATTTTGAAATCTAATATTGGATTCATGCTTCCATATGGTGAAATCTATACTCAGGCTTCAGAAGGGAGTTGCTGTATGAAGAGCCCCATTTTTGTAAAGGATATCTAGTGCATGTCTTGGGCTTTACTGCAGGGGCAGTAGACCCTCCTGGTAACAAAGTTCTTGTCTGGGCCTGCTGTCTGTTCCCCACCACATGGGCATTGCCCAAAGCAGACAGCAGAAAGCAGCACTAATTTGTTTTAGTGTATTGTATGATGTATGACAAAGAGAAAAGAAGGGTAAGAGAAACAAAGCAACAGTTGTTTCTTGTATGCAATCGTTGTAATCACAGATCTAAGCCAGAGGGAAGAAATGGTGCTGTCCAGACTAACTTACCTGGTGAGTTGATGTTACCCTGTGTAAGGCATCCTTTGCATGAAGGGTACAAAGCCATTTCCACAGAATCATTGGCCAAATCATACCCACACTGACTCAAGCTAGCTGAGCATGAGGGAGAGTTGTAGTGACTGTGGCTGTAGTGAATGGCCATGTTCTGATTAATCTGAGGAGTACTGTTTGGATTCTACAATAATGGTTGAGGCACGTCTTGATTTAACAACAAACTTAGATACAGTGAATCCCATGTGGGGAAATTAAAAAGGTAAAATAAGTTTAAATGCATGTAAAGGGTGAAAAAATGCATGTAAAGGGTGAAATGCAGACAGTAGTAAGAGGGCCACACGAAGCACAAACAATTAAGAGTCATCAGCTTCCTTTTCAAGTGAAAAATGAGCAGCCAGGAGGAAAGGAAACTTCCTGCTTCCTCCTGGAAATGAGGGAGCTGCAGTACTTGCTGCATCAGAGTTGTTGGGGGGATGCAATGTTTGAAGAGAGAAAAGAGGACTGAGCTGACTGGCTGCTATTGATGACTGCCTTTATTTTGGGTATCAACCAAGTGCATGGGGCTAGAGAGGAGTGAGGAGAAGGTGCAGAGTTGCTAGACTGCTTTTCTTTTTTCTGTTAGGTGACAGTCAGCATTGAAATTAGCTGTTAAAAGGGTAGAGGAAACAAGGGGAAGTCTTTAACTCTTTGGAGTGATAAAAGAAAAAAATTCAACCAGGAAGAACTGGAAAAATAAAGTTAACATTCCTTTTTCATCAAAAAGAGATTTAAGGAGGAGGGAAGAAAGTTCTAATGTGTGAGAGCATTGAGAACAGGAAAAGAAGTATATTTGCTAACTATGTATCTTAAAATGTAGGCATTTAAAACAAATGTTTACAACCATTTGACTACTATAATTTTCTTTCCCTGTTACAAACTACTTTTTCATGGTAGAGGGCAATGCTCTATAAACTGCATGCCCACCCATGCAGTTACTTTATGAAGTTAAAGAACAATAAATCATGCTGTGCTTTGCATTCATCACCTTTAAGTGCCAGGGTTCTATAGGTGAGATGCAGACCACCTAGCAAAGCAGGCATCCTTGGAGGTGAGCACAAGCTCAATCCAAGCAGCTTTGCTGTGCTCAAATCATGAAATTGTAAAAGCACAAGCACAGTGAATGCAGTGAAGTGAATGTTTACATTTCAATGTTATATTTCTACACTTCTAGTATACTCTGGCTCCCTAGAAGAGGGTCTAGCTGCCAATAGGAGGGCATGGTTAGACAGCTACACAAGTGCTCCTCAGACAGATAAAAAGGAGCAAATGCTTGGTCTAGCAGTCTCTTATCAGGGAAGAGGTTAGGAACAAGCTGCCTTCATATATTAGATCTCAAAATCGTTCCATTTTTTCCAGCTTTATACAGCTTTATGAGATGATTGTCAGTTTCCATGTGCACAGAGTTAAATTTTGTAAAATAATGGAAGTTAAATGGATTGCTTTCTTTTTCTCAAAAATATTAAACCTATATAAATATTCATTTGAATTCCTTAGTTATACTTGAAATGTTTTTGTCACTCTTGGTTTGTTTATAACTTGGTCATTGTACTTCAGAAAATGAGGCACAATGATCAAAACTTTGAACTTGATAAGTGCATCTCCTTAATTAAAAATGATCAAATAAATGAATGAAATGAACAGAAATATCACATGAAAGTACACTTGATTTTTTCAGAGGTTTTCAGTATATAAATTTATTCTGAGAATGTCCAGAGCACTAAAGCTACTTTTTTATGTGATAATGAATTTTCATTGCCAGTGATTAATTTAAAAATATATTTTTCCCTGATTAGCTTGGAAGTTCAATAAAGCAAAAAGTAACAACTAGCAGGAGCTAATATATGTTTTTTTAGCATTTTTAAAACAGATTAAATACACAGTAAGATACTTCTCTTCCTCCATTCAAGTAATAATGATAACTAGTGCTTCTCCAAGGACTGATTTCCCACTGCACAAGTCCAGTCCTGCTAATTCTGCTACAATCACCTGACTTTCAGTAAAGTAGTAAAATGAAGGATCAGAATCTCCATTTTCCAAAGTACACACTGAGAGTGAAAATGATACCTAAAACCCCACAAAACAGTCAAAGGCCCCGTTAGGTTTCTATGGCCAAAAGATTCCATGGTATTTAGAAGGGTTTGTCTGGGCAAGGGGGGAAGTAGTTTTCATGCCTAGTTCTGTATGCATATTTACTTCTCCTACTTTGTAAAATGAATGTGGGTTCTTTCAGGATAGGTGTGAAGTTTTTGTTCTGCTCTTGAAAACTAGACCCAAATTCAGTTGAGGCTTAGCACTGCCTGCAGTGGCCACTGAATCACTCCAGTCCTTAGGCAAAGTGTGCATCACCAGGAGGGAGAGATCTCCTCTGTCATGTGGTACACAACTTCATGCTGAATCTGAAAACCACTGCTCCCACTTTGGGAGTAGAAATTTGTCAAAATGTTTCTGAGGGAGTAAATTCCAATTTGGGAGGATTTTGGTGTTGGGGGTTTTTGGGTTTGGTGGTTAAGGTTTTTTTGGTGTGTTTTTTTTGTTGGTTGGTTGGCTGGTTTTGGGGAGATGGGTTTTTTTGGTTTGTTTTGTTGTTGTTTTGGGGGTATTTTTTGGTGACACAGAAGAGCGTAAGTAATCCCTGTCATATGTAAAGATTGTTTTGGGAAATTAGTTTTTCACATTTCAATTAGCTTCCTCTAACATTCAAACTAAAACCTAAACAGCACTGTCATTATGTTCAGAAGGTAAAGGAAACAAAGAAGTGAATCACTTATCATTTGCTATAGCCACCATCTTCTCTGACTTAATTAAAATATGACATTAATTTGGAAACCATTCAGCTACAGATATATATTTAAATGGTTATAATATAATAATGATAGGTGCTGAAATTTTGTTCATTCACTCTAACAGTTTATTTTAGGAAACTCAATCCAGCAGGATGAACCTTGAATATACAAATTATTGCAAGGAAGAAAATTTTATTATGTCTGTTAGTTAATACAGAAGCCAATCTTATTAATCATGGATTTACAGAGGGCTGTTTTATTAGATGTTAACCATAGCTTATGTTGACAATTGATTTTCATTGTAGGACAACTAAATTCATTATTTGTAAAAAGATAAAGATAATTAAATTTACTTTATAAAGGTTACTATCATAAATGTTAGTACCTCAGAACAAACATAAGACTGCCTTAGCAGCAAAAATTCAGGTAGTGATAGGTGTTTTCTTTTCCATTACATTGAACAGTCCCTGAACGTTTTTAGCCTCCATTTTATTTTCCAGAGTTTACGCCTACTGCTGCGAAAAACTGTTTGGGGTGAAGCCTCACTTTTAGTTTATTTTCTTTCCGATAAAACAGGGTCAAAACCTCTTTAAAGTTATAGAAGTAAGATAAAACAAAATAAAGCTTTAACTACAAATGTATTATGTCGTCCTGTCATTTCTCATATTTGTCATTAAGTTATTCAGATTCTGTTGAAAAAGATGTTGGATCTACAATAAAATTTGACACCTATGGGGTTTTAGGAATTAAAAGGCATTATTAAGGAAGTTAATTTGGACCTTTGCTTCTTGCTCTAAGGGAAAGTACAAATCTTGCACAGCCAGGATCCAAGTATTACAAAGAAATTCCTCCCCTCTGTGGGATTCCTGCTGTGTGAACAGCCCCTGACAAGTGACTCCCCGCTCCTGGTGAAAGTGAGACAGGTAAGAACACGGGAGTGCTGGCAATCCATGCTGCCATGCTTTGGGAGCTGCCTCCCTGGCCTGCCAGCAAATGCTGCTCAGCCTGTCTTCCTCTTCCCATGCCACCACAGTTTGGTCTTGTATTCATGGGGCTGCCAAGCATTTCCACTTGTGTTTGGTGTGCTGAGGGGCCCAGTCTTAAACCCACACGGAGTTTGCTGTGACAGAGGATGGAGTTCAATTCTCACCATCTCTTCAACAGCTGTGGTTGATTTTGATGGGCCAGCAGTCCAGGTGAAGCTTTGCTGGGCATTGTCCTCTTGTGGTCAAACCATGTCTTGGTCCCCAGTTCTTCTCCCAAAGCAAGGTATGGCCTGAATTCAGCCTTTCTATGTCCATGGAGGCACTTGTATGCAGGTACCCAAGTCAGAACCATCGATCTCTCCAGCACCAGGGCACACAGACAGGAACCTCATCGGATAATCCATTGCTAGGTGCCCTGTGTGTTTCTCCTTGTCAGCTCCATGGGAACCTAAGGAGGCAGTGATTTTAACTTGGATGCTACAAGTGTTTTGCTGAATCTGGGATAAGCTTCACTCCCCTTAAATTTTCCTATTGTGATTTTTTTTTTTAATGTTAAAGGCAGTTATTGGAACATAAAATACAGATGCCTTGGCTGAATTTTAACTCTTCACAGCTACCTCACGCTGTCCTGTCAGCCACCTTCAGGTCATTATAAATAGCATTTTCTGGTTCTCTGTGCATATTTGCAAGGAAGGTGCTGAAGCCATTGCAAGAAACTGATATTGTCTGGTTTTAATACGTTACTTAATCTGCTCACTACTAAGCCAAGGCAGACTTACTCTTCAGGCAGTTTCCATTTTGATGCAGTATTTACTTTAAATGAAAGGCCATGATCCTACTCAAAGACATGATTTCCCCTCTCTCCTCTGCTGTCATTAGAGTCAGATAACAGGAAGAGACAGGAAGATAACTGCCACTTATTTAGATTTCACTGAAGCTTTCAGGCAGAAACAGGGACGCCAGCCAGAGCCAAATCAATTCATTTGAATGATTTGCTGTTTATCCATGTTAGTTATTCCCTGATTATCTTGCCTGTTGTCCAGGACTAGCTCTTTGCCTTTGGGCTTGAGTTAGTTGTTTATTTTAATTTACTATTTCTAGGGAATATTCTGCAGCATGAGCAGCACACCCTAGTCTGCAGATACCAGAATAATTGGCACTGGAAAAGTGAAGATTGGTATTTTAATGACCGATTGGCAGAAATAAAGCTTGATCGTAGTTTTTCATGGGGCCATCTTAACTTGTTAGCGAAGCAGGGTTAATAAATAATAGTTTTTTTCAAGACTTTGGCTTGAGCATTTAGATTTCTGGTTTTGTGCTTAATTAATGCTTAAATTATGGACATTCCAAGAGCTTCCCACCAAGATATGCTGAATGGCAATCATACCTGTAGAAGAATTTAGTTAAAAAGTTGGGGTGAACATGCACAAACATGCATGGATGGGGTGACATGAACTCCAGCAGCAGCATAATGTGACAAAGGTAGGTGTCCAGGCCCCCAGTTTCCAGTCCAGAATTGCTGAACCACAGTCCTCTCCCTCTCATTTGGCAGCACAGTGCTGCTATAGTCACTGCTGCATTCCTCCAGGGAGTTCATGCTCTCCATCCCAGTACCACTCGGACAAAAAAAGAGAATCAGTGCTGCTCCTAAGGCTTTTCTTGAATGTAAGCTTTCGTCCATAGAGTCTACAAGGTCGTACTTCCAGGAGTCGTACAAGACGATGAGCTATACCAAAGTTTAGGAAATTTGAATCAATAACATTGAGATGCTAAAGTACTATGGGATGGAGCCAGAGTAGCAGGTGGCTAATTCAGTCAGATTGAGCAGTGTGACCTTCCTGCAACCAAAGGATCTGAACTATTCTTCAAAATCAAAGGTAACGTTCTGCACTTTGGGGCTTCTGGTAACAAAGAGAAAATTAGGCCTCTGAATTTGATTCTCTTGTGTTGTCATTACTTTCCAAGAGAGGCAGGCCCTCAGCCAACAGACTGTTTTCTGGCTTTTAACCATGTGCATTTTGGCAACATAATGTAGATAAACACACACAGTTTTCTCAACAATAGAAATAAATCTCTTCAATCTATTCATTACCATGCCTAAGTGAATTTTTCTGCAGTAACTAAGGCAGTTACACAGTCTGAGCTAATGCAGGAGACATTTGGAAACAAGGCTGTGAGCAAAATAAGATATTGTCATTCTAAATGATGAAAGGAAGACACTTCCATGACAAAGCAATACAGATGAAATCAGACAATGTGTTTTTGCAGCCAAACACAGAACAAGAAATTAAAGCAATTCTTGATGCTATCAAAATTATGGGCCAGTTTTCCCTCCCTTATGGACTGGTGCAACAGGTGCAGCCTGTGGGGTGAGGCTCTTTGCCCAGACAAGAGTGGCAGCCAAAGGGCCAGGGCTCACTCGTGTCTCACCTGCCTGCCCTCCTCTCCTTCCTCACCAACCTGCCCTTCTTCCTCACCAGCCTGCCCTCCTCTCCTCCCTGTGTGTGCACATACAGCTCTGTTCGTTTTGCTTGTCAGTCAGGACAGTTTGAGAAGTCTGAGGAGGGACTGATAAACCAGCAATTACAGAGCAAAGTCAACAAGAAGAGATGGCACCACAATGGCCGGTGGGAGCATTTGTTCAGTGAGGGGAGAGAGCTCCAGGAGCAGATACAACTTTCACAGCACAGATAACAGTTTGCCTCTTGACATCAGACCCCAGGGAAATTGATCCGACCTGTAATATCTGCAAAATCAAACTTGGCTGAGCCAATAAATCTAGCCATTCTGAAACCTTCAAATTCCCCATTTCAGTCACACACTTTGCTGTAAATGGCATGCATTCAAGTCAGCTCGATCAGATCTGATAAAATTGTCCAAAGAGAAGTCAATTTTTGGCTTAAAGATTGTATTTTTTAAACTTATAGGCATCTGTTGACATCTGTGTGTCTTGTTAGGAGAAGAGCACTAGAGCTGCTTTACTAAGACCATTAACTCCAATGTCTTCTTCCTGCCAGTGACCAGAAGAGGCTACTGAAGGGAGCTGTGGGAGAAACAGGCACCAGCAGAAAAATCCTTTCCTGCTTTCATCAAATAGCTCTTAAAGGGCTTCCTGAGCCAAACACTGCGAGCAAGCTACTATGTTTAATACTCATCAATGTGCCTATCTTCCATTAATTTATTTTCTCTCTTTCTGAACCCATTTAGAATTCTGGCATCCAGCACTTCCCATGGCAACAAGTTTCATAATTTAATTATGCGCTGTGTGAAAAAGTACTTCCTTTTATTTGTTTTAAACCTACTAAAAGAGAATTACAGGATGCACAACAGAATTGCATGAGCAGACTTAAATGGGAAGATAATGTGGAACGACAATGGAAAATCAGTTTCAGTGCAAAGAACTGGAAACTAGCTTTGTTTTTGCTTTACTCTGACCACCAGTACAGGGTTAGTTAATACTTCCTATCGTTCCTCTCCCAGTCATAAATAAGCCAATTCACGTGATTAGCGTGAAAAGTTAGAAAACAATCCGAGGTCTCTACAGAAACAGTAATGTTTGTTAGAAAGATGAGGTCCAAGGTCTTCCTTTTCTCTTAGGGCAGAAAAGATGTGGTGACTGATGTGCTGAGCAAGGAGGGCCTCTGAATTTGCATTTGAATTTTCTAGGTGATGTGACGGTTAGAAATGTCAGTGTGATTGGGGCTCTCATGGAGACCAGAGAGCGAAGGAGCGAGTGAGTCTCCCTTCTTGGAACTGACGTGTGATAGCATCTGGAAAAGGTGAGTGGAGTTCTCTGCACCTCGTTACTGGGAAGCCAGGCTGGAGGAAGTTCAGAGAAGAAAAGCCAACTGTAGCTATATGCTTGGAAGAACTGCCTGATGAGAAAAAGTACAAAGAGCTGACAGCATAGTTTGCTAACCAACGCTTAGGGAGTAAGATGACATAATAACTGTCAAGTAGTGTTTTCAGTGTAAACCTGCCGGAATGAGAGGAACTAGGTTAGTGTGGGACAAGAGAGTAGCATGAGTAGTGACAGGCATAACAGAAAGAAAATGTAATAACGAGGCTTTGTCATCCCTGGCCTTGTCCCATGTGTGGGTTTGACCTGGGTGTTCCTGGCCTCAGCATGTAATGTTTTCCAGGAGCACACAGGTTGTGATGCTCTCACCCAGCAGAGAGAACTGTGGCCACAAACCCAGCAGTGCCATTGCCCACGCTGTGAAGAGGGGCTCAAGAGTTGCTTGCATGTCACAAAAGCAACAGAAGCACAGTTCGTGTCCCCTTCACATTACTGTGTCTGGCAATGCAGGCAAAACTTTGGTTCAGGTGTTCTCTGGAGAAAACACATCCCTGGGTCTAAGTAAGGATATGGAAAGACTGATCCTGTTTGGACTTTATCCATAGTCTCTAAGAAACTATTCATGTCATGAAACCCCCAGGCAGTGAGACTTCAGAATTCAAAGCCCATATTTGAACTAAATATGAAGAAAACTCCAGAAAATGCAACAGACAAAACTGAAAGTGCATTGTATTGCAACAGTTTCAACTGCAGCAGGGTTTGAGGAGTGTGTACTGCGGGTGACATGACTTCCTTCTCCTGCTTTCTGTGATTTAATGGTTATCTACAGCATCCTGACTCTTTAGGAATTTACCCTTCAGTGATACAGAGGCTGTGGTTCTCTCTCCCAAACAAACCCATTTATCTGCAGAACACACTTATCCTGGCTAACTGACTTTAACACACATTCTTACAGTTTAATATTTTACAGGTGTCAGATGGGTGCTATGAAGGCTGCTTAAGAGCAATGTCATGTCTACCAATAAATTCAGTCCTGAGGAGAAATGTAACGTAACGTGAGACAAAAACAATAGAAAAACAGCTTGGCAAGCCACAGAAATTAAATGATACAGAGGGCTTAGTTTAGACACATTTTAATATTAAATTGCTTATTTTTCTTCAAAGATAGGATAGTCTGACTTGATTCTGTAATCACTGTCCAATTAAGCCTGCCCTTATTTATGGCCAGTATATCTGAAATGGAAGATCTCTTTTCTTCAAGACCAAATCTCTTAGAAGGTAATATGATGGCAAAAGTCAGAAAGGGTTCCTCCCAGACTGGCAGATATTCTTCAAAGGACAGATGTGAGCTACCTCTACCTTCAGTTTTAATTGGTTATATAATGGTAATTAGTCCTAAAACTTTAATTTGCACTACCTTCTTAAGAAAATTATGGAAAAATGTATAGACTTCCCGAAGATTACACAAAATCAAAACACAGTTACACAGAGAGCAGTGTAGAACCTGTTCTTCTACATGAAGATATTTCTCCAGTTAATTTCTAGTACATATTGGTGTTATTATACAAGGAATAATTCTGGTTGATTATGATGCTGTAATTAGTGGGTCTCTCCCACTATCTACAACATCTCTGAAGTCTGTCCTGGTGAGCAGTCTGCTTTCTGCATCTCCTCTCCAAATGTTCTATGGGTCTGAACAGATTTTAAAAAGCCCAATTTTGTACAGATTATATCTTTGGTTGTACCTTGACACGTGAAGAACTGTATGGATTGGCACGTGATCTGTATGCACATTTCTCATTGCTCCTTGTATGAATGACCCCCACAACTTGCACTGTCAGTGGCTGCCTTGGAATCCTTGGAAACAGACATGCTCTGGAATGGTGGGGATTCACTGAGGGAAGGAGATCCCTGGTGTAATGCAGGATCCTTCTCCAGGCATTTCCTGCACATGTCTGCTCCAGCAGAGTTAGGTGCAGAAGTGTGGACTGTAGATCTGCCTCTGAATTACTGTGCAGCAGCTGAGCTTCACAAGTACAAGCTGTCTCTCTCTGAGGATGTAGCACTAAGCTCTGGGTTGAAGTCCAGCTGTGTCTTCTCAGCATCTGTGTGTCACCTGTCTGTCTGCTGAGGATACTATTCAGACACCTATTTACATCTTTTCATATGAGTTTTGCTGTAAGGTTTTAAAGTGAGAATTTTAAAATAAACAGAGTATGGTCAGAGATCAAGATTTCAATTAGCGTCTGAATCAGGTTTGACTCTGGTGTCATGGTTTGACTCCAAGGGAACATCTGGGCTATGGTTTAGATTCTACTAAACACTAAAACTTGCATGTCTACACAAACATCTTCCAACCCCAGTGCTGAGATGAGGTAAATTTATAAGACAGACAAACGAAAGAAGGATTAAAAAAGAGCAGCTGTTCCAAAAAGTTAGTCAAGTCCAATCCTTAAAGTATTTGGAAAATACTGTAACGTCTTTAATACAGATTTTAGATTTATACAGATTTTATATTGGCATATTTATTTGCATGTCAAGTGCAACTTGTTTTTCTCTTTGCTTTTATGTGAAGTAGTATAATAAGTGGAAGTTGTGTTGTGTTACTCTCCTGACACCTCTGGCATGAACTAACAGTTGAATTGAAATGATGAGGTCTCTGGACTCAGAAACTCGAGACTGGGTACTGTCTGTGACAGATGCTGCTGTGTTTTGTCAGTTGATTCTGGGCTAAGCAGTTTCCAGCTCAGGGGCAGGAGCAAGAAGGAGAGACACCTGCCTTAAGGGAAAATTAATTTTCCTTTCCTTTCCTTTCCTTTCCTTTCCTTTCCTTTCCTTTCCTTTCCTTTCCTTTCCTTTCCTTTCCTTTCCTTTCCTTTCCTTTCCTTTCCTTTCCTTTCCTTTCCTTTCCTTTCCTCT
>VXBU01012908.1:52034-63301 GCA_013400315.1 Bombycilla garrulus
GGCTATTACTATCTTTTAGCTATGCATATATATATATATATACATATATGTATACATATATATATATATACAAAATGCTAGTTTTTGAAGACATTCTTTTAGCACATGAGAAAGTTTCAAGACAGACAGAAAGAATCATGAACAACAGGTCAGAGCATGCTGATCTGATTCAGATCAACTTCCCATTAACGTTTAGCAGTGGTTTGGGCTTAGTAAGGACTTTGTCCAGTTCTTTGGTGACAACAGTTTGCCAAAAAGCCTTTGCTGACAGTTGAGTCTCTGTCTTATTTTGAATCGTGGACTGGCTCCAGGCCTCCTGAGCATAGGAGGTTTGTTTATTCCCATTTATCCAAAACAGGAAATCAATGTATATTTCTAAAATATTTCAGATGGTGCATGTCAAGGCCAAAAGAACTTTACACAATCGTGTAAAAGCCTTATCACGGTAACTCAAGTGGCTCCATTTCACAACTCTGTTGTCTGAGAGCTATTGACAAACGACTACTAAACCCCGGGAGTCTCAAACACATCCAGACTGTGTTACTTTGGTCACTTCGAGTTATATCAGCAAATTATTATTTGGTGAGTCTTTCAATTGAGTTGGTGACTTGTGAATTTCCCCTGAATGTTAGATACCCACCCCTGTTATAAAGACATAATCTCTAATGGGACTAATTGAGAGGTAGATCTTTTTTCCTATCACATTGATACACACCTATGTCATTTAGCCTTAATAATAAATAGAACTGATAGGTTTGTTTGTTTGGTTGGCTCTTTTTGTTTATTTGGTTTTGTTTCTGTTTGTTTGCTTGTTGTTGTAAAGGGTTTTTTTACATAGCAAAACAGAACCTCATATTACACAATCTGAGGCTGTGCTTATGCTTGTTTTAGAATTATAGTAGTGACTTCTTAATTTTTAATTCTTACATTTTTCCTTTCCTGAAAGTATTGTTCAAGATGTCAAAGATACTGGCACAATTCTGGGAAAGAGATATTCTGATTTTTTTCACTCTCCAGTAAGCTTCGTAGGAGCAAACCAGTATAAGGACATGAATTAACGACTAGGAATTTATCTGCTGGCTTTTTACAAGACAACTGTTAGAGTGGGTATGTGTGCAAGCATGTGGGCTAGACATTTTCAAGTAGCTGTTTAACGGAGCAGACTTGATCGAGGGTTTTGTCTGAGTACATGCTGATGAAAACAAAGTCAAAGTCAAAACTAATTGCTGTGGTGGCCTGTAGGAAATGAATCGGTGCTCACAGTCAGCTAGAAATACTGACACTAAACACAAACTGAACTTTGCATTTGTTGGTACAGTTTAGGCAAATGATTTGAATTAGAAGATTGAATGGGCATGAAAAGTAAGCTGCCATCTCATCAGCCTTAGGGAAGAGGCCATTTCCAGGAGACCTAATTCAATCAAGCTTATTTAAGGACCAAAAATCCCATCTGACAGACACATAGACCTCAAAACTTTTAACATGATTTTAGCAGGCTGAGTTGCAGTCAGCAAGGAGCCCTGAATATGACCTGCTAAAACTTGGCAGATTGTATCAGTAGACTCTTAGTAGGTCTTGATTTTGAAAAGAGCTCTTGACTGAACTAAATCTACTGGAAAAAAAAGATATTTTTTGACTTGTTGTCTAGACAGACCCTTCAGGGTTTCTCTGCACTTCAAGCCATTGCTTCGAAGACCTATGTGGAGAAAATTCTTACTGATCCTTTCCTATGCTTTTATACTCCTTGGCTGTTGCAGTGGGCATGCCATTTTAAGGAGTATTCTGTCATTGTCTAGACAAGCATAAAAGTTGTATTTTTATAATGACTTAGCAAACACTTTTAAACAATCTAAATCTAAACAAATGCTTTTAGCATTTGACTTGTCATGTCTATGCAAGATTTCAAATCATGGTAGTCAAACCTTGTTAGCTAGTATCTTTAAAAACACAGCTTTTATCCTAGTCTAGACATACACAGAGTTCTTGTCCTGGAGTACACCCACATGACGGTAGAGCCATTTTAAAATTAGTCAGGACTGCCCACTACCCTGCAATTGTATCTCAATGACTTACTGCAGCTATCAGTATAAAAATCACAGGTAAAAAGCAGAAGAAGTAACTTTGTTTTATACACATCAGTTCTTCCACTTCCTTGTCTGTGTGATAAGGAACCCCCTTACACAGCCAAAAATCGAATCCAGCACACAAAGTCAATCAGGGAGACCTGTTGTAGTCCTAAGGCATAGAAGGACCCAGTTCTGCAGAAGGATGGACCAGTGTTTGTGGTTAATTTCCAGGGACTTACCCTGGAAGTTCTTCCCAAACATACTTTGGAAGTAGCCCGAGCTGCTATGAGGAGTTTAGAGACGATAACCCTTTAAGGAAAAGGTCTGCATTAATTTGGTTCACTTTGCTGGTGGGTGTTGAAGCCCTGCCAGCACTTCAGGGAAAGTTTGGCTCATTGAGGACGTTTCGTTGGTTGATTCTGGGCTCCATGGTAGTAAGACACCAGATTAAATTTATCTCTGAGCATGTCAGTGCCAGTTAGATGTGGGCAGGAACTGCGAATGAGTTGCTCTGTTGGCTGAAAACAAACACAGGGCTGCAGAAGTCAGGGTGAGAACAGCCAAGGGAGTAGAGTTGTAGAAGTAGAGGCTACGGGGGCTCAGAGGGAAATATGATGGGATGGGACAGTAGCTCTGCAGCTCCATGGCATCCTGATGCAGGCAGTGGAGCAAACCAAAAATCGGAAGTTTGTCAAATAACGGAAAATTACTGTTTTGGGTAAAGGGCAGAGACTGATTTGACAGTGTGTCAGGGACCAGACTGAAGTTTTCCATCCAAGTAAGAATTTGGGATAAAGTAGTGGTCAGTACAATCCCTGGGAGATGGATCAGGTCTGCCCTGCAGAGCTAAACCCTTTTCTGTGGCTGTGGCCCTGGAAGCTCACACAGACATTGGCTTGGTCACCAGGAAAGCACCTGGTAAAATATTGTCTCCTTGGTGCGATACCCCCTGCAACTTCATGAGCATTTGACTCCAAGTGAAGTGTCCTAATTTGATTCAGTGGAATAGCAGCAATAGTGGCAGCAGCCAAGATGGCAGCTCTTGGCGGTCTCTGCCACCTGAACTCACCGCTGTTAGCAGGCAGGAGATGTACAGCACGGCCCAGAATAATTTCTCATCATGGTAACTCTTTTTTTGGGGAGGTCTGAACCCCATCAGATCACTAGTTGCTTTTGAAAAAACTCCATCAGAACTGTATGCAGGTAGTGTTTGTGCTGTTCACCGCTTCCCATACTGTGGTACGGGAAGAGAATGCTGACACTGCAGTAGCTGAGTAAAAGACACCCATTTTCTGCCTGTGTTACTCTCATAATGAATACTGTTCATGCTTGGTGCTGGTTTGCTCCACCAGCTACCCCTACCCCACAGCCTTTGGAGTGCCTGGGCGGTCAGGGTATACTCACAGAAAGTGCAGAGGGTGAATATCAGCATACATTAAAATATATTATGTCTTAATTTAAAAACTTACACGGAAAAGTACAGCTTTTTCTCCCTTTTTAACCTTCACCTGATATTTTTGCTGTAGCAAAGTATATGCTACCTGCACATGGAAACAAATGATCTTTCTAGAGAAGAGAATTATGCCACAGAGGCCTGTGGATGACATGACACAAGAACTCCTCTGAAAATAGTGGTTGGTAGGATGCAACTGGCCAACTTCAGAGTCTTTTGCAAAACAGCAGAAGTTCCCTGTGCTTGAAGTAATAAATATCTTACATGCACAGTTGTGGTCGGGGAGGGCAGTTTATATTGATTCATCATCACCCATTCCAAAATGAGATTGCTGTGTTGTAATATAACCTTGGAAGGGTTTCCTGACAAAATAATTTTCTGTTATTTTGTATTTTTTTTCAAAGATGATACTTTTGCGTCATGACTGTCTCCTGAGCTATCAATTGCGAGATTCATTAACACAGCCTGTACAATCTCATTTCCTATATATGTGAGTAATAATCTAGCACTAGCAAATGAGACACACATGGTAATACTTTAAAATGTATGTAAAGTATTAAGTTATTTGTTGGTTGCACCAGAACAAATGTAGGATAAGTAATGTCATTAAATAACAAATGGATTAAGGCCTTATTTTTTTCTTAGTTGATTACGGAATCTGCATTACTACATACTTTCCATTATTTGCAAATTACACCAGACAGATTGAATAAATGCTTTAAAATGGGTCCTGAACACTGGTTTAGAAACGCAGAGGAAGTGGTTTCTTAGACAACTGCTACCCACATATTGATTTAATAACAGAGAGGTGGAGGGGCAAAGATGATTATGTTGATGTACTGAGCTGTTGATTGTTTAATTGAAGGTAAAATTTTTAGCTTCACTAGTCAATTACCTGATCTCATTAAGTTCTTAAAAATCACTAAAATACCATTCGGGCTGAAGCAGCTGCACTTTGCTACTATATTGTCTAAAGCATTAGGAAAATCATTTGCTAATGGTGATTTACAAGTGTAAACATGTGATATTTTTAGCATCTGAATAAGCTTTCTCCATGTGAGAGATTTTGAATGACTACCATGCACCAGGTATGTAAGGTCAAAGAAGGATATGAAATGTATTTTTATGTTTGCTTAAATGAACCTTAAACTTCTAAATATTTTAAGGTTTTTTTCTATTCAAACCTTATCAACAGGGTGGAAAATAGAAGCAGAAAATAGCAATTTTTTAATATTAAAGCTGTTTCAAATAGAAATGCAAGAAATGATTCAGTGCCTGTCAATTATCAGAGGCTGTTTTAAGGATAAATGTAAACTAAGACAGCATTTGGCATCTCTGTGGAGGAAGAAGCCCCGTGCTGTGAAGATGCTGACGATGCCAGCATGGCAGCACAAGGTGATGATGCTCTGAGGGCTCCTGAGCAGCAAGGACAACTCATCCTGGGCCTCTACTCATTGCTTTGGAAGTTGCTGATGGAGGACTTTGCATAGCACCTCCTGGATTCTACGTGCCATACTGTGCACAGTACTGATGTGAGCACTGCTAGCAATCAGCGGCATTTTTTTTGTATTTTCAAATATCATAGGAACACGTTCTTTCAGGCTGACACATTTCTATTTTGCAGGATGCGTGTCCCACAAAAGGTAAGGGATCAGTCAGTGGTCATACCGTTATGTAGGAAGCCGTTTTCAAAACCTGTGTAGCAAGGGTTCTGTCCTTGTGTGTTTTGATTTTAGATCAGTTCAGAGAAAGACAGCTGGTTTCCATGCAGAAGGAATCTGGGATTAATTTCTTCATTCCTGCAAGCAATGTGGCTTCAGTCACATGAACTTGATGAACTCTCAAAAAGGAGCTAGACATGTTTTTCTCTCAATGCAAAGATGTAACGAGGTTATGAACAAGTCCCAGAATGAGAGATGAAGGAAGACCTGGGTTGCATTTTTCCCCCTTCACAAAGTGTTAATGAGAAATAGTACTAGTAGAGAAACAATTTAGAAGAAATTCAGTAACATCAAGATTTCCTAGTTTTTGGGAATATTCCCACTGATGTCTGATTCTGGTTCTGTGCCAGTCCACGTGCCACTTAAAATCTCTTTGGAGTGAGAAAATTACTGTCAAAATATGAAAAGGAGACAAAAGCACACAGCACTGACAAGGAAATGTGCCAGTTCCCCAATCTTAGAGGTCATGCCTCCAAACTTCTCAGGAAATATAATTATCTTCCTATAATTACCTATTATTGCTTGAAGTTCCCACACATCAGAAACTCCTGAACTATTGGTATGGTTGTTACTTAGATTTTTAGGTACTTGAATTGAGGTGCAAAGTGCAAGGCAAATAAAACTGCTAGTGTTGCATTTTGATGTTATGTAAATTGGCAATTAATTCTGCACAAGGCATTGTTATAAATTATGAGATCAATCCAAATTTGAGGACATTCACAGGGAATCTTCCTTAATATTAGGTATGTGCCAGAAAGTATTTTGTGTTGTAACGCATGACAGTAGGCATAAAAAGGACAAAACTCAGTTTTTAAAAAAACAACATCAATTTAGGTCTTTCAGATGGCAAAACTACTCAGGGTCTGGAGTTTGGGTTTGTTTGCTACTTTTTAGGGTATTGCCTTTACAGCGTGTGGGAAGGGGGATGTTTTGGCCCTGCACTGTTCTTTATTGACTGTGGAACTGGACAGAAAGAGTAGAAGCTCTCTAGAGCTCTTCCACGACTCATACTCCAGCCAGAGAAGTTTGTTGTGCCAGTGTTATTGTGATCAACCAGTCTGCCAAAATGGTGCTGCAACCTTTCTCAGGTTAAAATAGCACAAACCCATTTTCATATGGGGTAGAGCCTGCGTAACTTGGTTTGCCATTGCAATTTTTGGAATGAGAGCAAATTTGGCTGTGATTTTTTGAACAGGAGCAATTAAACCGTTTTAAGCACTGATTCAAAGGTAATTCTTGCTGATAGCTGATATCAATGGTGGGTTGACTTCCTACTTGGTAAGTGGGCCAGGAAAGCCATCCTGGTGGAAGGGAGGGCCTGGAAGGTTTCCTGTGAGCAGAGCCCTGTGCACCAGGAGATCCTGCAGAGAGAAGCTACAGGAGCAGCCAGTTCAGGAAAGTGCCTGGGGCCAAATATTTGCAGAACTGTTCTGAGCTATCGTTCTGCTTAGGGTCTTTGTGGTTTTGAGATAAGAAAATGAGGAAACTGAATAAAAACAGCTACCCACCAAAAGGGTGAATTGTATGTGGGTATCACTTCTGTGTGCTGTCTCCTCTCCCTTGCAGACTGGCAGAGGCTGCCTTGCTACTCTTGGTAAACAACTTTTGAGGTGTTTGACTGGCATTAAAGTCCATGCGGCTTCTTAGATGCCAAATATCTTGTAACCTGCACCCTAAAGATTACACATTGATACACAGCAATCCATTTAGTTTCTATTTTTGAAGTAAAATAGAGGAATGAAGGTGTCATTTTCTTGAATATAATGAGTACTTAATTCTGAAGTCCACCTTTTAAGGTCTCCTTAGTTTGTATTTTTTTATTGTGTTTGCGTGTTTATTTATTTTTATTCTTTTGTTGGGTTTTTTCAGCGTTTTTTTGTGTTCTTCAGAGTAGGAAGAACTATTTATCTGGTAGCATGGCTATACCAAATCCTGCAGGTTGCACTTAATGTTGACTTATGTGTCAAACTTAGCAAGGAATGTCAGCTTAGAGAGACCTCTTCCCTAAAAAATAAATCAACACATTTCCTAAAATGAAGGTGGCAGGTGTTTACTTATTTTGTGTTTTTGATTAGTTTTTCAGTTGACTTGAGCTCATTCCAGTTTATACAGCACTGGACTGCATTTGTTTTCTAAAACATATTCTCTAGAAAATAAGCAATTATAGCGCAGTGTATTCTGAAACTACAAGAGTCTGAGGTCATAGTACTTGCCTAAAAAACACATTTCTCAAACTTCTGTCTGCCAAGAATCAGTTAAAGCATAATGCTGGGAATATAATACATAATGAATAAAGATATTTCAGTGATTCATAAGGATTTTGTCTCATTCTATTTCGAGATATGAGTAGGTCGTTAACTAACCTATGCATATATATACATTTAAAAGTAGAATTTTTCCTTGTCCACTGAGAACAGTAATATATGATACAAAAACACTGTTTCATCATAAATCAGCAGTAATCTTTTCTCTGACTAAGTACATCTTATTCCCAAGACGATAAACTTTCTGAAAAACCTTTCCATGTGATCACTCACAAATACTAAGGCTTTTAATAGTCACATCATACAGTGCTTACATTGCCTAGCCAACATTTATTGTGAGTCTATTAATGCCCTGCTTTTAATTCCTAATGATACTAAAATTAAATTAGCTATGAACTCCCTTACAACGTCTGTCTCCTGATCTGGAAGACTGTTTATACAAGCAATCAGGGAAGTTAGCTGCTCACTGGCAGGGCAAGTGTCTGCAAATAGTCTCTGCAATAACATATTAGCCACTGCAAATGGAGGAATATGAATTAAGCATATAGATTTTGCACTTGTTTCCTTTGTGCCTCCCCTCTTTCCTTGACATGTTTACTAACACATTTATAATGTCAGAAAGAGCTCTGAATGTTGAGCATTAATTACATGTGGGAACTGGAGCATAAAATAACATCTACTTTTTATCCTTTTTAATCAAGAGGAAATGCTCTAATGTTGGATTTAGATTTAATGCAAAACTAAATATTTGACTCACTATATATTATGTCAGTAGATTGGCTGGTATTTATCACACTTTTCAAAACTAGAGCTTTAATGCCTCATTTGACATGATTTTGTCAGTCCCTGACAGAAAGCTGATAAAATGTCCATTTATGCCATTACAGCTGCCTCTTGTAGCACTTGTGCTGCTATGGAGAGGGTTCAGTTGTCTTTTGCCTAAACCCTTTGGTTTTGATAATTTTATAACAGGTTGGTCTCTAAAGTTCATTTGGCTGTATTACCGTAGATAAGTTCTACACTATAAATCAGGTTTCAATGATACAAAAATAGCTTAAATTGACTAAGTGACCAAAACTTATCTAAATACTGCATTCTTTCTGTCAGGGTAGCTGAAACTGGAGTTAAAACTACCATTGGATTTCCATTTATTTCCTTATTTTGAGTTTCTTCTTCATAGGACTTTTTTCCCCCTTGCTTGGGCATTTTCAAAAATTTCCTTTATGCCCTGGTAGCAAGAAGAAAGGCCTTCCACAAAAAATGGCAAAATTGAAATGGACCAAATTATATGGTTCCTGCTGACCAGACAAGATGACTCCAGAGAATTCTCTAGCTCTAAACCCTAGCTCTAAAAGGTGTGTGCTTTTACCCAGGCAGGGTTGTCAGAATGGGCATCATATTACCCTGCACCCCAGCTCTCACATATAATGTGGATATGGCAGTGCCAGGTACCCTGTGCTCAAAAGATCTGCACTGGGAACATCTTGCTAGAAATGCAGCAGAACTATTTAACACTTATTTCCAATCCACCTCCATCTTTCATGGGTTTAGAAGTGGAAGCTGTGTCATCCATCTGCTGACTGTGCTGCAGCACTGCTGGGGCAGCTGGGACAGCCTGAGAAGTTAAAAACGAGACAGGGGGTTCTGCTTCTCCTGTGATAACTTCCATTTCACCAGGGTCTGCTCACAGAATCAGAGCCTTACTAGTTCTATCAAAATTGGTAAAATAATAATAAAAAAACAAATGTGACACCAGCAAAAAGGGCTACTCCAGCATGCAGTGCTTGGTCCCTCACCTGCCCTGGCAGGGAATGGTTTCCTGCAGGACTGGCTGAAGCCCTCTTGGATAATTAGTGAGTTAGTTGCACAACAGCCTTTGTGTTCAGTGTACGGCCACCATTAGAAATATGTTATGTGTGTCTATTTAGGAAGACTGACATATTTTTACAATTATCTGAACAAAACAAATTGCAGAATTTTCAGGTCAAGCCTGAACTTTGCCCTGTCTCTAGAAGTGCAAGGATAGCCAGGTCACTGTAAAGGGTATAACTCATGCTGTGTATCTCCTTTCCTTTCTTTTCTGATTGATCTCATTGAAGCCAATGTCATCATCTGCACGAGCTAAATGAGCATTTACCTTTGGTGGCTGGGTTTTGGTAAGGCAAGTATGTAGAATCAGCTACTCAGGATGTTGAGAACAGTGCTTTTCAATTTACAGGCATAAATTAATTTTTCCCCCACCAAAACAGAAGGAAAAATAGTTCCAGCACTGACAGTTTATACTCTGTGGACATGTCAAAAATCTGAGGACAAAACCTGTTTCAAGAAATTCAGGTGCCACTTATCTCTTTTCCTGGCCAGTCCTGTCCTTGCTGATAGTGTTCAACCATCACCAGCCCAAGCGTATGATAATCCTCCCTTGCAACCGGTGCTGATTTGGGCAACAGGGCTTTGGTTTCTCCCTCTGCCTTGGGAAGGGCAGAAGATGGGGAATTAAAACAATTTCTCCAGTAAGACCCACTAGAAGGTGGGAGGAGAGTCATGCATATTTGTGCATACTTGCAGTCCACCCACTCCTTCCTTCCCTGGGCTCACCCTTCCGCCCTCTGCGCTGTCCCCAGGGGCACAGCGGCTCTGCCTCTGCTGGATGCTGTGGCAGCATTCAGGGGGTGTCAGAGAGCCTGTCCTCCCTGCAGGGCCCAGGAGGAGGGGCAGAGGTGCTCTGGGGGCCAGGAGTCCTCCTCCAGCTAGGAAATGGAGTCGTCTGTGCACTAAAAGTGATAAAGAGCTCCCCTTCTACCGACCCCAACTCACACGGTGTGCGCTTGACAAGCCCAGGTAGCCGCTTTCCTCCCGTGCTCCAGGCCCAACAACTGCAGCTATAAATTCTCTAATATAACGTCTGTTTCTGGGTCATCAAGACAAAATTATCTGCGTGGTGGGTTGGGGTAAGCACTTGTGCTAGCATGGAGATTGACATTCTCATGGGAACCTGCAGAGGTGGCATCAGCCTCTGGGACCACTGGAACAGCACCTTTTGTTTGCTGACCTGGTGGAAAGGCAGCTCTTCTGTGCTCAGCAGTGCCAGTCAGCAGAGGCCTCAGAGCTTGTGGGATCAGCACTTTATTCACATGAAAGACCTGATGCCTTTGATTCAGTACTTCTGTCTTTCCAGGATGATGACACCAAAGCAAAGGTCTCTGTGATCTCACTGTCTCAGCAGCTTTCACGTGTGAGCTTGGTACACAGAGAGTTGCCCCTCTGGCATCTATTTACTCAGCGGAAAGGGAGCAAAAAGGCACAGGCTTGCCTGGGGTCACACCAGAGAGGTGTCGCCAGCTTTTCTCAGTGCACTCTTCATTGCTCCAGCTTTTAGAGTTCATTTTCACTCTCATTTCTTGCTGCTGTGTGATAATCTGGTCTTTCATTAAAAAAAAAAAAAAAAAAAAGGAAGAGAAGAAGCACAAAGATCCTGTAATGCTGTCAAAGAGAAATTAGAAGATGTGCAGCTAGGGACTAAAAGTATCATAATACAAATAAGAACCTAAGTGTTGTGTAAAACAAATATGCTTTTCTCAATTTTCTGACTTTTCTGGAACAGAGCAGCTCACAGTTTTAGCGTTGTTACTGGAAATGGTGAATGTTGTGCTTTGAAGTCCTCTAATGTGCTGAAGATGCTCCTGTTCACATGCACAGTTCTCAGGGTTGCCCTGGCCACAGCTTTAATGGGGTGATGATGTGGGTGGAGACCCAAAAAAAAAAA
>VXBU01012908.1:63335-77911 GCA_013400315.1 Bombycilla garrulus
AGAAAAAAAAAGTTACAAACTAAGGGCAGGAAGAACTCGCACAACTTCTTTTTTCACTTCTTATCTCCTTTGATTTCCCACACGACCCCTGCTGCTGGTGCCATAATCATTAGCTGATGGACTGGCATGGTGGCTGGCCAGTGGATTATTTAGGTAACCACCATTTAGAAGGGGCAGGTGTAGTAGCAACCCCCAAACCTCTGTGTACTCACCTAATAAAGCAAAACAGGATGAAATAGCTGGCTAGGATGAGATTTTCAAAAGTGCTTGGTTTTAGCCTAACTGCCTCCACTGAATTTCTGAATAAAATCCCATCCTGCCTATGTGGTGGACAAAGCCATTCTGGCCTCCTCCTGGAGATTCGACTGTCAGCAGTGTCTCATCCTGATAATAACACAGGTCAGTCTTCCAGTCAGAAAATCAAAGGAAGAGACATTCTTAAGTTAAGATTTAGATTAAAATTATAAATAAAGAATAAGGTTATAATCTCAAGTATTCTCAGAAAGAATAAAGGAGCAGTTATCAGGATGTTTTACTGACTTCAATTTAAAAACTACTTAGGTTTGTTCAAACTTTAATGCCAATGTGTTTAATCCAGGAGAGTAATTTTTACTTTTCTTCTCTAATTAAACACTGAGAGACACTGTTCCCCACATGCCTCAATCTTTTAAATGCTTACTGTTTACCCAGGCAGCTGGCAGGACAGAGAAACAGATATGATTATCTTTGCCACCTTAGACTGAAATAAATGAAATAAAACATTGGTTTTGTTACATGGGGAAGTCTATTATGATTCTCTGATAAGGCATAAAGAACCTCAAAACAGTTTAGTTTTAAATCTGCAGGTCTAATTTCTGCTGTATTGAATTTTATAAATATCAGATGTTATTAATTCAGACATAGGATTAGGGTGAATAACTATGCAAGGTGTGCAGAGTGAGGGGAATTAGAATTTTTGTACTTGAAATTTGTCATATCTGATATAAGAAACCAAAGGACTTCTCTTAACTTGGCCAGCCAGAGGATAAATAAAGTGAATGAAATCCCTCTTTAATAAAAGAAATGTTCTACTAAAGTAAAAAAAAAAAGGAAAGCACTTAATCTTAAATAGTATATATATATATATATATATATATTTTCATAAATACATATAAATATATATATGTACTAAAATAAGTGTACTTTGTTTCCATTCAATGTTAGATTCAAGTAATCCTGTTGAGATGTGTTGGATAATTGTGTTATATACTGGCTTGGAAGGGGAAAATTAAGTGGGTTTTAACCCATTAGGTAACATACATCAGAATTTTGTATTGATTTGAAATCAAAGAGGCAATAAAGACAGCATTTTGCATTAACATGTGCAAGGCCAGAATCATGCAGCCTAGAAAATAAAATTGCTGAGTACACAGTACAGGTGAAACATCAGCATATAATGGTCTCTTCATGGTCTAGTGTAGAGGAGGAAAAAGCTAAGCTTAATAAAGTTACACTCCCCAGGATTTCTTATGGGGTCTGAGTTTTGCTTCAGGCAATGACAATCCTGCTACTCACCTGCCACAAATAAAAATGAGGAACACCTGTTGTCTCTCTTTTCTTAATTTACTTCTTCTGGTACAGTTTCCTTCCTTTGTTTTGGTTCTGGAGACCTTCTGCGAGGGCTAGTGCTTGGGTTCTTCTCGTGCTTTAGCATTTCTGATGAAATAAGCCAGTAAGTATATACAGTTCTAAGAAGTTATTTCACCTTGCTCCGTTTTGTTTAGTTTTATTTTTCTCCCATTGTTTTGTTCTTGCCCTCTTTCTGCATTACCCAGCACAGCTGTAACTGCTGGAGGATACTTGCTTACGTGGAGTTCTGGTCTGACCCAATATTGCCATTTTTATATTCCCCAGTTATTACTGTCTTACAAAATTAGAAAGTCTAAATACTGGGGAAAACTTAACTGCTCGATATTTTTTAATCATCTTGCTATGTATTTATCATAATTTTTTTTATGCCTGAGTAAAAAAAAAATCATGTAGATTCTCTATGATTGTGAGGGCAGGATTATCAAACCCCTATGTCTTTGGCCCTGTGACTGAAGGTGTTTCAGCTAGCAATACATTGGCTACTTCTTTTGAACAATGCTCAAGGTATTAAAATAAGATTATTAGGAGAAAGTTCTGTCCACTGTTCTTCATAGTTTTTTTTTTTTTTTTTTGTAGAATAATTCAGCATCAATTTTAGAATGAGTAATACTTCCTGTTATGATAAAACTGGCTTAAGAAAAATGGAGCTGGCACATATCGTTTTGTCCCTTCTGTGTGGAAAAACCCACCTGATCTGGCTGCTTTTCTTTTTTCAAAGAGTGTGTTCACACATCCTAGTGGTCATGTAAAAGTCACTATAATTGTGTATAACCATATATTCTCTAGGCAGCAAGAACAAAGGCTTCTATATGCGCTAAATATTGTTTCATTCAGGAAGTTATTCTTATGTGTATGTTTCCACAACCATTATCAGTAGAATTGAAGGGTAGCAGCAATATCCACAAGCTGTCTGATTTCCTTCCCACACTATCAAAGATTGAAAGAACAAAGATGAAAATGTCAGGGAAATGCCTTTAACTGTGACAAAAATTTCTTTCCAGGAAAGGTTTTAGGAAGTTGCCTTTAATATATTGTTTATAGTATGGCACTTCTGCCTGAAAGGGTTTGGTTGTGTTGGATCTTCTAAGCATTTCCCAAGTCTGGCCTCAGGATGTCCTTCACTGGGTTGTGTTCTGCTCTTGGTCATGGTAGTGGAAGCTCCAAGTTCCTGCACTGTTTCTGTGTTGTTTATTCTGAATCCGAGCAGATGCATCTGAAATCAAGCTGTTGCAAATATCTGTTAAATGCCAGTTCAACCAACTGCAGAAAGTTCAGAGGATAAAATGACATAGGAAATGATTACTCTTATAGTGTTTAGTTTATTTTATAAAGTTCCGTGATTAATACGGATTTTTTTATTATTGTCACTCATCTCACAATGTTTGCTAGCATCTATGCCTGGAGTATTATGCAGTGGGAAGCTTAAAGAGGAGCTGCTAAACCCTGTGGCACTGATGAGATGTTGGAGCCTACATTTTCAGCTCCTGTTCCTGTCTAGAAAAGCTCTCCTAATGTATGTCACTTTTGATTGCAATCCATGCCCAGTGAATGGTTTCAGGCATTGCTCTGCTCCCTTTTATTACTTTATTTTGTCTAATTGCCATGGGTCAGTTTCATGCACATCCTGGTGTAGCAACTGAAAGGAAGCACTTGGCATGGTAGCTAGTTGGGAAAGGCAGTAAAATTGGACATCCAGATGCTTCCTTGATTAAGATCTCCAGATTGTTGTTCCCCTGGAGTCTGGGAAGTGATGGAGAACTGAACTGTTGTCTGCCAGGACAGAGTTACCCTTCTCCTCCAAAGAACTTATGTCCCATCCTTGTCACTGCTCCCACTCCTGGGCTTCTGCCAAGGCAGAACAAGAACAACTGCAGAGATGTGTACGCCCCAGTGAATGAGCTGGACACAAAGGGACCCTGAAGCAATGTGTCACCAGAGCCCTCAGGTTTGTTGTGTGCTAGTGTCCCCATCCCCTGTGGCTGCCATCACTGATGTCCTGCTGCTAGGTGCTCACAGAAATACCCATTCTGACGAGTCAACTTTCTAGGTCAACAAACCAGCATTTTTATTAGTGGTTAGAAGTGCTTATGAGGAGTAAAAAAAGTAAGCCCTCCTATAGCATCAGATGGAAAACTTGTGAGACAAGATATCTGTGTTGAGGTGGGCACCAGTGGTCAGACTGGGAAATGCCTGTTTGCTCTTACACACAGCAAAGGGTCAATGCCAGGGACATTAAATCTGCCTCCATTGTTAGGGGAAGGAGCTGCATTACACACTTTAAAGTTTCAATGCCTCGGTTCTGCCTAAGCCCTTCTTGTGTGTGATATTTTTTCCAAAAATGAACAGTAGACATTGCCCAAAGTCTGGCTGAATGAAATGTAGCATATTTGGAACTAGCCGAAAGAAGAGTTTGGACTATTTTTTTTTTTTTAATTAAGTGTATGTTATGAATAACTGGATCCTCAGCTGGAATTTTTTGAGAAATGAAAACAGAATTTCGTACATTAGGATGTTAAGACGACTTCTGCAAAAAGAAAAAAAATACTTACAAATACTAGTATTAATACTTAAAACAGGTGAAAACGAGTCAGTACACACCAAATTTTACTTGGACACAGATGCCTTGTTACCTCTCTGGTGCCGTCTCAAAGGACCATGTTAACTCTACAACCTTCATGGTTTCAAGGGCAGAAGCATCTTGTTTGCTTGTTGTAGGGGAGGCTATAAAACCACTAGATAAAAATACTTAGCAGCCAACTAGCAACTCCCTTTTGGCCAGGTGAGATCTGAATATCCATTACCCCACAGTATGTGCCATCCTTCATGTCAATACAAAGTGGCGTGAAGGAAAGGCAGAAGTGCAGGGTCGGAAACTATGATAAAGAGGGTGTTAATCTGATATTTACCACTCTATACAGAGCAGTAAAGTATTGCTTTCTCCGTTGCAATGTATATTTTTGCAAGGCTTCATACGGGCTTTAAGGCAACGCCAAAGATTTTTCTACCCTTATGTAAGGTATGTTTGCAAAACGGAATAAAATAAAATACTTCCTTCTCCTTCAGTAGCATTATACTTGTGGTTGTTTTCCCAGGTGGGAGTGATATAACTTAACAACAGCCACACAGGGCTGTGCACGCTCCTCTTGACTTGTCAGGGACGACAAAACAGTGGCTCCCTCCTGTATCTCGTGACCAGCAAGATCCTGTGCAGGGCGCAGAGCTCCACCATGGACAGGACAACGTTAAGACCAGCCAACACCCTGCACCCTCAAGATGCGAACCTGAAGTTAGAATCTGCTAGGGTTATATCCACTTCTAAATCGTATCTTGTGCCTGTCCTGGGTTGCCTACCCTTGTTTGTTCTCACCAGACTTGCAGGGTGCCTCCTGAGGCAGGGTGCAGAGCCCCAGGGTGCTGGTCCTGCGTGCTTTGCTCTCTCCGCCTGTGCAGCGGAGCAAGCACTGCGGCGGCCACGCAGCTGCTCATTTGCCTAACCTGCTAGTAAATGCTCGGGGGGCATTTCTTAATGTTCTGCATGTTGGTCACAATCGATTTATTAATTAACATAGTGATGGGAATCAAGGATCCGTGGCTTTGTTTTTCTGTCTCCCTTCCACAAAGTTGCATTTTGCTTCAGGCGAACGATCCAAGCGCTGTCCACATCCTCAATCCTGTAAAGCAGGAGCGATAATACCTACCAAGGAGCTGTTTGTGAGCATTGCTGAGCTTTTTAACATCCTCAGCAGGAGGCAGCACGGAAATATACGGCAAACATACTATTTCAAAACAACTCTGTTTTAAGTCATTGCGAAGAGCTCCTACTAAGCCCAGGCATAGCTCTCAGTCCCTTCCTGATGGTACCACCATTAATTTAAGAAGTTGCAGCCAAAATAGTTTTTCTAGGCCCCTTTCTCTCCAGTCATTGTTCCCACACTTTGTGAAAACTCACGCTAGTGAAAACTAACCACTTCATTTCTATTTTTTCAGGTTAATTTTCAGCAGAAGTTCCCTGAGCTGACTGGCTGCATAGTTTCCTGACTGCTCGTACTCAGAAGAGGCACACTAAGAACACTCATGTGAGCAGGTACAGGGCTGCATCTTTCAGTCACGGCAGGCATTCAGCATAGCTTAAATTTGCTGAGAAATCTAATTTTCAGCAAAGCTTCTCCAGGGAGCGGTAGGTAACCCGAACAAGCCCTTTGAGGCACATAACCTCACGATGTTTGTTAACCATGCAATCCCAACCTTCAGCACGGGTGAAAATTTGATGTTGGGGGTTAGCTGAAATTCAGTGATCCACCATGTTTGGGAAACAATGACACACATAAATTGTATAGTCAGCCCTTTCCTGGCTGTCTGGCTAGAGGTAGAAGGGAAGAGGGTCTGGATTGTGCTCTGACACAGTTGTCTTTGTACCCCTGTCTGAGGCATGGCCTTGCAGAGGAGGAGCAATCTTGGTATCTCGGGCCTGTGCTCTGGGTAAGCTCATTAAAAGCTGCGACTCAGCTGAGGTTTTCTGTAATCCCCAGGTGAATTGGAAGATAAATGGGTTATATAAGTTTGTGAAAGCCACAGAGTTAAGGAACTTTTCTGGGACAGTGACAGACTTCACTTAGCACCTTGGAGACATAGTAAAGTAGGTTAAATAGAGTATCAAGAATGTCTCACATAGTTTTCTATACTGTTGAAGACCCCACTCCCAGATAACAGGATAATATAAGCAAAGTACTTGAATCAGCATTCCTGGCTGCTAAGGTAAAGATCTAGCAGCAGTGTCCATTATTCAAAGTGGTATTTCTATCATAAAAGATGGGAAAAGCATTGTGTTAACTTTTTTTTTTTTATTATTACAGAAGTTTTTTTCAGAGTTACCCCTCTGTTTTTTGTTTGTTTGTTTAGAAGTGTATATATCCTAACAGCAATAGATGACCTGCATATAAAGTAGTGCACCATTAAACAAATGCAAATATGGAGAAAAGGTTAAACAAATGCAGGGAAGTTTCTGAAAATGAAATTGATAAAATGGGTTTAGTAACTACGTGTCCTAATCCAGGCAAGAAGATAATGAATATTCCCTCATAAAGTAGGAGAGAGTGGTAAGGGTTTTCGGTGCCTGTTTTGTGAAACTTGTTAGCTTTTGTTCAGCTCTGAACACAACTGCCTACATTAATGGTAGCTGGAAAGAAACAATCCACATGTGATTAAAAAGAAAGTGTTGCAAATGCTATTCCTGCTAAAACAGATCCTGGGTAATGACGACTGTTTCCTCATAGTTAAGCGTGTCCATTAGTGTGCGTAATGAGCAGCTAAAGGCATTAAATTACACTGTTGAGGGGCTAACCTTCTGTGACGGACTAATGCGGTGCTTGACCAAGAATTGATTCACTTAAGGTTCTCTTCAGGTTTCAAAAAAAGTACTACAAGATGACATTTGCTAGCTCTTTGCTGAATTTTAAAGAAATTACACTCGACTGATCAATGTTCAGAGAATCCCAGGACTTTTTAAGTAGGCATTGAAAACAATCCCTGCCATTACTCTCGGCTTTACCAGAGTAAGTCTATGATCACATTGAAAAAGTCACTGCATAGAAAGCATAGACAAATACATCAGTTTTGGAGTATGCTTTTTCACCGTGCTGAATAGTTCTTTCAACTCAGTGGAATTACATGGCCCCAGAAGTCCAGTCTACTTCAAGGGAAAAGTTCAAAACTGTCTTTTACTTTTAGGAGATCCCATGTCTCCCAGAGTATGTGAATATTATTTTTTTACGTATGTGATGGAAAAAAGTGTGCACAATTAATTGGTCATGTTAAAATGACCTTTGGAAAAGTTTGAAATGCTCTCGTTTCTTTGGTGTGACGTAATTAGGTTTTAGTCCTGAACAACGATACTGGAAAGCTGAGTTGTATTACAGTAGTTTGCATTATTCTTCTACCTTCTTGTTGGCTTACTTTCTTGATTAGGAAACAGTGTCTCCCCTGGGAGACAGAGAGTGCTCTGACAGGAAAATGCAGTGAATCCTGTAGATCGTTGGTTTTTGCACAGATAAAATCATGTGGAGAGATGGATCGCTAGAGAAGCTGCTGATTTTTTTTTAACTTGTACACAAGACAAAGGTTTTCTGGCTTTTGTTTTTCTTCTTTTTTTTCCTCTTTTTAAAGACAGCTTATTCAGCTGTAAAGATTTGGGTTTGCTGCTTAATTAGCTGTTTAGAATTGTACACTTTGCATAATCACTATTTGACTACACTTTGAAAAAAAGGAAGTTCAGTCTATTCGTTACTCAACTAAAACAACCTAAAAGGCCAATAGTACTTTCTGATTTCTCTGCATTGCAATGGAATTTTGAGGTAACTAATTCTTCTAGTCAAAGACACTGTGACTTCTTCCTGATCAGTATTATTTCAGTGTTGTGCATGGTCCTATCTTTCAAGTAGAATTTTCCATAAGGGGAAGTCAATATATTTCAAGATACTGGGACATTAATAGTTCACTTGACTTGGGGGGTATGTGTGGAAACAGCAAACTTATCTGCAGTGTTCAGTGTAAAAAATCAAAACACAAACTGATATGTAGGTATGTGTGTGAGTTCTTAATTTCCAAGTTTTTCCCATATGCGTATAAGTGTATGTGTATTGAGGTACATAAAAACCTTTTTAAAATGTTTTGTGCTGCTTGCTTGTCACACTGCTGAAGGATCTGAGCACACCTGCCAAAGTTCTTATTCTATCCTACTTGAACAGAAAACTAATAATACTTTCCCCCAGATTTTTAAGCATGTCTCTTTTGTAACTGATAGCATAGCTACCTTAATGCTATCAGCATTTCTGTGGCATTCTCAGCAGCTCTTAAATGTGCAGTTAAAATTAGCGGGACAGTTACAGTCCATTCTGAAATCCTCTGTCAGATTATATTTGAAAGGACCACCTTCATAACTATAAATGCTGACCAAAACGGGCTGGGGTGTGAGACAGACATCTCCAAGAGCATTTTAGCAGAGCCCTTTCTCTGCCATCCCTGCACTCAGATTGCCGCTCCAAGCTCTCTTCTCCTTCCCACGTTTCTTTGTCCTTCCACGTGCAGACTCAGCCTCCGGCCCGGCCCGTGCTCCTCACAGAGGGGCAGCAGCAGCAGGGTTTGCGCCTGGGTGCCCTCTGCTTTCTCCCAGGGGCATTGAGGGTACTGCCACCGCCTGAAGACATGGGCTGGGGGGAAGGTAGCACTGGATACTGGGGCTCAAGCATTTCCAGGCAGGTGCTCATAAAGTTAGCAGCAGTATTCCTGAATTCCTGTTATGACTCTTGTCTATATTGATGAAAAGTGCCTTTCGTGACAAAGGCAGGAAACTTTTAACATGAAAACGGTCAAACTGTTGTCACAATTCAAAGCACATATGAAGTCTGGATAGAAACACAATATAAACATTCCCAGGAGAGTTTTTTGAGACTTGTTATGTGGAGCAAAGTTGGTGCAGTGTTCCATTTGCAACACTAAAAATCAAATGGGTTTTTGTTTGTTGCTTTTACAATATTTAAGTGACACTTTATTTATTTTAAGGATCAGTTGCTGACGCACAATATTCCTCTGTCCACTGATTCACATCAGATGAGCGCTCTTTCTGTAGCCACGAGTGTCTGCACGGCAGGCTCGTATTTGCAGTTGAAAAATCAATAATTAATTCATAGCCAAGATAAAGAGCTCAAGCCCATTAAGAGATTACCACCAATGTGAAGATTTTCAGTTGTATTCATAGTAAAGGAGGAGGAGACTGAGAATGTTTACCACTTACAGTTTAGTCTACTACCTGTTTTTGTTCTTTCTAAGGTGCCTATCACTGGGCTATCTAAGTAACAATAAGCTAGTCACTCAAGTGTTATACTAAATATTGGCTTCAAGATAACTCAGTATAATGAAAATGAAACTTGTTTTGACAATGATAAAAATGTTTGTTCAATAATTTTACCACAATTCCCAAGTGAATAAGCAGCCCTGGAGTTCCCAAAGAAATGCAATTTAATTATTTTTTATTAAAAAATAGCTTGCACCTGAAACATATAAATTGTTATCTAACTGATTATATTAATTTATCTGCAAGAGAGATCTCTCTGGTGAAGGGAATGTACAAGCGCTCAGAATAAAATTAGGAAGTATGCAAGGTTAAAGGGAAAGTAATCAATTTTGAATTTGATTAAAAATGAGTGAGTGTCCATGTTTCTAATATAACGTAGAGACAACAGAAAACGGCCTAAGTTGACAAGCACTTGTGTATTTTATTATTTATTTTAATTTTTTAACTTATTTCTGCCACTCTGGTAGTTACTGTCTCATAAATCACCTGTAGTCATTCATAGCATTTTGGTTTTTGCTCAAGTGTGTGGCTAAGAGGTCTTCAGAAAAAGAATAATCAGGCCTGCTATTTTCTGCAGTGAAGTTATCAGCAGCCACTGGACTATGCTTTCATTTACCATTTCTCCCAAGTAAATCTGATTCTTCTCTTCTCCTCCCTGCCTGACGCACAGATTACTGCTGGGGCTGTGCCCCATTGGTGTGGCTCTGCTCTAACCCAGCCTTCTGAAGCGAGACAAATAAAAAAGGTGTTTTGTTTTTAATAACTTTGTGTTTCACGGGCTGAAAGCCCTGTGTAGCTCTGCCTTGGTTTGCCTGGGCTCAGCATGGTTGTGCTGTGGGCATCTTCAGCACTTCTCTGACCTGCAGGGACTCTGGTAAGGTGCAAGCCCAACCAGTGGTGTGTGGGGTACCAAAGGGACCAGGAGAAATGGTGATATTACACCTCTTTATGTGTCAAGAAACACTGTGCAGGGCAAGTCTTTGAAAATATCACCAGAAAGCTGTCACATTAATTTAATCAATCGTTGTGCTTCCCTTACTACTTCTCAAACTTGCAATAGCAGCAGAAGTTTTTTTAAATGTTTCAAGAATGGGTAGCAGTGGATTGATTTTCAATACACTGCAGTTGCCTCTCTGACTTGCAACACAAATTGAACTCCTCAAAAAAATAGTGTAAACAGAAGATTAAAAAAAATTGCTCAGAACTGATGAATGTTAGCGAGGATATTTTATACAGAACAGGTTGTAATGGCCGGGGTCTGGAGACTTGTGGGGCCTCAGAAGAAGGACTTGATGACAAGGCTGGTTCTAGGACATGCCCATGTGAGGTGAGAGTAGATGTCTGCATTGTAGGTGAGCTGTTGTAGAAGCACCCGTGGAACATTTTCCAGGCTTCAGTGATTTCTCTGTGCTTTTGATAACGTGTAAGCATTTTTCAAGTGTTGGTTCACCCTTGAACAGTTTATTATGAATTCTTGATGCTTTGTATTAGAAATTGCATGTGCTTTGGACCTTTAACTTCCACGGGGTTTTATTTTGTGATCTACTCAGTTTGCACATGAAGAAATACCTCCATATTTGAAACGTTCTCTAAATTCTAATAAAAACAAATCCAAACAACTTCTGGTGTATGTTAAATACTCACATTCGAAGCTCATTTCCCCCACGACTTTCAGGGTGAGGAAAACTTGGCTGCTCGAACAATCCCAAAATGAATTCAAAGTCATTATAAATATATTAAATTTCTTGGAGTTTGAGGTGACATTGATGCAAAATTGGGAGGAAATTCCATGAGAAGGAATTTATCCTATTTCCTACAGGATTTTGCCCTCGTTGAAGACAAATCTAGCCTTATTCTTCAAACAATCTCTCCTTATTTCTCCATTTGACTTAAGTTTTTAGTTTAGTTTTCTTTAAAACTTTGTTTTAAATGTAATTAAAAATATGAGCTAGGAGGTTTCTGAATTGCAGGGCTGCAGCACAGAAGCCTTTGAGAGAACACGGATCTGGAGCTCCGAATTAAGCGTAGTTCCTCAAAGAATCATTTTGGCAATGTGTGAGTAGAACTGCTTTGCAGCTTACTGAATCTTAGTCACTTGTGCTTTGGCTTTTGCAATAGCCACGTGAAAAAGAAAGGGTTATTTATTAAGAGCAGAACAGTTCCCTTTTAGTTCTGTAGCAATCATGTCTCTTTTTTTCCAGTCCATGGAAAGTGTTATCTCAGGCAGCTTTGCGCAGGAAGTTCTGTTTATCACTTCCTCACAGTTGCAGTTTGTCTAGGACTTAAATATATGATATCAGATTGCATCAAAATGTGGGCCTTTGTGTGCTTAACTCATCAAAGGAGTGGACCCTCAGGACTTGATATCACTTCACTGCATATGCAGTCATGTAGCAAAACAAAGTCTATCTAAACAGGACAGGACTATTTCTGTTGGTAGTGTAGCAAAGCTAGCAGAATTGGTGTAGTTTCAGGTATCTGCACTGTTTCACTTCTTGTTTTTTAAATTTATCACTTTTTAAACAGTGACATAGTTTGCCTGTTTTCACTATGTAAACTACAACAAAAACAAAAATATTGCTTCTACAATCAAAAAAAACTCAAAAACCCCAGACTCAGATGGTGTTTACTTGGTGCACACTGTTGGGGTATCTGCTTAGGTTACAAATAAAAAGAATTCTAAAATTTTTAATCTTTGTATTTTCAGCTGGCTGTTGTTCCCACAAATCTGAAACGGTAGATGGTTATCTAGACAGCTATGTGTCAAATAAGCTTAATGAAGCTATAACAAATAACAACAGTTACTGTAGGAGGTAGGGTACAGGTTACGAACCTGCTCTCCCACCTTCGTGGTTGTTTCTATTTTCTCTAGGCTTGCCAGAGGAGTTCCCTTTCCAGCACAGCAGGCTGCACTGCCAGATGTTGTCTCAGGGCAGCCACAGGAAGTCTATTCAAACTGTGCAGCAATACTTCTGCTCCAAGCAGCAGCTCCTCTGTGCTGACTCTGGTTTTTAACACCACCCTGTCCCACGCCCCTTGCAGTATCTTACTCAACTGTATTGGCCCTTCTGCTCCACACCACTTGGCTTCATGTTGGCTGATAAATGTCCAGGCATCGCACAGCTCCATACCCTCTTGCCAGGCTGGGAAGCTGCGGCTGCAGGTCCATTTCTGCTCCCTCCCACACACTTCTTGCGGGAGACTTCCCTGCCCCGGGTTCTCCCACAATGTGTAAAAAGTCCTTTTCTCCCAACCGTCTGAGCCGAAGAAGCACTCTGGAGCAGTCAGTTCGTGTTCTCAAGGCAGTTTATTAGTTCCTTATCAAAAGTAGATTTCTCTGCTCTGCCGAGGTCGACACAGCAAAACTTCCAGAGACACACTGTGCCCTGCACACTCTCTGCCCTGCAAGAGAGATCAAGCCACACTGTGCCCACCCCGGGTCAGCTCTATTCTTTTATATTATCAACTACGTATCCAATGTTTACCATTAATTTCCAATCCGTGACCCTTACATTACATTGTCCAGCTCTCTGACAAACCAATCCAAAAGTGCCAACATCACCAAGAAGATGGAGGTTAGGATGAAGAAGAGATAACATGCCACGTGTAAGAATTCACCATCTTGACTCCCAGACCCCCCTGTCCAGAATCTCAAACCCCCCTGGACATGGGTCCAAATCTTTTNGGGTATCCACTCTCATGTCCATGATGTACCATGACCTCTGATTAGTAAAACCTTCTGGTACTATATAAGGGAGGAAGAAGGAGTTTAACTTTACAGCTGTAAAGACAAAGTAAAAGTCTCCCTTCTCTTCGCGTCTCTTTTTCTACCCGTGAAAGAAAAAAAGTTGACAAAAAATTATTACTAGAAGGCGGGCACAGAAACTGATTGAGGGCTTTTTCCTTCTCCTGTTTCCAATACTTTTAACTGCATATTAGTTGATGAACATGATCAGGAGATTACTCCAAATCCCATCAAGCCACTGCTGGGGGAGCCAGTCAGCAATGTGACCCGAGCAGAGCCATCCCGCTTGAACAAAGGGGCCCCAAGCCCAAACCTGCAGGAATGACTCGATCTCCTGGCAGACGCTGCTAGAATCCTGTCAATCCTTGAATGCAAGCTGGGAAATAATAGAGTTTTCTAATTCCTGTTTTCCACTCTGTCTTGCTGTGCCAAGGAAACCCTGAGAGGCACTTTATTTTGTCTTCCTGCCTTTGGTTGCTGCCTCCTACCACTTTTTCCACAGAAGGGGTGCTGCGGGCCTTAGCACTCAGTAGAGCTAAGGAAATTTTTGAAAAATGTAGGACATGCTGCTGTGTGCTGTCATTTTGAGCCTTGTCAGTCCTTTGTGAGGAATGAACTCTCACTGCTGGCCAGAAAACAGGAAAGTGCATAAAACCAAGGACTTTTTTTTAAAGAAGTTGAACTTTTCTCCCCTTTTCTTTCAGCTAGATCACATAGCAAAAGTGAAAGTCAGGAACCTACCTCAAAAAAACTTGTCCTGCTCTTCAAAATAGTTTTACTTCGAAAATAACAGTACTTTGCAGGAAGTAAATGAGGCACTATTCCCTCATGAAGAATATGTCAATTTTCACTGGAGGTGAGGGAAACCCTGCTTTTGTTAGTCAATATGGATAATCAGTGCTGTGAAAAAGACTTTACAGCTACTAATCAGCCATATAGTTTTTTCACATACACACATTTGCACAGTGAAAAATGGAAGTTTTGTGTAGAAGTTTTGTGTAGTTCTGCTTTGTGGAACCTCATGCTACCCTACAATTACACTCTACAATTCAATTGCCCCTTTTTAATTTTTTTTTATTTATTTTTTTTTTATTCATAAAATCTTAGATGTTTAAATGGGTGATGGTACATAGGATGTGTCACTGAGGATGTACAGCAGATCCACGTCTCTGGAGAGTCTATGGCTTGTGGACTCATGGATTTGAGTGGGAATGAAAGGTCAAAACAACTGAATTATTAATTAATCTTTCTAATTAAGCCTATGATTTTAGGTAGAAATCCTGTGGTAGTTATTTTAGAAGTTGTTTATTTTAATTTTATTTTTAGAGGGTTTTATTTCTTTTTTTTTTTTTT
>VXBU01012908.1:77921-98786 GCA_013400315.1 Bombycilla garrulus
TTTTTTTTTTTTTTTTTTTTGGTGGGGGTCCTTAATGTCATCCAGTTTGGGGTTTTTCGGTCCTGATTCAGAGCTCCATATCTCCGCTTGGAAAAGCATGTAAGGTGATGTCAACTCTGCTTAAATCCAAGCAAGGTTAGCCAGGAGGAAGAAGCACCAGCTTAATGATTTCTTGTGTTGGGCTGCTGTAGGACTCCCAGAGATGCTAATGAATGTTAATTTAAACTTCTTATCACTACACTAGCAAGACCGTTCACACGTTTTCCAGAGCCACCACAGGATTTAGGCTGTTGTCCTAATTGCCATTGTTCTGGCTGCTAGCTATTATATTTACCACAAGCTGTTTTCATCTTGTTGGGAGCCTGGTGCTAAACTGAAAAACACCTATCTTAGCAATTTGCTGCCTTCTGGAAGCTGAAGCAATTACGGTGGAATATGCAGACAAGCTTCTATACAAAGTGTGTAAATTTTTGTCTGCGGTTCCAGTAGATAAATTTAGGTTCCTGTAACCTTGTACCTGATTAGAAATGTAGGCTCCATACCATAAAGTGCAACACACAGTTTTTCTGTAAATGTTAAAATTACTTTTATTTGATTATTTTAAGAGTATTAAATATGACAGATTTACCCAGATGTATGTGATCATGGTAAACCGTCATGCCTGATCAGGTCTGAACTTACCCTACAGGACAGTCAAATGGTGGACCCACAACCTCAGTCTGTGTCTTTTTTTACTCAATGACTCTGTAAGAGATGGATTTCTGTATCCCACAGAAGTTGCAGCTGCTCAAAAGACCACAACATTTGCACAGTCATGGTGGTACCAGTCTGGAAAAATACTTCAGTCAAGTAAGAGCAAAGGAGAGAAGCCCTTCTTCATCACAGTCCAAAAGAAATGGCCACCTTAATCTGGGACCAAATTTTTCTCACTTAATGGAGTTTGGTGTCAGATGAGCTACTTGTGGCAGCCATGTGATATGACAAAGCACAGTCCCCTTTCAATCTTTGTGCCACCGTTTTCTGCTGCTTTTCGTGCACCAGGAGCAATGGCTGTCTGACCCAGCAGCCAGCTGTGAGAGGGACAAACAAAAGAAAAGCAGTTGTATCCAATGTATTTTCTGCTGTTCTCATTCCTCGATCCAGATTGTGGAGGGGCCAGGAAATTTTTGCCCTGGGCAACAGATCCAACATTTTGGGCAACAATTCTCCATTAGATGATGCTCAGCAGTAAATTAAAATTGAGCCTCAAATATCTGACTTCCTAAATTGCTTTCTAGTCTTTCATATTTTTAGGCACATTTATTAGCCTGCTTTGAAAGGGAAATTCATATCCCAAGTCATAGAATTTTATTTAGAGATTAACTTGTCCTGGAAAAACCTTTCTAAGCTTTAATCAAACTTAAGGTTGCCAAAGAAGTTTGGTTACATGTGTATTTGTTTCATTCTTCATACTCATCTCCACTTTCTTCTGCTGGAATATTTCCAGCCTCATCAGAACCTGAAAGTGCCGGAAATAAATCAGAGGCACCCACTTTTGCAAAGCATAGGTCTTCTTGTGCTGCGAATCCTGCGCTAGGACTTGGGAAATCTGGGTTCAATTTTCTGCTTTTCCACTCATTTGTAGTTTGTCATTGGATAAAGTATTTAATACAATCAGTCTATGCTTCAGGCACCCAACTGTGAAACAGCTGCCATCTCCTTCCCTCGAGGGAGCAGTAAGGGGGTGGAGCAGGGTGCTCATAGTGCCAAGATCACAGGTTCAACCCACCTACAGGCCACTCACTAAAGAGCTGGGCTCAGTGATCCTTGTGGGCCTCTTCCAACTCAAAATATTCTGTGACTCCCAGCAGTTAATCTGTGGTTCCACACTGCTGTGGTGATCGGAGCCATTTGTGAGAGAGGCTCTTTAAGAACAACAACAAAATGCTGTCACATTTAAATAAACATAGGATTAGTTTCTGTTTCTCAAATCATTACTTTTATCTTGTTTCAACCTGCTGGAGAACAAGCTGTTGTGTTTGTTTCTGGAGACATATTATCCCAGGCCTAAGCGGCTCGGTGTGTGTGTTGTGAGTGTTTCTCTTGGCCAGGTGACCTGGAGTGGGATGTGCTACACAGCCCATCTTCAGTGGGGCTTTTATAGGGACTCACTGAAGATGTACTGTCTCCAGTAAGACATTTGTCATTTTTTTCTTTAAGATCTAAAAGTTAGCAAATCTTGAGCAATGAGGATATTTATGTTTGTATTCAGCAATGTGACTTGCTGGGCAGTGCATCTATAAGCTACATGTCTGGCTTTGAAAGGGAGGATCTGACCCCAAGATTAGAGATCCTGGCTCTGTAGATCAACTTGCCATCTCGCATACTCAGTTTCTGATGGCCCAGTCTGAATGTTCTGCACATGGAGGGCTGTATTCCCAGATGCACAGGAGAGAGGTGCATTTGAAAGGTGGGACATAAATAAATGTTAAAAGGGTAGCCACTTCTCATCAACCTTGACTCCAGTTAATGATCTGAAGAATGCGCTTGTTATCTTGGGGAATGACAAATCAATTCACCTGCCAGTATTAATGAAAGTTTTCTCTTTAGAACTTGTACTCACAAAAATTAATAGTGTAAGTGTAGCACAGAGCAGGTGTTGGAAGGATTTTTTAGCACTACAAGAATCCTCAGCTATTACATTTACGCTGCCTCAAATTCCATGGTCTTTCTTCAGTCAAAAGGTACTAGGAAGCAAGGGTGTAACTCATTACAGGGATTAGTAACAAATTATTAACATGTTACCTCTTTTCATGAGTTAGCACTTTGAATATATCCCGCTAGATTTCATGAGTCAAATTTTTGGAAGTGCTAAATAAACACAAAAATTAAAACATTTAATCTTGGATATACTATTAGTTAGAAATTCAAACAATACAAACAAAACTAATTGGAGCAAACTACACAGCAAAGCACATTGAAAAAGAAAGACTTACAAGTAATTAGATTCCCAGAAAAAAATAAATCACAGCTGCCTCGGCAGTTAAAAAAAAGACAACTATCAAAGTTTACTATAATATAGCTGTGTAATAGTTTACAAATTTCTCCATTAAGAATCCAGACTTTTAAAATTATTCTCAAGCAAATGACTAAGCTCGTTATTAAGTGCTACCATACTCACTGAGTCATTTTTCATCATTAGACAATGACTAAGCTATCTTTTGAATCTTAGCTATGTACCTGTATAAATATATTACCTTCATACAATTAGTGTGTTATTCTATTTTTAATTTTTCATAGTATTGTCCACTTTTATATGTTATGTGGTCTTTGAAAAACTGTCTACAAGAAAGAACATCTGTATTCACGTGTGAGTTTAGTTAAAAAGACTGAAGTTGAGGTCAAAGACATTTTTATTGCAGTATGTTCTAATGCTGAATGAAAGATTACGTCGAACTTCAGGCCAATTGGACATCCAAAACTAAGTATTTTTGTTGCACATGCAACAACATGGAATTGTTGCTAGCTGCTTCAGAAGCACTGAGAAAACCAGAAGTTGAGTAAACTGAAGTAAGATGATGTAGCTTTCAGTACTTGGGGCACTTACCGTTCTTCGATGAATGTTTGCCAAAAAAAATATGATTATTGGTTACTGAGGTGTTGTGACATTGCATAATTGACACAAGACCCTCAAAAACCTAAGCAAATGGGTTTGGGTAATGATTGGATATGTTGCATAGGCCCCATATGTTTCTGAACAGTTGCATTGCATTACAGAAGTAGTGAGCAAGGTCCTAAGATTGGATTCAATATCGAAAATCAACTAACATTAAGAAGTTCAAAGTTAGTTCCACAATTTTTAAGAGTTTGACAGTAGTCCTTGTCGGAGTAAATTCATGTCTGATGAACTGCGTATAGAAGACCTATGCCTGTATGGTTATGAACAGTCTGATTTATGAAAATGCGAGGATTTATGCTAGACAAGAGTTTTTGTGTTCTTCACATCATTAGTTGTTTCAAAATCTTCTTGTAAAGCCCTTTTGAGGAATTGAGTTTGGAGGCTGGTTTGATTTTTGAGAGTTCTTCAGTTTGTGAGTACGATGTTTCTAAGCCTATAAAAACCAGGACTCTGCAAAACACTCCCTTTTTTACAGCCTGTCTAGACCTCTAGAAATTGGGAGTGTCCTGCACTTTAACAACTGGTGGTTGAGTGTTTGTATAGACTTGGTTAACTGCATAAATGCCGTCTCAGTCCTTAACTCTGAATTCTTGGCACTAGTCAATGAGTGACTTACTCTTAAAGTAACCAGCAAGTGCCGTGAGGAATATTTCACCAGGTCTGCTGTACTGTACCATTACCAAAAGGTAAATACAAGTACATCAGACAGAATTATCATAGATCTATAAAATATCCTGAATTGGAAGGAACCCACAAAGATCAAGTCCAGCTCCTGGCCCTGCACAGGAACATCCCCTTGTGCTTGAGAGCACTGATGTTTCTTGAGCTCTGTCAAGGTTGGTGGTGTGACCTCTTCCCTGGAGAGCCAGTTCCAGTGCCCAAACACCTTTTAGGTGAAGAACCTTTTACTAATATCCAACCTAAACCTCCTCTGACGAAACTTCAGGCCATTTCCTCAGGTCCTGTCACTGGTCACCAGAAAGAAGAGATCAGTGTTTGTCCCTCCTCTTCCCCTAACCAGAAAATTGTAGACTGCAATGAGGTCTCTCCTTAGGCTGAACAAGTGACTCAAATCACTTCTGACACAGCTTTCCCTCAAGGCCCTTCACCATCTTTGTTGCACTCCTTTGGGTGCTCTCTAATATCTTTAAAAATTTCTTACACTGTGGCACCCAAAACTGCCCCCAGCACTCAGAGCAACATCCAGTGCAGGGCAGAGGGGACAATCCCCTCCCTTGGCCCTCCTGGCTGCCAGGGCACTGCTGACTCACATTCACCTTGCCATCCACCAGGAGCCCCAGGTTCCTTTAGCTGTGCTTCATTATATTTAGTGCAGAGCTTTCTTTTTTTCCCTCCAGCTGTGAGATACCAGTAATGTCTCCTTGCACGACCATGTGTTAACTATGACATCAAAACAATTTAATTAAAATATGGTCATGTGCTACCTGTAAAGGACATCAGCAGAGCAGAATAGTTCTGATCTTGTCTAAAAGATGTCAGCTCTATGTACATAGCCAACCTGTTTGTTAACTGCCACTCGCCTGAAGAGAATTGTACATCTTCATTTTACTGACGGGTGCTACAATACATTTAATTATTTGATGTCAGTTATATTAGTAGTACAATCTGAATGTTTTACCTGGAAAGCATTTCTATGTTTTCGAAGTTCCCTGGATGGATCTTAACAATCATCCACCAGTTTACAGAAATGTCACTACACTGTTTTGGCAGAGAAGATCAGAGCTACAGTTAATATAGTTGGGGCTCTCACAAGGGATTGTACAGGGAGTGGAGGGGAGCAGTGCAAGGTTTCTGCTGTCTTAACCAGGCGTTTCTGAATTCAACAAAGGGCTTCCATGCTGCCCTCCTAAGAAATTTAAGAATTAATATTCAAAAAACTTAACCAGAACAAACCAGTGGCCTATAAATGTGAAATCCGCTGTCTCAAAATCTGTTAGATAAAATAAGGCAAAAGTAGATGGGATAATTTTCTGAAAGAAGAGACAGAAAATGAATATGATTCTTTACATTTGGTGTCCTAATAACATCAACAAGTTTGCATGTTAACTTTTGAGAATATCAGATGTGCAAAATCATTTAGCAGCTTCCTGATAATCACATAAAATCAGAAGGCATTATGTTCTTGTCCTCATGATAGGAAAAAAAACCAACCATTTTTTCTGTAAGATAAGAGCGTGTCCTAATGTACAAAATGAGATTTTCTAGGAAGAGACACAGCAGGGAGAGCCTTTCCTCTATTACTGAGGGCAGAGGAAACCTATCCTCAGTTTCAGCCTGGGAAACCCACACAATTCCCAAATCCAGCTTCAAGACACACCTGGCCCAGGCTGGAGCAGCGTGTGGTGGCCACCTTGGAGGTTTGGCTTCCCTATGAAGCAAAGGGAAGGCTGTCTCCTGATCCTTTCATTACCTTCCTCATGGGCATCTCCCACAGCTGGGTGTGGGGATTTTAAATACTGAGAATATTTTTCCCCATGACTCAACACAGCAAAATTTTTGAGGGAGGAGAGCCTGGTTAATTTGTTCTGAGACCCTGGGAAGGTGTTTGACTTGGTGGGATATTTATGGACAGGGATTACAGGGGCGGATTTTCAGCAAATCTTCCTTAGCACAGTCCTGGGGAAATGGCACCTGTTGGTGGATTTCTGATCCTTTGAAAATTTGTTCTTGTGGGTGACAGTGATCACACCAGTGTCCCGGGTGCAGCTGGGTCTGAGCTCATGAGCATCTGCCCGGCTGCATCCATGGGGGGTGAGCAGCAGGACAGGGCCCAGATGTAATGTCTGTTTTGTTTTATTGGCAGTGTCACCTGTTACAACCAGTTTTCCTCACTGCAGGACATGAGCATGTGTCAAGGCAGAAGGCACCGCTTGGTCACAGCGGCCAGGAGGAATGAGGCCGTACAGCACGGCAGGAGACTGGATGTGTGGATTGGATGTGTTGTGCCCACAGAGCCTCCTCAAATTAATGCCCGCCTCGGTGAAAAGGTTGTGCTGGGGATGCCCAGGTGAGGGATATTGGTCCTGCAAACGGTGCTGCCGTGACCCCTGTAGCTAAGGAAGAATTGAAGGACTCAGGAAAAAGTGTTTTGAGACTCTCAAAGATGTTGACTGCCATTGGCATGGGACTTAAAGAGGCCCCAACAATAAGCATCTCAGTGACACACTCAACTATTTAAAGTGATCTTAAAATGATTGCTATCTTGCAACCAGAAGAAATGTTGAGGTAGCTGGCAGGGAGATGGCGTCCCTTATTTTTCTGGATGTTTTGAACTGTTTCAGCTCTGACAAAGCAAATCCCATTGTGAATGATGAGCTTTCTTTAAGGGCTCATCCTGAAACTGAGAGGTAATCCTGTCTCCAGCCCTCTGTTAAACTAAGCTGGGCCATAGTCTAGCTGCCAAAAAGAAAAAAAAAGAAAGAAAGAAAAAAAAAAAGAGAGGGGGGAGTTTATCAAACTTATTAAAACAAAACAAGAATGTTCAATTTTTTTAAACACAACTGGCTGGATTTGAACTAATTTATTGGCAGAAGTTCATTTTTCTCTCATTTTTAATCCCATTGCCGATAAAGTATTTAAAGTGGTATTGGTTAATTCTTCTTTGTTATTAAAACATTTCCCTTCCTCTTCCCCCTCTTCACCTCATGCTTTATATTTACAGAGAACATCAGGTAACAAGGCAAGCCTGTCTTCTGACCAAGAAGGGTACTTTAGCTAGAGATTCATTAGTGTGTATAAAAACAGCCAGCCTTGTTTAAAGGCACTTCTTACACAAGAAGAAAGGGGTTCAATTACCATATTTCATTTAAAGTGAAGATTAAATATCTTTATCAGGACAGTGCACTAATCCCATGAATCCTATTTATGCTGAAATGTAGTGCTATTGGCAATAAACAGCAATTTGAGAAGTCATAACCCAAGGAAATAATTGTCAAGTGACTTTAGAGCTCCCTATAAATTTCCTCTTCATGACTTTGGCAGTAGTGTTCAACAACAGAGTTAAATATTTGTTTTAGGTGCTCCTGCCTTTAACAGACTAATTAAAAAGATGGAATTCTTTGATTCTATCTCAAATAATTTTACTTCTAATCTCTCTCAGGCAAAGTCAGCCCTGTAAATGGAACTAAACATTTTTTTTTCCTGAATAGAGACTTTACAGTATAGCAATAAATTCAAGCACTGGGAAAGTAAATGCAACTGAAGTACCCTTAATGATGCTATTGTGTAGTTGTTATGGTTGTAATCCCATTACACAGACCTTTACCTTGAAGGCCATAAATTCTTTGAGAAATAATTCTAATGGGAAGGTGCATTACTTAAACATTGTGTTTCAAAATTATGAAAAAGATTACTTAAGTTTGAAAAACCAAGTCACACAAACTGAAGTAGTAATAATGGAGGGAAATTAAACTTTTACCTATCATGCAAACCTTCTAAATTTGTATTTCCTGAGAAACTGTGCAATGGAGCTGTTCCCAGAACTGCTTCTTATAATTTGCATCACCCACATGCCTGGAACTTGCCCCCCCATTCTGCTCTACACCTGCAAACTTAAAAACAGCACCTGAGCCAAAAAATGTCAGTCTAAATACCTGACCCAATGTCCAGTGAAGTCAATGGAAGATTTTTCATTGATTTTAATGATTTAGTTCAGGAGCTAAGTAAGTATTTCTAAGACAAAAATCAATATTGTCCCACAGTGGTAAAGTTTTCATGTGCTTCTATTGATCCTTTTGACACAGATTACAGGATACCTTGGCACTGTCAACATACCAGGTTTTAACAAACTGATTTGATTTATTAACACTATTTGATTAACATCTGAAGTAGCAAGTATTCATCAAATGTCAGCAAACAAATGCTCAGCAGACAGATCACCACAAAAAATGACTTGTTGCACAATGTAAGCTGAAGTTCAATAGGAAAAGGCTTTCTGTACAATCAGTTTATGTGAGAGCTCTACCATGATATGCACAGTGTAAGCTGGGTATTGAGAAACTGGGTTTTTTAAACCAACTATTATCATCAGGCCTAAAAAAATGCTCTTACCTCTCCTGGAGTACCTTAACTTACCTCCTTACATGAATAGTGAAAAAAAAAAATATTGCCATGACAGCATGGTTGTAAAAATTATGCCAAATTTTTTCAAATCAAATGGAACTTGCTTAGTCTGTCAGTTATGCTTTATGATTTCATCACCCATCTTCTAAATAAATACAATGAAATGCATCATTCTCTTTCAGAAAGACTGCAATGCATTACTGTGTTTGGAGCATCTGACTTACAAATGGAAGTACTGGGGCTTCAGAAATGGGACTGGCTGTCAGTGATATTTACAATGTGATTGTTCAACTGACAGCCCTGTAATTTAGTTTCACCCCTTTATAAGCCAACCAAAACCCTTCAGTCATTTCTTGAGAATGACTCTGAAGTCTCTAATTCAACTTGATTTTTGTATAGCTATTTGAAAAATAAATAGTTCATACAATTTAACAGTTGTATAGTAGTAGTCTAATGGTGCACACCTTTCTTACTTCATGAAAGAAAATCTACTCTTTCATGACATCAGACTATTCCACATGATATTGTTTCTCAGTTTACTAGTAGTCACCAGAATGATCTCCAAGTTTAAAATATAATTTCCTTCCTTTTAAAAGGATCTTTTTCTCCTGGAAGAATATTTGAAACTTTCAGGACTTTCTGATCCAAACCCAAAACTACAAGTCATATCTGACACAGACTAGAATGGGTTACATTAATTTGTATTTTCTAAACCAATGTAAAGCCTAATTTGCTAATTGAATTGGTAATCATTTATCACACATAACCTGCTACAGTATGAATACCTCTAACAGTTAAATCGATCATAGCAAAAATGTGGATATCATGTAAATCTTATCAGGATCACTAAAATAATGGGACTTTTGTTTACAAGGTGTCGATTGGTTTTAGAAGCTTTGATAATGACTCCAGACAGTCAATAAATACAGAGACTTTTACATAGCCAGTAGGAGCCGAACTAAACTATCTAATCTTTTTAAAATGACAGACAACACAATGAACTCTGAACTTAATCCCCTCCAAACATTAAGGAGACAGTTCAGTGCTTAAAGTACTATTCAAACTCAAACCATACATTAAAACAAAATCATTAAGTGTCTAATTTAAACACACAGGAAAATTCAGAGGTAAGGCTGATTTTCTGTCCCATTGTGCCTGGGCAGTGGTCTGTGGTGGGCTCCAAGTCTGTCGCTTGATCGTTTCAGGCAAGGAAAAATACCTCCCTGTCTTTTGTAGTCAAAGCATTAAAAAAAGCCCTTAAAAAGGAAAACTTAATTGCTTTTTGTCTCTATCAGGCAAAATTTCCCCTAACATTTTGAAGCAGACATGGGATACAAGGTTATATGTACATTTCAAGTTGCAAAATTTACACTGTTGGGCTCACAACCTCTGAAAATGATATATTGCCTTTATTAGGAAAAGGAAACTGTAAATGTAAAGCTTATGTCACACGGAGAGATGGGGAGGAGGCTGGCAGGTAATGGATAACATACAAGTTGTGTATGTATGAGCATATAAATATATTAAATCACCCTTTATTTCAGCTTGTCAATTTTTGGAAGAGATATTAGAAATATCCAACTGTAGGACAGTTTAATCTAGTAGCAATAAAGTAAGAGAAGATAAAATAAAAATATATTTTAAATTTGGATTAGCATTTCTTCTGAGATAATTATTTGCTTTCTAACATCCTTAGAATTCCTATTTGCAGCACAAATCTGAATCCTCCCAGTACTGCTGAAGGTTCATTACCCTGTTTCTCATGAAATACATATTTTCTGTGCCTTTTATTAGTTTGTCTTATAAATGTACATCTCTGAAAAATGAAAAGAGGAATTAATCTGTTCTATCCTTTTCAGTGCATCCCTCTTGCTTCCTAATGTAAAGGCTGATATGAAAAATGTTTTTGTTTTGTTCTTAATGGGAGTCAGATATCTTTAATGTCTTTCCAGGTTAATTAGAGATAGGACATGTTAAATATCTGAATTTGTTATTAATTAGTTCCACTGAATAGATAATATTTCCTGTAATCTTAGTATCTCAGGTAGATTGCTGTATGAAAAGGGGGAAATACAATTTAAGTCATCATTTGGACTTTAAATTTTTTAATTACCAAAATCTGCTTACATTGTAGAATGCAATTTTTTGTTCTACAATTTGTAATTTGGTTTTACATTATTCTTGTTGTCTTGGTAAGTTTCAGTATGCAAAAACTTAAAACATTTTATGTTATTAACAATTATTCTTAAGTCAGGGATTTCTGATATTCCCACTAGCTGGGTTTTGCCATGATTATTTAATCTTGTCTTTTCTGCAGTGCTTGATGAACAGACTATAGCTTCTTGCTGTCATTCAGATGAGCTACATTATCAGGACAGCCTAAATCTTACAATGGATTGTTATCTGTGTTCTCAGGATGAGCTCAACCAGCAGAAGTGAGAGTGTGATTATTTATTTGGCATCAAAGTGTGGAATTTTAAACCATTTTATAAAGTGTGAATTTACATTAACTGTGTACAAACTATCTTGATTTCAGACTCCTGTAATGCTAATAGATTTTGCTTACTGAACACAACATTTCAAGATTCTAGTTTAAAAACCTCTCTAAATCCTTACTTTAGAATATTTTTATATGTTTGACTGACAGGTTTTTGATAATCGGTACTTTCTCTGGTGATCATTTGTGGTAGAATCTGTGGAATTTCATGGCAGCTTATTAAACAGCATTTTTCCTTAGCAAGAGTTGTCTTTCCTTTCCATGGTTGCCTAATTAGTGTTTCCTGAATCAGAGAATAGCTACATGTTTCATAAGGAAAAAAAAAAAAAAAGGAAGACAAAAAAACCAGAGCTCTGCCAGGTCTGTACTGGATGAAAATCCATGACTGCCAAATATTTGGCTTCTGGTTTTTTTTCCTTCTTAATTTCTTTAAAACTTTTCTTTGTCATTCTAATAGATTGCTTTCTAAATCTGCCCCAATTAGTTACAATGGATTTAAGGATAAGTACTATAGAAGATCTTACAGTAGGAAAGTTTGTGTTAAAGAACTACACAACTGAATGTGAATAACATCAAACCAGTATCCAGCTAGAGCAGAACCTACAAGTGGCTATAAGATATACTGCAGCATCTTTTACTCTCAGAAGCTCCTTTGTACATGCTTTCTCTCCTGGTCTTTCCTCCACCACGAGGCCCCAGATTCACTGCATTTGGGCATTGCCATCACACCTCAAGTTAAACCTAAGATTAGTTGAAGACATCTGTATTTTCTTTGCTCTATTTGTACCAGTGATAGCAATGAAAGGGTTTAAGAAAGCCGAGTGATGCCTGCTGGCATTGTGGGCAAAGCATCCTTGGCATGGGCCAGAGGACTCCCAGACACACACCGTGTCCCCTTGCTGGAACTGTCCCTGGTGCACTCCATGTAACACAGCCCCCACCACTGTGTCCCCTTGCTGGGACTGTCCCTGGTGCAGTCCATGTAACACAGCCCCCACCACCGTGTCCCCTTGCTGGGGACTGTCCCTGGTGCAGTCCATGTAACACAGCCCCCACCACTGTGTCCCCTTGCTGGGACTGTCCCTGGTGCAGTCCATGTAACACAGGCTCCCAGCTCTCCTCACCATGCCAGAGCAGTGGGAGCCCCTCCTTGGCTGGCTCTGCTGCTCAGGGCTAACTCACTTGGAGTGTCAAGCTGTCCCTGTGCCATGAGGAGTTTTGGAGTGTGCTGGTCGGGCCGGCTTGGTGACATTCATGTCCTGTGCTGTGCTGCTGTGTTGGGTCTGCCTGCAGTGATTCAATTTTTAAAGCATGGAGCCCTCCTGTCACTTGTAGCAGCCTCCCAGCACGGCGTTAGCCGCCAGTGTGGCTCAGTACTGGTGTCTCTGGAGGTCCTGCTCTCCTGAATGGAAACCAAATGCTGCTTTTCGGATAAAATCCCAGGCGTGCCGTGGCCAGTGAACTTCTGAACCAAGAAGAAAGGTAAAGGTGTGACTTTTTTTCCTCTGAAAAGAAGAGCATTTACCATATCTTTAATTCCAAACTGTGAAGCAATTTCACAAGGAGTACTTGCCAGTTTTCCAATTCTTTAATTGATCAGACCCTGCCCTTACTTTGCCTGACTGTGTGTGTATTTATAGGAGTGTAACACTAAACCAGATTTGCCTTTGTTTTTGTGATTTATGCATTTTTTTCTTGAACAGGAAAACATTCATTATCAAATGTTGTGAGAACAATACAGTAACTGGAGGTTATTTTATATGAAAATATTGTTGATTGTTCCTCCCCTAGAAATCTCTCTTGGCAGCTCACTTCCTGCCAAATGAATCAGCAAAAGCTGCTCATGAAAGTTGTTAATATATAATACAACCACCCAGCACTGCACTTGCTCCTTATCTATAAAGTCCTTTTGTGATCAATGATTCACATCACCTTTTGATTATAGTCTCTGAACACAAACAGTTTCTTAATATAAATTAATGGCCTTGGAATTTCTAAACAAACATTCCCTTTTGTTTAGCATCATTTCCTATTTTCGTACCAAAACAGAGTCTTATTGTAATTGTTCAGTTTTCACTGGAAAAAGTGTTTGTGGCCTGGAATGTTCTCAAAAAACAAGCGGTTCCTTTCAAAGCTAATAGTGTTGATTTACAAGGTCTAACGTGCCATGTTAATTGAATATAGCTGGGAAATATCACAAAAAAGCAGCTAGTGTGGTGTGATACTTTAAATAATGATCCTTCTACTCATTTACTGGAAAAGATATTTTCTCTTGAAGCAGAGTATTATTTGGCAATGTTGTTTGCTTGGTTGGTTTTTCTTTTCCTTTCATAGTAATTAAGACCCAGTTATCTAAGCAGCAGATAGTCGAGGTACTTCCTTTAAATTTCCTGATTGCTGTTAACACTACCGAATAGGCATGGGCTCTTCAGCAAAATGAATACTGAAGATTTCCCCTGGCCAGATCTGACTAGAATAACAATTAAATACCAACCATCATGCAGTGGTAACCTCATGTTAACTGTTCCCTCTTACAAACTTCAGCGAAGCATGAATGGAAGTGTAGTAGAAGCATAAGCCTGACCTGCACAGAACTGGTGCAAAAAACTACCTGATAATATTCCTTTGTAAGGCAGAGTTATTTCACTTGAATCAATTAGGTGGAGTTTTAACTAAACTGAAAGAAGAACCTGAGAGACTGAAGATGCCTATCGAGATATTAGTTTAATTAATTATTAGCTAAAGTGATTCAAGCCTATATTCAGCCAAGGTTGGTTTTTTTTTTTCTTCCTGAAGTATTAAAAGAATAAAGGCCATGATAAAAATGATCAAACTTCCGAGTGGGTTGTTCACAGCAGTTTCAATTAAAGTATTTCAGTTTGCAGTGAGAATAGACTCAGAGTGTCTATGCACCATGTCTGTCACTCACGGTGGCTCAGCTGACAGAGCAGCTCATCAAACTGGGATCACTTGGCCATCACCAGTCCATCATGCACTCAACCTAACCTCAAAAGTAGTTTTAATTTCTGACTCACTCATACCCCAAACTAGAACAGGGGCTGTTTTTCTCAGGAAAATTCTCCTGGGTTACATAAGGAATATAAATGCTGTGGCTATCTAAGACTGGATGCTCTTAAAATTGTGGAGAAAAAAAAAAAAAGCCCTCCTGTTCAAGGAAAGTAATGTCCTCCAGAACAATATCTGTAATAGAGTTCCTCACTGCCAATAAAGATGCAAAGCCCTCAGGCTCCTAGGGCATGTCCTTGACTCAGGGTTTTAGTCAATGCCTGTTTCTTAAGAGCACTAGTAAGGAGAGAGAAAATGTTTATGCATCAGTGTTTTGTTCTGTAGAATGATAAAGATGCTACCTTGTAGCATCATTCAAATGCTATGCTGAAAAAATATGGTTTGTATGTTGCAATGAAAATCAAACAGTACTTGCTCTTCATGCACCAAGCATTATATAAACACATGTAAGGACAGTGACTCTCCTCTTCTTCCCACTGCAGTCAGACAGAAGTGCCTCTGTTCAAGCAGTAGTTCTGATGCTTTTATTGACTCTTACAAAGATAACATCAGCACCGGCTGACGATCTCTCCAGATATTTTTAGACACTTGTAAGATGTCAGTGAAATGTCAAAAGCAGTTAGTGATGCACTGCCCTCCTAACAGGAGAGATGTGTGCTGTTCTGACAATTTACCATAAAAAAAACCCCATGTGAAACAGAATATTTTTCATTTGGTATTTTGGCAAACATTGTTATATATATATTGTTGAATTCTTAAATCTAGTGTAATTAACACAGAAACCAGAATGTACTTATGATTTTGACTACTATTCAGAAAACAAAATTCACTTAAATGCTCTGAAATAAAAACAGGTAATTTTCCTGCTGATACCTGGTGTACTGGCCACATATAAGGCAAAAATGTAAATGGCAGTGTCAATTCTATTATCTCCTTATCTGCCTGTTTTCCCCAAGAATAATTTGATAGGGTTGTTGCTACCATGCTTCATCTGGGAGGCAGAAATGGGTCTGGCCATCAGAAAAACAGGCACAAGGGGAATGGGAGCAGCCAGTCCAGTTTCTAGGGAGAACGAGCTGGTTTGCAAGGGTCCAGCTTGGGGATGAGCCCAGGAAAGAAGGCAGTAGCAGAGCAGGAGATGCCAGAGAAATGACTAATGACATTGCTGCCCTTGTGGAGGGATGTAAAGAGGAGATATCTGGGCAATGACCAATGAAGTAATTTGTTATGGATGGCATTGCATGTGAAAATTATCTATAGTAATTCCATTTGAGGGTGGACATTCTCCCCCTTCTCCCTTTTCCATGATTCATTCAAAATGGATTCCAATCCAACTGGGAAAGAAAATCAAACAGACTTAAAGCTGCTAATCGTGCATTGGCAATTTAAAAAAAAAGGAAGTAATCTACACTGGAATTGCCTATCCAGTAAGGACCCTATTCTACAGCACATTACACTTCTTATAATGGTCATGTGGGTAAAATGTATTTTTAAAGTATCAACATAGACAGGCAAGATTTAAACCAGCAGTTCTTGGCCCTCTGGTATCCCATTGAGGTTGGGGAAGAGTAGGAATTAAGGGAGGAAGGGGAGAAAGGACGTGGTCAAAGTGGTTTTGCTTTAGATAAGCCTCTGCATCCTGTTTCACAATATTGTTGATAATTTGCCTCAATTTCCCCTCTTGCTCTCTTTTGAGCTGTGAACCATTTTTACACCTTCAGCAAGAAATAGGTGCTTTGGATCATTTTTTCAAAGGAAAATCTCAGGATGATTAGAAAGATGGCAACAGCTCTCTATAGCTTACAGGGCCTGAGGTTTTTACCTGTCCAGCTAATGAAATACTTCCTTCACAGAAATAGTGTGAGTTTAACAAGCACATAAAATATCTTCTAATTTTCTGCCAGGGACTTCTAGAAGATTAATACCTTCTCAGGATTCTTGACCTGGTTAAATCTGAATGAGTACAAGTATGATACCTCAGAAATGATAATGTCTATTGTCTTTTTCTGCAGGGAGAGTAACATAAATTAAAAAAAAAATATATACTTAACATTGTCTTTGCTGACAAACTATTTAGTTGCAGCCTCCAAGTATGTTATGTATAGTTGTGAAGCAAAGATACGCTGTTCTGCCAGAAGCTGATGTCAAGTGCCTTTTTGTCTTTTTACAAAAAATACTCTATTTCCTTGAACAAGGCAGTTCCCTAAAGCCTTTTGAGAGTGGCACTGAGCTCAGCTGATAAAAGGAAAAGCTCCTGTATGACTGAAAGATGTAGACATTGGGCACATCTCATCAGCACAGGAATTATGGAGGGGAGGAGCAGATGACAGAAGTGGGAAAGGAGAGCACAGGTTGGACAGACAGCACCGGGTGGAAGCAGGGTCATCTGCAGCAGAAAGGGCTTTTGGCAGGTGTTAATGTACTCCCGCCCACAGTTCTGAGGTCAGATTCAGATCCACCGCTGTACCTTGGATCCTTCTCTGGATGTCATGGTCTTAGGTTCAGTGGGGGTGTAAAACATTCTGGAGAACTGAGCAGCCAGGCCTGGTACAGTTTGGTGTGATCCAAGGTACTTCAACACCCACTACCACAACCAAAGAGACCGTAACCTCTGCCTATTTCTTGGTCATTCACTTTTGTATTTGTTTGCTTCTTTTTACATTGTTTTGCTTTGTTATTAAACATATTTATTTCCAGGCAGCTGTGATACCAACAAGAACATTCGCACAACAGATTCAGAGTCCTGTTTATTTTGGTTAGTTGATTCCCTAAAGCAAGCTACTGTTTAAATTTTTTTGAAAGGAGGAAGAAGAAATTTTACCCAAAGCCTCTGTAAGAATCAAACTCATTTAAAATCACATAAACATATTCAGAAAAGCATTTAGTATAAATCATCATGCTTCCATCACTGCATTCTCTTTTTGTTGTCAGCCACAGTGTGATGGCTGGGTGTAGCTGTCTGAGGTGTCTCTGCTATACCTGCCCTGCCTCTGCTCTTCCACAGTGGCAGTAGATGTACTTTCTTCTATCACACGAACAAGCTTAAGTTTGTTATAATATTTGCAGTTAGCTTTTACAGTGTCATATCATAATTAATTAATTAATTATGAATCTGGTGACTGTTAAGATTAGAATGAATAGTTTCAATATCCATCCTTTCATCTGCGTTTGTGTGACATCCAGTGGCAGAATGGGTCAATCACAGCCTCCCATTTCTGGTGAAAAGTGTAAAAATTACTCACAACTCCATGTAGACCATGAAAGCAGGAAATGTATTGCATATTATTGCTAACAGAGCAATTGCTTAATTTTGGTTCAAAAATAAAGTGGTGATTAAAGCAGCTTGTTCAAGGAAACACTTTGCAAATTAGTATGTAGCCTTAACTCACTGCAGCCTACAGTGTTCTTTCCCACTGCTACCCATGTGAACTCATCTCCTCAGTGTCCCCACTGGGCACACAGAAGTGACTAAACTATTTATCACCCCGATCAAAAATGAATAATCTCTGTTTTCCTGCATTTAAGTGTTGACTGCACCATCAGTGTCTGGATTCATCAGTTTTGTCAGGAGCAGTACTGAGATTAGGAGCCAAATTTTGATTAAAACCCTTGAAATATTTAAAAAACCAAAATATATTGATTATCCAAATTATATTGAATTAGACAACTAAAAGTTGTCTGGAAAGATCTGGAATTCCAGTCTCATGTTTGAAATAACTCTGGTTATTTGCCTGAAATTAAAGTAATCATGGCAGTTGTGCAAAGTGTTTTCTTTGCCATCATAATGAAAATGCTGTGACAGCAGCACTGCTCTCAACATTAGTTTATCCATTTTTTCCCATGCAGGTAATAAATTAGTAACAGCTTTATTTTCCCTCACACATATAAACCCTGCAGTTACCACAGAGCATTTTTTGCAATTTGTTATTATAAATAGCAACTACAAATGCTGAAAAGGAAAAAGATGAGAACATAAATGTTTCTCTGTTTTTCTAATCCGCTTTAGGAGATTCATAAACCTTTTACATAAATCCAGCTAAGTCCTTGTGCAAGCTTTTTATATAGCAAAAGGAAAATAGAATTTTTTAAAAAAAATTTAATCTCATAGAAATTAACAGCAAAATTAGGCATTGATTTCTAGTGTCTGAAATCCCTTTAAGTTATGTTTTCAAAATGACTAAATTTCAGGTTTAATATTTATTTCAGGGATGTAAAAATATTATTTTGGCAGGAAATTTGTTGTTAAGACAAATATATATTGGACACACGCACACACAAAATGACTGTGCAGGCCTGGGTAGTGCATACGAGGCAAATGCTACCAGCAGACAGGAAAAGAGCAGCTGTGCACCATTCTTGGACACAAAGTCCTCAGGAGTCACGAGGTTAGCACAGGATCTTTTTTTTATGCCTGGTTTTGCTGACAACAGAGTCACTTAGTCAACTATAATAATCAGAATAAAAGTCCTCTCCTAAAGTTAGACTAGTTTTATGCTACTCTATGGCAAGGAAAAGCAAGTCAAATCTCTCAGAATTGTATCTAGAAGAAAATAAAGATCAGATATATGAAAATGCCCTTGCTGAGATCCAGTCCTTTGAGCTGCCTCTTGGAACCACCCTAAGGTATGCTTCTTTTTAATAATATTATACTCTTCACGATGGATGTGTTCCATTCTGTAGCTGTTCTTCCACTCAGCACAATATATTAGAAACTTTGTTTTCCTAACCCTGAAGCCTACAGCAAAGTTGAGTTTAATTTCAATGTGATTGGCTCTAAGTGAAAAAATACAAACCAAGGTCACCTACTCCGCTCTTTCTTTTCACCAGGACAAAGTGATCTGTTTCTGATGGCTGGCTGCAGATTTGTGAAAAAAAGAGAGTGCTCTTAAAAATGAAAACAAGGGGAATTTTTCTCTTTTGTGTACCAATGTTTTAAGTTTAAAGTTATCTGCTACATTTTCAAAGAATTAACTGCTTCTTATTCTTACTTTTAAAAATAAATACAACTTTTGTTTTAATCACCCAAGACACAACTACTCAAGGTTTTACTGTTGATATTTCTAAATATCTGAAGATTTTTTTTTTTGTTGTTCATTTGTAGCTTATAGACACTGTTTAATGGTAAAAGTGCTACTGAAAAAATTCCTCCGCATATTTGTCCTTAAAAAAAAGTAATATATATAAGATTGCAATGTAATTTGTCTAGGTATATTGTCAGTATTTGTAGAAGAGTTTTAAAAATAGCCTTCCTGGCAGTGTAGGCATCAGGTTGCAGTAACCATCAGGCTAAAAAAAGAAAATTAAATTTACCCTGAAAAAAATGTGTTAATCTATAACTTCTTTTGAGGATGGGAACAAAAAAAAAAAAGGAATGTGGGAAGATCATTACTGCATTTGAGTGATTTTTGAAGGAAATACTACAATTGGTAGGATTTTTTCTTTTTTTTCCTTTTTTTTTTTTACGTGCACTTTGTAAGCACTTGCCTACATTTAGAATAGTCCTTGTTGATTTAGTAGGTGTCATCAATAAATTCATCTGAATTGACGCTGGATATGATAAAGGGACGAGCATAGACAAGATGTACACTGTCTTCAGTGTCATTTATTAACTTGTGTACAGGTGTAGTTGCACCAGGGCAGGAGGGACGATGAGCTTGGTAACAGTAACTGGAAGGCTGCCAAATGCAATTGTAGACCTTGATACACTCACATTTGTCAAATGTTGTCAGTTCCTTACTGGAAAAAGTACCTACACATCACCCTGAAGTTTTACATATCTGGCCTATTTCCTTAGACGAGCTTCCCACTTGTGTACAGATAACTTTGGCCAGAAAGCAGGTGCATCCTGTCTTCTGAGCATGCAAAACCTAAGGACTAGTTAATCCCTTGCCACAGGCCACAAAGTGTAAAATTTAAATAGAAAATAGGTTATTCCTCCTCCATTGACACATGAAGCTTTGCTGTACAAAGCACTAGGAAACACTATCTCAGTTTCTAGTGAAACACAGCAAGCCACTGCACAAAAAGGTGCCCTTTTTTGTTTTGGCTTGGTTTTGTTCTATTTTTACCCAGACCCCAAATCTCTATCAGGTAAAGAATGGAAGGAATGAAGTCAGTGACATAACCCGAATGCAGAAACCCCCGCAGAGCAACCACCTAAGGGGTCAGTGCTTCCCTGCCGGGACGGGCACGGCCCGCGTGTGTGGGAGCGGTCGAATCAAAACAAACAAACAAACAACAGTAATAATAATAATAAAACGAGACCATGCCATGAACCAGAACTAGCTCAGTGGAAAAGGCCGTGTTGAACCCTATACGCCTTCAAGGCGCCCCTGCAGCGGGGCGGGACAGGGGCTGCGTTTTGCGCGTCCCCTCGTTTGTCACGGTGCGCTGAACGGGGCGCAGTGCCTGGCGCCGGGCAGACGCTGCTGCCCGCGGTCTCTGCCGGACATCAGCACCTGGAGATGGCACGGGGACGGAGGGGCTTTGCCGGGATCTCCGGGCGTCCCCGGCCTAGCCCTGTCCCTGACAAGGGCAGCGGAGCACGGCCGAGCTGGTACGAACCCGAGGGGGTCGGCCCGGCGTGACCTGCGCTCCCCCA
>VXBU01012912.1:915-36064 GCA_013400315.1 Bombycilla garrulus
GTCTGCTCTATTCTTTTATACTATCAACTACATATCCAATGTTTACCATTAATTTCCAATCCGTGACCCTTACATTACATTGCCCAGCTCTCTGACAAACCAATCCAAAAGTGCCAGCATCACCAAGAAGATGAAGGTTAGGAAGAAGAAGAAAAGGTAACATGCCACATGTAACAGTTCTCCATCTTGACTCCCAGACCCCCCTGTCCAGAATCTCAAACCCCCCTGGACATGGGTCCAAATCTTTTCCTTTTCATCTATAATTACTATTATTCTACTCTTTAAACTCTGGTGACTTGCAATTCTTCTTTTAAGTTAGTAATTCTTCTCATGGTTTAAAATCAAAGCCACAGGCATTCTCAGTATCAATCCAGGGTCCCTGACACCTCTGGCAAGGCTGAAAAGCCTCCTGACCAGGGTTTGGATCATTCTGAGATGCCATAGGAACCCCCTGGGTTCCAACAGTAGAGGCAGTATACATCAAAATAAAATGTTACATAATTTTGGTTTTATTGTCTGATCATTCCAAAACCATTAATCTCCTGTTCTGCTGCTAAATACAATTACTGTCTGACTAGAAGAAATTTGAAAAAATGTTCTGATAGTTGTCTACTAATCATGTCCAGAAATCCCACAACATTCCAAAGAGTTGTTTTCATAGTGTAGGTGAAAATGTCATGTGTTCTTCAGTGTTTTTAATAATCTTTTCTCACACAGTCACCTCCTCCAGATGCGGCCTGCAGCAGAACTGTTTTGTGCCTTATCTAACCTACTCTCCCGTACATGCTTTTAACCTAGTAAGCACATTGCTAATGTTTGGATCAGGAAAATAAAGTGCTATATTTAAACCTTAAACTTTTTCTTGTGATACAGGACATTTCAGAACATGTGTTAAGATTAATTATACACCCAAATCTCCAATCTCCTGCAACCCTTTTGAGATTAATTCCAGTATTTTACCTCACTTCCTAAATCAGTGTAAGCAAGATATCACCCATTATTGCTTTTCTATTTCAGTGGCATCTTTTAAATAATTCATCAAGATACAACATAATAGACTGATTTACTTGTCAATGAAAATTATTTTCCCCAGAGCTGGTTTGGCGTGCCAGCCAGCTGCAACCTTGAAGCTACATCCTAGCCCCAAATGTTGCCCATGAAGAAGAAAAATTGGCCTCCTGAAGTAGCCTAAGCCTGAAATAAATTTATGCCAGGACTATCAACATAATATGCTTTATAATGCTCAGACTCAGTGCTCTGAATACCACCTGCCACATTTCTATCACTGTACAAAAATTAAAATAAAAAAGGTAAAAATTACTCATCAAGGAAACTCTCTAATTCAGGCATGGAATATTGGAATATTCAAAGGTATCCATGTGTCTTTTCTGTCCAGCCAAACTGCAGCTGTAGATAAGTATGAGGAATGCCCCTGGATAACTTAAAACTTAAGAAATCAATCCACAGTCACTTTTTATACTGAATTGAGAATTTATTTGTGAACAAACTGTTCTGAGACTGCTATTACTTTAGAAGGAATCTAGTAAAAATTTATGTGATTGCTATTCCTTAAGAGTGATACTGCGTGACAGATTCTAAAGCTAAGGACAAAAATTAGTTGGAGTTATTATGAGTTCTACATGTATTATGTATTTTTGACTTAAATATATATTATATACAGAATTTTGGGGGTATATATATCCTTAAATATAAAATAATATATAATTAAATATAAATATAAAAGTCTACTATGGATTCCCATTTCAAATTAGCCAAGAATGGATTTAAAAACTAACATAGATTTGAGTGCCAGTGCCAGCCATAATAAAAAAAAAAAAATAAAGTCATTTTGCCAGGAAGGGATAAAAATACCTTGCTCTTTGGTCCAAAACAATGCAAGAATGACGGTTTTGCTTTAAACTAAGGGTAGCTCAGCCCACAGTCCTGTCTCCAACAGTGGCCATGAGGAAGTAAGCAAGATCAAGCAAGCAACAAGCCAGCCATATATGCCAGCTCCCTCTAACACTTTCAAGGCCACCTGTGAGGGTCAGATCATTTGCTTCTTTAACCAAATGTAATTATGCATATTTGGTTAAAGAAGCATATTTAGAATATGCTTCTTTAACCAAATGCAATTTATGCATATCCATGTCAGTGGATGTATCTCTCAAATATGTATTCTGTGCCCCCTGATCCAACTTCTTCACAATCGCTGTGGGATTTAGCAGAATTTCGCAGTTCTGTTGTCTGCTCCTTGAAGAAGACCTGTCTCCTCCTCTTCATTTTAGATTGGCAGCATGCACATAGTTTCAGATCTCTCCCTTTAGAGTGGAAAAGGGAAAAAGTTGTCTATCCATCCATGCTCCATAAAGCTATTCATGTTTTTTAAAATCACAGTGTCTCCCAAATTTGCCAGAGTTGAAGAGACTAAACTTAACTTTTTTATCCTCATACAGATGCTATCCCTTACCTTTCATCATAGAATAATTCAAGTTGCAGGAGACTTTTAGGTGTCTTTGGATTCAAAATCCTGCTCAAGAGAGTCACCCTCAGCATTAGACTCAAGCTGTCATTTTAGTACCTCCAGCAGTGGAGTTTCCACAGCTCCTCTGTGCAACCTTGTGACTCTATTACAGCATTCCCCACTCTATTATACCCACTTCAATGAGGGCACTGAAACCTCACACCAAGTTCAGGATGCACTGTAAACTTACACTAGCATGGTGACATTCTTTACCTTGTTCTCTTTTCCACTGCAGAGTACTCACAACAGCTGATGCACTTCTCTCTTTGTCTCTGCTACTCCAGAGAGCTGGTTTGATATTTCCGTAAGACCATATTCTGAAGAAGGAAGTTCAAGTCTGTCAGAGCCCACTTGTGGCTGCTGCAAGGGGCAAGTTCTGACCTGATGCTTAACATCTGGGATTGATCTAAACAGCTGTGTCTGTCCAAAATTGTGGTGACTCTCGTCAGAGGTAGTTCTCAAGCATTACCCTGCAGTCAGGAGAGAGATTAGCTCCTCAGGAAGTGATTTATCCTACCTACATCATTGTCACACATGTTGAATTGCTCTAGGTGCCTCCCTGCTGATTTCTAGGCCTAGTCACACCATTTTTTAGAACAAAATAGCAGGTGGAAAAAAAACTCACCAAAACAAAACAAAAATAATTCCTAAATTAGAAACACCTATTCAGTTGTGGATATATCAGAGGCAGTGTGCAACTACTGAAAAATCCACAGCAACCTCTTGCTCAGAAACTTCATTTCCACCACGTTGAGTGTGGACCCACTAACAAAGATGTACATGTGGTGTGAAAGGAAGCTGTGAAAAAAATTGTGTTGTGATGTGGTATGTCTAGGATGAGGGAGGGAAAAATATGGCATAGGAAAATTATAGAAGCCATGGTCTGCAGGCATCTGGCCGATTTGCTATTCTGCATTCTCTAAGAATGAGCTGAGTATTTTCCATTTTTTAAAATGTTAAGTCTACAAGTAATTGACTTAGTTACTTTCAACTACCATAAAACAAAATTAATAATTCCACCTTCATGTTCCAAGTCACAGTAGAGATCAGGTTAAATATCCATGTAAGCTGAAAGTGTCATTCAGCTGCTAAAAGTTTCAACCAGCTTGCTTCCATATACTTCACCAAAAAATTACAGTTAATAATAACATGTGTCCTAGGTTACAATGTAAAAATATGCCAGGTCTGTATTCTATCTCCATCTTCATTAACTGTTGAAACCAGGAGGGGCAGTGTTTTCCATGCCTCCTCCCCCAGACTATCCCTTGTTAATTGGCATCAATGCCTTGCCCCATGAGTCATAGACAACTCCCTCCGGGAGCCATTTCTGTTTAGTGGGCAATTAGGGACCCACCACATGACTCATAGAATGACATCAGCCCATTGTGAGATGCTCTGCCCAGGGGGAGGAGCCAAGCATTCCCACCTGGATATAATGTGAGGATTGGGACAGAACAAGCAGGCCTTACCCTCTGGTGTCCAAAGGACAAGAGCCACCAGACCTTTCTACAGGATCACCACTTCAGCAAGACCACTTCATCTATACTGCTACCACCACCCTAACTAGCAGGGTGTCAGGTTGTATTCTAAATCTTTCAGTGGTTGTTTTTCTTTTGTACTACTGCATGTATCTTACTTCTTCCTATTAAATTGTATTTCTGACTTGGAGTCTCACTGGTTTTGCTTTCAAACCAGCACAACATGTTATGTAGATTTATGATGTGATAATTTATCTAGGTCTCAACTCCTAAATAATTAGCAGCTATCATGAACTGTGCACAAATGAAAATTCTCCACATGAGTATTTTTAATGAAATTTCACAGATTGAATAATCTATTTTACAACAACAGCTCTCTATAGTTATAAATCTGTTCTACAATCATCTTTTCCTAATTATTCTGTTGTTTAAAATGCTGAATCTTGTATAATTGCATGTTTGCTCATATGTGGATGCCTAGTAGGAAAACAGTGATCAGTTTTGAATTTTATCTCAGTTTTGACTCATTAAGGTTGTTCCAGCTCTTAACTATCATTTTGCTTACATTGCAGACACAAGCTAAATTTGGTAGACCAAGTCTTTGGACAACAGTACTTTTTAACTGGAATGCATTTAGATGCTTCACCAACGAAACAGAGCATATCGTGCAAACCTCACTGTGGATATTTATTAAGGGATTGACTTAATTCACTAATCATTTTCTGCTATAAAGTCACTTTGTGTCTGCCCTAATGACTGCTTTCAAAAAACTGCTGTTTTAGCAAAGCAGTGACAGAACTAAATGGTCTGAGTTTCTCTATTAACAGTAGGGAAAAAATGGAATTGACTAATTTTTCTAAAAGCACCAAGCTGGAGGCTTGGGGAAGGAATTCTGGAAGTATGTTTACTGTGCTGCATTAATTTTTGAAAATTCTTAATTAAGAATTTCTAGCCTTGATTAGAAATTGGTTATTTCTCATTTGCAAATCGTTTGGGATGCCAGTTTTCAGATGGTACTTTCATTAAATAGATCTAGACCCTATGGTATGTTTTCAGGGCTTTTTAAAATTTGGTTGTTATGGAAATATTTTGGGAATAGTTAAGTGTTTGTGGTTCAGCTGATAAACATCGGTGAGCTGCAGTAGTGCCACCTAAAATATCAGACGAAAGCTAAAGTGACTAACCTCAGGCATGTCCATTCAGGACAATGGCGTTTTGGTCACCTTGAGAGACATTATTTAGATTTGTGTAAGAAAAAAGAAAATAAAGCTCTACTCTCTTCCAGAGGGGGGAAAAAAAAAGAGGGGAGAATAAGAGTAAAAAAGATTCAAAGCTAAGTACAAGCAAGAACTAATAATGTTCTTCATCTGAGATGTGAAAGAAAAAAAGCTGCACTCAATCAGCTGCACTCCCTGGGCTTGATTGGGTAGGTCTGTGCATTTGTGTAGAGTGCACAAATTTCCTTCATCACTTCAAAGTAAAAGAGCTTCCGCTAAAGTGATTTTTGTCCAGTTAATTACAATTAGCTATGAAAAACACTCTTTCTTCAAGCTAGCAGAATGAAGAGGGCTGCAAACAAGTAGTGTCAGGTGATATTCACATGAGGTCCAGGGAAGTCAAGCACACAGAAATGAGCATGTGTTCTCATAGCATTAAGATCTGGTGTGTTCAGTCTGCTTTTGTTTTTAAAAACAGAGCTCATCTAATAAATGTCATGGGAGGTTGGTTTTTTTTGCAGCCACTAACTAAATACTGGGGACTGAGCTTCATCTTTCAGAGAAAACAGCATTGCTTTGAAAAAAGAAGACGTAGCATCTAGACCTTAGTGGTCTAGACAACAACATCTTTACGCATATGCTGTGCTTTATTTGCAGCTTTCCCTGGTATTCTTCCAAGAAATGTAGTTTCATGAAGATTCATCTCAGAAGACTAGCTACTCCCTTCTCCCCATGCTTTCCATATGGCGTTTTCTGGGCGGCCTGGGATATGTTAGTGCAAATAAAACACAAATATAAACCTTTGTGTGGCCTGCACAAGCAGTTTTCTTCACTCTTAGTTGAAAGTGCTTGTAGGTACAGCTAGCTGAAATAATTATCTTACAAGATGAGCTTTGACTTTGGGGGAATGACAGTGAAATTGTGGCAAAAATTAAGTTATTCAGCTTTCAATTTAGAAGCTTTTCAAAAGAAATTATGAAAAATCTCTGCATACTCAAATACAGTCATAAAAAGAAGATTGAGAAGGACCCCTAAGCATTATCTATATTATTATATTATTATTATTATGAGGGAAGTCCAATGCTTCCTTCCCACAACTACTTGCCCACGACCAAGGATGAAGACTACACAACCTCTCTGGGTAGCCTGTGTCAGCACTCAGACACACCTAAACGGGAAATTTTTTTTTTCCTGATGTTCTCCTTTCTCTTAATCTCATTTTTCTTTTTTTTTTTTTCTTTTTTTTTTTTTAAGGAAAGGCTTTTAATGATACTTAGCTAAGTTTTATGGGAAAAGAAAACAAACTGTAGGATCAAAGTTTTTACAGTAGGCTGAATTTAAAAGTGCTTATGGATTTCTAACAAAATTGAGATCAATAAAAGTCACAAGTTAAATATATTATCTGGATCTTGATATATTGTCTCTGACAGGGCAATTAATCATTTTTTCTTAACTGTATTAGTACAGGGAAGTAGAATTTGTTGCTTCATTTGCATAAATGGTGGAGGAAACCACCAGAAATGACAAAGCAGCTACAGAGAATCCTTTCCTGGATTCCCCAGGTGAAGTTAACAAACAGTTTTCTTATTGCATTTTGGTGTATCTGAATTTATGTGAAGTAAGTAAACTATTTTAGCAGTTTTTCTAATCTCAATAAACTTATCTGCAAATAGAATGTGAATTTGGACACATTCTTAGGTGAGCTAGTTTCAGAATCGTAGAAGCACATGGAAATAAAGGCACACAGTGTACTGTACGCCTTGAAGAAGATTCTTACTTGAGAAAGTAATTTATTATTAGTAAAATGTGTTTGATGTGTGAACCTTGAACACATGCACACTTTTCAAAACTTAATAAATCATATTGACTCCATTTTTTTAATGCTGTTCCACCCACTGTCATGTTCAGAGAAGACTGCAACAAATGACATACTTTTCCTTTAAGGCTCCCTGATTCATGGTCTGTCAAAATAAATGCTAAAAAATTCCACAGCTGAAGATCTTTTTTTTTTTTTTGAGACTGCTCAAGTCCCTCTGATTTTCCCTGAGAAGACTCAAATGTAGTAATTCAGGAAGAAAGAAGTGCACATGCAGCAAGGAGTAGGTTCCATAGGCCAACATCAACTACTTGATTTGGATCCAGAAATGAAGTGGCATACAGCTAGCAAGGCAATTGACTAAAAATTAACCAAAAATTTACTGGAAGGTCTTATTCTTTAGAGAAGCTGAAAGCATTGAACATTTTCTTCGTCACATGAAAAGCTGATGCCTTTGCTTTAGCAAATATGCTGTTTGTAGACATTTAGAGAGTGAGTCATCTGAGGGCTGGCTGAGGGAGCTGGGGTTGTTTAGAGGCTGAACAAAAAGGAGGCTCAGAGGAGACCTTGTCACTCTGTACAACTGCCTGAAAGGTAGTGGGGGTGCCCTTTTCTTCCAGGCAACAAGTGATAGGACAAGAGGATACAGCCTCAATCTGAGCCAGGGGAGGTTAAAGCTGAGAAGAAATTCAGGAAGAGTTTCTTCATGGAAAGGGTGAAGTCAATTTTAAGCATTGTTACAGGCTGCCCAGTGAGGTGGTGGAGTCATCAGCCCCAGAAGTGTCCAAGAGCTGGACATGGCACTTAGTGCTGTGGTTTAGCTTACAAGGTAGTGATGGGTCAAAAGATGGACTCAATGGCCTCTTTTCTAAATTAAATGATTTTATGATTCAAATGTTTCTCCACAGTTTTGAGCATCTTAGACTGAAGAAGACTGAATGATTAGAGAAGGGTTCACCTGAGGGCTAAAGAAGGCTGTTAAAAGCCTTCAAAGCCATTTGCTTCAGTTTATGATTCTTCTGTATCACTTGGTGGGGAAAATACTGCTGCTGCCTGTCCTGAGCATCACTCCCAGCTACATCCTGCCCTGACTCATTTTTGTGTCTTTGATCCAGCATTTTTAGATGCATTAGAAGAAAATAGTATTGCTGCTGGGTATGAACTTGAATTTTCCAGAACCTCTGCTTCGCAGTCATTTAAGAATGCTAACTGGCAAGCAAGGAAATAAAAAATCAGTGCTAAAGGTCAAAAATAGCATTTTGAAATACTATGTGTATTTTGAAATATTATTAAATATTATGTATACCATTAGGTAGTGTTCTAAAATGATTAGCATTAGCTTTCTCATTTTTCAATGAAATCTTTGTACTAATATTGCTGCTAACTACATTAACAAAGCCTTAGCCTTTTAAATATCTTCTTCTTTAAATCTATGGAACAAAACTTTCAATTTGTGGAACAGAATCTTCCTCAGCCTTAGTGAAACTTCCTGATATGTGGAGCAATTTAGTAATTTTGGATTGATATCATTTAACTCACACCAGAATGTGGCACATAATATGAAGACTTAACCCATTCCAAACCAGGACACCTTTAAATAGTCACAGAATTACAGAATCACATAATCAACTATGTTGGAAAAGGCCTTTGAGATCATTGAGTCCAACCTGTGACCTACTATTACCTTATCAGCTAAACCATGGCACTGAGCACCTAAGTCTTTTTTTAAATGCCTCCAGGGACAGTGACTCAATCACCTCTCTGGGCAGCCAATTCCAATGCTGGACCACTCTTTCTGTGAAGAATTTTTTTCTAATATTTAGCTTAAATTTTTCCTGGTGCAGCTTGAGGCTGTGTCCTCCTGTCCTGTCACTGGTCACCTGGGAGCAGAGATCAACCCCCACCTGACTACAACCACCCTTTAAGAAGTTGTAGAGAGTTATAAGATCACTCCTGAGTTTCCTTTTCTCCAGGCTGAACAACCTCAGCTCCCTCAGTCGTTCTTCATAGGGCTTGCCTGTGAATGCCAAAAAAAGCAAGTTTTTTTTGGAAAATAGTTCATAACTCACTTCAAGAGTCATTCCTTGCAGAAAATATTACTGAGGGCAAGGCCAGGAGATCTGTGCAAGGTGTACAGTCCTGGACTGTCCTAATATATGCACAGAGAGCAGAGGGGGTCACACTCCCTGCAATACACCCAAAAGTAAGAGTTCTTTCAACAGTCAGTCACCCAGCCTTATCATGAAGTGAAGTGAGACCTAAATGTGTTTAAAACATAAGAGCCTAGAAAAGCAGATATTGAATGAGAGACTAGTGCAGGAACAGATAAGGGCTGTTATCACAGGGAATGAGTCGCTAGGAAGAGAGGAGCCAGCAAAAAGTATTCTGCTTGAATCCAAATTTAAATAGAGGACATGGTTCAAGCACCAAAGTTCTCAATATGAAGGACTTCTTGTTACTAGAATCAGGGTCTCTGTACTACTGCAATTTGTAGTACTGCCTTTGATTTTGTCTCAGAAAAGCAGTTTCCTTCAAAAAATGTTTTCTCCAGCTGCAAACTAAGGCTGCTTATTTAATTTTTCCAGAGGTGGCATATCTTCTCAGACAATCATGTGAACTGCTATTTCAACAGATATTTTTGGGGACAGAATGTACCCTGAACTGCTTTTCTGTAGGAAAATTTCAAAATATTGTGCAAAAATTAGAATAAAATCATAGAGCTTATAAAATCAAAGTCCAAATACTTATACTGGGGGAAAGGAGTGGAAGGGGGAAGAGAAGAGAGGAGACGGGAGTAGGGGAGTGGATTCATAGGATTTTTGTGCCTGCTCAGCTACAAAAGCAGAAAACATAAAAAGGAGCTTTATCATGCTGCAAAAAATGGACAGGTCTTAAAGCAGTGTAAGATGAGAACAAAGGTAGCAGCAGCCTCATGGCACAACACTTCTGTCTGAAGTGCAGTGAAGCTTGGCACGAAACTGAGGCACTTTCCACTTAATGCCTAACATAAGTGATCTCTGGCTGCTTCCAGAAAGCCTTCTGAGGGACTCTCAGTAGCTTCATAAAATGCATCAACAGTTTTCAATGCTGGACTGCACTACAAGTCCATTTATAGCTAATAGTTACTTTCTTTGCTTTACATTCTTTTTAAAAAGGAAGTTATATGTAAGTACAGTCATTGACACTCTTTCGCGTTTTAGCGTTTCTAAGAAAAATAGGCTTTATATTTCTATTCATATAACTGCTTTACCTTAAATGGATGTACTTGGCATTTTTTAATACCAGACTTCCATAACTTCCAAAAAAAATTTTATAGTAACTAACAAAAGAAAAGAAGAGAATAAAAAAAATCCTTTGTGGACATCATTGAAGGCCCAGAAAAAAATTGCTAGGCTTTTCAGGCTTGGAGCTTCTTTTCTCTTTCTTATGCTGGGAAATCTTTCCCACGCTTTGACAGTTTCTTACCTCCAGCCTGAGCCTTTCCCAAGATGATAACATTTGGGAAAAATAGAAAGGAATTAATAATAAAGATAAAGCACCAGGTGTTCATTGAGAAACAGTTCTCACACTATCTGACAGGGTTTGTTTTCTTTTATTGTCCAATGGACTGCTGTTCTGTTTGCAACTTGTGAACCACACTATAAATGTAGCTCGTTTTCTTAATAAAATCGCTTCTTTAGTTGCTAGCTGTGGAAGTCTTTGTTGTTATTTGCGCGACTACTGGCGTGGACAGCGACAATCCTTGATTTAATATTTTATTTTTAATCGTATTATAAAAATGAAACTAGAAAAGGATCTAAATTTCACCACATGAATAAATTATCCACATGTATTAATGCATGGGCAGGTATAGACACAACTGTGCAATTCTTGTCTGTAAACTTCTCCTTTGCAAACATGTGCAATTGCTAATGTGCATATAAGCAAGTGACTGCATATTTCTCTGTTTCCCAGAAAAACGAGTTTCTGCTAATAGTACATGCTGTTCTAGTTTTGCAACCTCTGTACAGTTTTTAATTTCCCTCACACAAAGTAAACATAACTACTGTCAACATATGTGGATTTGCCAGTATATATTAGGCATCTACCTGCAAATTCTAAGAAGAAAAGTTTTCTTATAAATGTCTTGAATCTAAAAGTGAAAAATAATAAAAGCTGGATACAAAAATAATTTTTAAAAAGTTGTTGCTGTTAAATAAGCAAATCTAACCACTAAACTTTTAAAATATAAGAACAATCCTGTGACAGCAAAATAGCATATGTTTAATCTGTTAGACACTGATGGAGACTGCTGACAGGATACTTAGAGTATGGCTATGGACATTTTCTTTTTTCCTTTCCTGTAGACTATGCAATTATGGAGATATTAAATTTCAAAAATATTTGCTGCCATTAGAATGTCTCTCTCCCACCGTTCATTTGGCAAACCAGAAGTGGCAGAAAGAAAATAGTTCACTGGTAGTATAAGTGCAATCTTAATTTATAGGAGAATAATTTGGAATATTTATCATATGTAAAAGGCAACACTTAAAAGCAAATCAATTATGATCTGAATTATGTTCTTAATTGCACTGATGTAAACCAGCAGAATTTCTGTCTGCTGTAATCAAGTTATTCCCTCTTAACACCAGTATGGTTGATTGCTGCAGTGGGTGCAAAGTGTAGATAAAGTAGCAATCAGTAGTCTCTGCACGAGCCCAAAATTTCTCTTTGGGATAGGGCACATGGAAAGCTGGCTAGTTTTGATTATAAGACTTCATGTATTAAGTCATGGCAAAGGATTAGAACATGGCTGTACTGCCTGGCACCAGAGAAAAAGAAAAAATAAGAAAAAAGAAAAAAGAAAAAAAAGAAAAAAGAAAAAAAAAGAAAAAAGAAAAAAAAAGAAAAAAGAAAAAAGAAAAAAGAAAAAAGAAAAAAGAAAAAAGAAAAAAGAAAAAAGAAAAAAGAAAAAAGAAAAAAGAAAAAAGAAAAAAGAAAAAAAAGAAAAAAGAAAAAAAAAGAAAAAAGAAAAAAAAAGAAAAAAGAAAAAAGAAAAAAGAAAAAAAAAGAAAAAAGAAAAAAGAAAAAAGAAAAAAGAAAAAGTATTCATGCCAAAGTAAAGAGTAGTTAGTCATGAATTTTTAGTTTTGAATGCAAGGCTTGGCTTCTGCAACTGTCTCTTAAGCAGCCCTCTCTGTTGTCAGAAACCTGAATAAGCAACTGAGAGCAGCAGATTTTATCAGTTTATACCACTTCAGTAAGGATATGTTAAAAAACCCAAAATATACAAATAAAATGCCTCCAGAGGATATATTAATCCAAATGTTAATCTTAACCAGTTATAGTCAAGAAACTGCCGAAATCTAGATAACTAATGGAAGGACAGATAATTCCAGTGGAGTAACTGTTCTGATTCAAGAAGAATTGTGCTTGTATTTTTTTAGCCAGAAAAGTCTCCATTTTAAAATTTATAACCTTCCTTCTCTTTTCCTTTCACTCCATTCAGTGCATGTGGCCAGTCTCTTATTCCTCAGAAAATCTAACAGACTGCAAGAGTGCTAACATTTGGGCAGTACTTACAGAGAGGCAAAAGAATGATCAGCAAGTGTGACAACAATTGTATACACAAAAAAGGAGAAGAATCTTGTAAAACACAATGAAAATGATCTCGGGTGATCTATTCCCCTGCCTTGAGGCAAGATGAACAATTTATCAACAAGGCTACATAGTGTCCTAGGTTACAATGTAAAAATGTGCCAGAGGGTCTGTATTCTATCTCCATCTTCATTAACTGTTGAAACAAAGGAGGGGCAGTGTTTTTCTTTCCCTCCTCCCCTGGACTATCTCCTGTTAATGGGCCATTAACACCTTGCCCTATGAATCATAGATAACTCCCTCCGGGAGCCATTTGTGTTTAATGGGCCATTGTGAGGACCCACCACATGACTCATACAATGACATCAGCCCATTGTGAGGATCCACCACATGACTCATAGAATTACATAATCCCATTGTGATATGCTCCACCCAGGGGGAGGAGCCAAGCATTCCCACCTGGATATAATGTGGGAACTGGGACAGAACAAGTAGCCCTGACCCACTGGTTTCCAGAGGACAAGAGCTATCAGACCTGTCTTCAGGATCACTATTTCAGCAAGACCACCTCATCTGGACTGCTGCCACGACCCTAACTAGCAGGGTATCAGGTTGTATTCTGACTCTGTCAGTGGTTTTTGTTTTCTTTGTATTACTTGCATGTATTTTACTTTTTCCTATTAAATTGTATTTCTGACTTGGAGTCTCACTGGTTTTGCTTTCAAACCAGCACACATAGCATTGTACCAACTTTTTTGCACAAGGCTTAATGCATCAAAACTGCATGCAAACGTTTAGGGTTTTGCTGATATTTTTCAAGTTTTAGGCTAGGAAACCAAGTGAGCAGTTTTAAAAAGGTATTTGTTGGCAGTACAATCCCAAAAGACCCAAAGGACAGGAATTGAATCAATACTGTGGTCAGAACTGAAAAGAGGCAGTACAGTTAAAAGTCACAGGAAAAGGTTAAGGGATAAAAAACTGATTGTGAGAGGATGAGAAGCATTCAATAAATTTGTCTTGCAGAAGGAAACTTGACAGATACCTTTTTTGTAGCAGGTAGAGAGTCCTGTATGAGGAGAACATATGAAGCAGGAGAATATAATATAGGAGAGAAGACAATGACAGAAAAACAATGTCTGTTGACTGAGGTCAGCCAAGTGCAATTGAGAAAGAAGCTGCAGCAGCTCTGGTTTTAGCAAATGGAACAAAGCACCAAGGAATTCTCAACTCTTCTTGCTTTCAGCTTCAAACTTTCCATCTTTATAAAAGCTGCTTTCATCAAACATTGGACTCAGCTCCAGGCCAGCAGAAAGTGTTACAATGAAATTTGATACATCATGATCTTATGCTTAAGACCTAACTGCTCAATTTCCCTTGAATTCTGCAGCTCTCAAACAGGAGAATAAGGAATAGATAGTGTTTAGATTGAGCATCTGTGAAGGAAACTGGATGCCATAGACAATGTTGCTGGTAATGCTTTCTGGTGCTGCAACAACTCCTACTGCTCACTCCTGGGATGTGCTATTCCTAGGACTGGAATTTTATAACATAGAATTTTCATCTATGTTTTATCTGACATTATTCCAATTATCTTGCGAAATTCCAAGTGTGAGTAAACACAGTGTTGACCTCTACCCTTACAGTTTCTGCTGGAATAGATTTCTTCACTTCTTGTCATATTATGAGGAAATGCATATGTAAAACAGTAGAAATTATAAGTTTTATATAGCATATATTTATCCAGAGCAAGAGAGATATAATTCTGATTCTAAATTATTTTTAAATACAAATATGCCCTCTAAATATATAGTCAGACATTAAATTAAAAACAGTGTAAAGATTTCCACTAAGTTTCCTGAGCACAGGATCAAACTTGAATACTGGACATGTAGCAAATAACATGTTGAACATGCTATATGCTCACTACTTAAGATTTAATTGGATTTTAGTTTTCTATTCAACTATTATCTGGAGATTTCCTCCACAACTGAGTCATACTGATAAAAAGCTGTTTACTGGATTTAAGGGCAGTCATTGCTGTTTATGCCCACTGCTTTAATTTTATGTGGATGTTTTAAGGATTACAGAAACACAAATAACACTTGATTAAATAAACTCAAATAATATGGAGGGTCGATGGATAAAGACAGAGTTGAAATCATATGCAAACTCAACTGAGTAAGGATAGGACAGTGAGAATCAGAAACAGTTACTGCAATGTGTACAATGTAAGGATCAACTTTGAGACCACTTGGATATAGGTTTGTTTTCCGTAGCACACCAGTGAAATATTCCCTGGGAGGATGGAGTGGGAGAGGAGTGGAGGGACAAGCTAATATGTCAGCATGTCAGTTCACTCCGTTTCAAACATAACCACCACTGCCACACCACATGCTACAATCCAAAATCAGAGTGAATTTTGCTACTCTGTACTGGTAAACTGAGAGAAATGGGAACCCAGCGAGTGCTGTGAAATTTGTCACAAGTCTCACACAATAGTGTCTTAATAGTGTTCTTGATTGTCACTAACCTCCTCTACAAACTTTCATCCTACCTCATTATCAGTATGAACACATTAAGGTTAAATCTGGAGGTACAGGCAAGTGAGAGTAATCGGGGACATGTGCCTTAGGAAAAAGAAGTGGAATTAGTGTAACTTTTGGTCACTTAAAAATTAGCACTGTAATGCTAACTGCAGGATAGCTCTGGTGTCTCCAACATAAGAGTGGCATGGAACTGTTGGAGCAACTCCAGAGGAGGCCACAAAGTTGATAAGAGGACTGGATTATCTCCTCCACAAAGACAGGCTGAGTAAGTTGTGTCTGTGCACCCTGGAGAAGAGAAGGTTGTGTGGAGACCTCAATGCTTCCCTCCAGTATCTGATGGGGGATAGAGGAAAGCTGTAGAGGGACTCTTCATCAGGAACTATAGGGATGGGACAAGGAGTAACGGGTATAAGCTGAGTGAGGGGAAATTTAAGCAGCAGAACAGAATGCCCTGGGAGGTTGAGGATGCCCCAACCCTGGCAGCGTTTCAAAGCTAGGTTGGGTAAGGCCTTGAGCACTTTGGTCTAATGGGAGGTGTCCCTGTGCACCATAGGAGGGGTTGGAACTAAATGATCTTTACGGTCCATTCCAACCCCTTAGCGTTCTACGATTCTATAACAATATGTGGTGCTTCCCTACTCACCAACAGTTGTAATACATGAGAAACATTTTTCTGCACACTGACACTAAGAGCTGTGCTGGCTGAGAGGCTCCAGAGGCAGGAGCAACTCTGATCACTGATGTAGTTACAGCCAGGTGCCACAGACATGCCCTCAGCAAGATGCTTACTTGGGTTTGAATTTTTGGGATTCTTTTTGTTTATATATATATATTCAGTCTCTGAGCCTCATCCCAGAGAGGAAATAATTGAGATTCTCTTGCCAATGGTAGCTGATTTTCAAAAGCATGAGTTAGGGAGAGGGTGTTTTGAAGTTGTCTTCAATTGAGGTGCTTGATCCAGTTGCTTTTTATAGTTCAAAAAACTATAAAAAGAATAACATAAGAAGTTCCAGAATTTTTCCAGGCTAGACATTGCAATAAGAGGCAATTTCACAGGTAATAGAGATATCTACCAGGGGATTTCACATCTATAATAGCCATATTTCTCTTCCCTCTCTGTTTAACTGCATAGAATAAACCTTTTCTCTCTTGAAACTCAAGGATAAAGTATGAAAATGTTCATAACCACTGGTAACAATGGTTTACAGGGCTGCTTACATAAAAAAATAAATAAAGGAGCAAATTATTCATTAAACCTTTGGGACAGCCTTGAATATTACCTTCTTCAGATTTCAGGGCTGGTTGAACTTAGCTGTTCTTTTCTTCAAACAGTGCTAGTGAAACTCTTTGCCTAAGGGTGGGGAATAAGTTTTCACTTATTTTTACAACAGGGATTTAGAGGTTTTCCTGATGTGATGAAACTGCCAATTCTAGACAGAAGTGCCTTAATCTGGCAAGAATTGTGCAAAATGTCTCTGCATGTAGCAGAAACCTAACACCTCTCTCCTGACCTCTTCAACACTCCTGTGACCTTGTCCCTGAGGCATTCCTGAGGAGACAGGCAGCCGTGATGTGCCTTTGCAAAGGACCAGATTGATGTGACCACCAAAGGAATGTTTCCTTCACTGGAAGAGCTGTCTTTCACAAAAGATTTTGTGTTCTTTTTTAAGTAATTTTTCAGGCATTTTTATCATCACTAGTATTTAATGAATGTTCTGCATATTCAAATATGCACCATATTTATTATTTTCTGGCTGAGATTATTTTGAATTCTTTGAATTTCCTGTAATGTTTCACCTATTCATTATAAAAAGACAGATGCAGGTTTCATATGTCTAGTATGTACAGGAAAATCCTAAAGATTCTTCATTCATGGGATAAAACACAGGTAGAAAAGTGTGAGTGTTTGTTCAGTCTGTCGAAAAATTGCAAAATATGCTCACTAGAAACTATATTATTCTTACATTAAGATATATGCCATTGCCATTACTCTGGAGAAACCGACTCATGAGACTCATTCTGTTCCATTCCTCCACATCTAAACATCTAAAAAATTAAGTAACTAAAAAATTTTCAAATGATTTTTCAAACAAAACTTTTCAGAGTTTCTTTGTACCAAAGAAAGTACCAAAAAACCCAGCACAACCTCAATTTTCATCTGTATGTGCATTAAGGATTAGCATACAGCATATTCCACCCTCATCTGGCTCACACGTGAGTGCTTTGATTCTCAGTTTACATTAGATATAGTTAAATTTGAAGGTGGGGCTACAAATCTGACCCTAACAGTATGGATTTTTCTTCTTGTTGTACTTTTCTAACTTTGAAATTTGAGCAACTGGATATATTTTTCCTTTAATTTTACATACATTCAATTTTGTGCTTAAAGGAACAAAAGATGCTTGTGCAATTAAGGTGTGTTTGAGGGGAACTTCAACTTTTCATCAGTATCAAAAGCTCATAAATATCATGGCAAATATGGCATCCTTCAGTCAAATTGTAAGTCATTGCAGCTAATTTGATTTAGAGTCCTCCAGAGAAAGACTCTAAAAACTTACAAGGAGATACTGGCTCCTTGTAAGAGAGCATGTGAACAAACTGAAGGAACTGGAATACACTGATCTCCACTGACCTCCATTCCTATTCAAGAACAATGAAAAAAGGAATTATGACAACTATGCTCTGAAGCTACCAACTGAGCATTAAAAAGAATTAATTTTTGACTTTATTTTTTGACAAATAAATCTGTAAATCTCAAAGAGGAAGGGAAACCCATAAGAATGGAAAAAAAATAAGTGTCAGCAGAGTAATCGGCCCATAATTGCCCTGCTGCTGGACGAAAAAAAAAAAAAAAGAAACCCAAAAAAAACCCCAAAACCAAAACAAACAACACCACCCCAAACTTAGAAGTTAAGCTAGCAAAGAACAAAAGAATATAAGAAATTCTGAAGTGAATACTGGGAACCTGGATTTTTATCCACTTGTTCGTGACAATTTTTAAATTCTCTGTGTCTACAGTGTTGTCTGTCAGGTGGAATATGCATGTTAGCATTATATTTTCATGCACTCCATAAGACTTCTAGGTACCATATAAAAAAATAACAAGCACAAATCCTTTCAATTTCCTCTGTTGCAGCTTTTCTCCCAGCTCAACCACTAGCATCATAAGTAGAAATGGTCATAAATTGAAAGTGATGGCATATGAATATTTCAGAGAAAGATGATTGGAAAAGGACATTTGCCTTCTAAAAATGCTCATACCTCTGGTTCACTTGGAACAATACTTTTTTTTGGCATACCACATTGGACATTTTGGTTTTTATTATATTTTTCACTGAAACTAGAAACAGCTGCTGTCTGATATCAGCTGGTATATGTGGTAGTAGTGTGGGTGGAGAAAGAGACTTCTTTTCCCTCACAAGAAAGACACAACTATGGAAAATATGAGGTTTCCTGAAAAGTGTTAGTAAGTGATATAAAACATTTACATAGAGAACATAGATCCAAATTGCCTCTGAATGATTGCAGTTGTCACATCTTTAAAGTACAAGGGTTAGATAACCACAACAGTGATTAGCAGAGTAAAATAGTCTATTTTCTTTGAAATTATACTCCCCAGGGAAGGATGCTTGGCAAACATTCTTTTGGGCTGTGACAACTAACACTTGCCCCTCTGATACATTCCAAAGCCACTGTGTGGAATAGGAGAATAAAAGCAGCAATGGCCTAGCTGTCCATTACTCCCTTGTAACTATACCTTTGGCTTTTTCATTTCTCTTCTCAAATCAGGAATATTTTTGGAAGTGCCACTTAATTATTTTCACGTATTTTTGAGCACAGCACCACAACACAAGATTTCCCTGAGTTAGTTAATCCTATCTAATGTTTCTTCAGAATCTTCCTGAAATTCATAAATGGAAGTTTACCAGCCTAAGCAGAAGCAGGCAACCATGCCTTCCAAATACCTACTCCTCAGTTCTAATGTCCCCATGTGCAAGTAACTGCTCACTCTTGCTCCCACTACTCTGAGTGATGGGGCAGTAAAACCAAAGAAAGGGAGGCATTTTTTCACACAATGTTTAATTATTCTCTGGAACTGTTGCAAAGGTTACATAAGTTCAAAGTTGACCAAACTAATGAAAGAAAAAGCTTTCAAGCATCATCAAATACAAAGGCTCCATCTACAAGGAGAAGGTTTGTAAGCCACAAGCTGTTAGGGCCTATAAGAAGGATTTAGTGAATATAAAGGAAAAGTATGACTACATTTATTTTTATACTCTTCACTGCACATTCTTCCTTATGGTCTTATGTTATTTAACATAGATACAGTTTCTAAAGAGGCCTGTGTAGATTAGCACAGGAATAGGCAACTGGTATAGCTGTTCTAAAAAGGTATAAGAACCCAAATTTTTAACCATTCTTTTTAAAGAAGAGCGTGTATTTGGGGTGAGAGAGCTGTTGGATACTCTCCCTCTCTTTCTTTCTTTGCCTTTGGAAGGACAGGCTGCCTTGTCACTTCTCTGTGTGCCTTGGCAGGCAGACCTCAGTCTTATTTTGCAAGGCAGCTTTGCAGACAGACTAGTCTGTAGCCTTTTTTATGCTAATTGGAATCAAATGTTATAGGGATGGAGACACAGGAAATTTACAGATCTTCTATGGAAGTGTCAGCACAGGTTTTCCTGATGTTGCCTGATCTTTTGCTGAGTCTGCCCAAGGGCTGAGACAGACTGGCTCTAACTCCCAGTCTCAGAGCACCTGGTTTCAGAGCATTGCAAGCTCATCAAAAGAGGTTTCCTTCAGTGACTTCTGGATACTTGACAAGACACAAGAGTGCTGCTCTCTGGGTTGGATATGAGGACATTTTTCTTTTCATGAGAATATAAAGAAAACAAGTTGCAATTTCTCTGTTTTGAACAACAGTAGAAGTTCAACTCCTGTTGGGAGCAGAGTCATGCATTGCAGGCTATTATACATCCCTATATGATCATTAATTCCTCAAAGGACATAGCCCTTAGGTACTTGTGCTATGATCCCTCAGGTATCCATAAAAGCCTTGAAATGAAATGGCATTATACCCCATGGGGGTGGCTGAGTTTCTCTGAAAAAGGGATTTGTTGTTTCAGTGCCACGAGATAGTGTAAGGAGATCTGGGCCATGGTGCTCTGTGCCAGCCTGCAGACTGGCATGGACCACACGGTGGGCTGTGGAATACAGGTTGTAGCCCAGATTGGCATTGGGAAAACAGCATGAAGGACTGCAGAAACGCAGTCCCTGGGCAACCTTCCCTCCTGCATTTTGCCAAGAGCTGTAGAAATCATAAAGCAAGACATTCACTTTGTGTAAAGCTACCCAACATAGCTATGACATCTGTGGGAAGCAAGCAAATGGCATATCCATGAGCCATTTAAAAAATCTAGGTGATTGTACAACCTCAATTCAATAGCTGTATATCTCACAAATATTTGTATATTTATTCAAGTTCTCTTTCCATTAAGGAAAAGCAAGCTTTCTTTAATCTATAGCCTATAATTTCTCTTGTTGAGCTCTCCTAAAGTGAACATACAACTGTATACCAGTGACTAAAGACTTAGTAGAAACTAATTTCAGGGTTTGGCTCATGATGATTTTAAGAAGTCACACCTGGAGTGGGACTTTGGGTGCCAAAATTTTATCCTTGAGAAAATTTTTACAGCCAAGTGTGAAACCCCTGAAAATGAGAAGAGACGAGAATGTTATAATGGAAATGCTGGCATAACTTCAACTACTGTGTGGAGCAGCCCAAGAAGCTGATGAGGCCAAGAGTTAAAAACAAATCTGCCAACTTTCACTCTGCTCAAATAAGGTAAGTCATGCTAAAACATTTAACTTCTTAAAATAAAAAAAAAAAAAGTTTCCTTCACCTCTTCAGAAAACTACCAGCTGTAGAAAAACAGTCAAAAATAATGCAAATACACTTTCAATCAAACTCTGTTTTGTTTTCTCTGCACCACATCATTTTTCTGTTTGATAAAATAGAATGTGGGAAACTACCTTAAAAATTAATTTGACTAATCCTAGTTTGAAATTTGGGCTCTACCTATCCAGAAAGAGGCAGCACAGTCTGGACCATTCCCCAACAATAGAGTGGCAACAGGCTAAATATAACCACACTTAGAGCCCTGGAACTGGCATATAACACCAGGGGCTTACAATAACACTGAAGCTGCTGCTGCTCCAGCAACACCTGAGGCAAGGGGAGGGAAAGCTCTGGTTGTTTTTCAGCCGGGACTTCATTCTTCACTCAGCTGTTTGCTATTAGGACTGGAGCAGTAGCAGTGAGAAATTTGTTGCTGCTTGCTCCCTGAATCCTGACACAGTAACAGCACAGATCCAACTAGCCAAATCCACAAAGAATCAAGGAAAGGGGGGAAAGAGCAACAAACTACTGCATGCTTGTTGTCTTGCTTTTACAGCACCTTTCATCCCCAAGGAACCCATTTACTGAGGGCCAGACTCTGCCCCATTCCTGTAGAGTTGGGTATTAGCGAGTGCTGGAAGCAGGACAAGGAGCTTCCTCTCACCCTTCTCCACCCTGCTGGTGGAAGTGGTGTGTCAGAGAGGTATTCCCACCTGCATGAGGGCTGTGTTTCCCTGCAGCTGTCGCCTGTGCTCTGCCTCTTGCCAGATCCCTGCCTGGCTGGAGTTAAATGGTGGGGAGACAAGGGTGATCCTGGCATGGTATTGCACCTCTCTGCTCCTTAGAGGGGCACAAAAATCAAGCACTAACTTAGTTAAACTTATCCTGATGCTCTGGGCTCTATCACACAAAACTGTGCTTGTACTGAGAGAGGTGTAAATTGAGATGGATATCACTGTAGATATTTTTGATAGCTTGTTTTGAAAGAATATAAGAAGAATTGGATTAATCTTATCAGCACATCTCTATTTAGATCTGTGCAGTGATTAATACTGTGCCCTACTGCTGTTCGTGAAGACTCTGCTCTGCTGGTATTTAGAGGAGAACAAAGACTCCAAAAGGCTTACACAGGCTGGGGTGAAAAACAGAGACTCCTTTCCAACACAACTGCTCCAGAGCATTTGCTATTTGGGAAAGCTGCAATTGCTGTCTGGGACTCTGTTTCGGTGCAGTAGGTGAGTAAATACCAAAGTGAATCACTATATTTCAGAGCTGGCTTTCTGGCAACTGGAGAGAGCAGAGCTCTCAGCTTTCCACAGAGAGTTCTGGAGGAGGAGCCCTGACTTGGGGTCCCTGGGTACAAAGGGTGATTTCTGCTAGTCCTGCTGTAAAGCACTGCAGCTGAATGACGGCTGCTGGATGCAGACAGCATGGGTGAGAGTTTGTGCATAGAAGCTGGTCATGGCAGTGGAGCTGATTGCTTTCATTCTTCTGCAGTCTATTTATGTTTGAAAATAAAAATAGTATGTAAGAACACAGGCTCTTTTCTGCCAGTATAGCTGCTTCCCCTTCTGGGGACTCCGTGAGGTCTGGCTTGTGAGCTAAGTGATAAGATTCCAGGACTGGGAATTTTGTTTTGCATTTCATTACCTCCTTGTCCTGTTGATAATGATCTCATATGCAACAACAAATCACTCCCTAACCTCAGCATAACAAAGTGAATGCAGGACTTGAGATATGTGTTCTGAGACTGTCTGCCTTCTTTCTCCTGTTGCCCTGAAGTAAAAAGGTCTGTGTTCCTGTGCAGCCTGCAAACTCCATTATCTACTGCCAATTGTCACCTGTGAGCCCATCCCTCCCAGCCATGCTTTCTGATTACAGGGTGTGAGTCAAGCATGTCCCTGTAGACTGACAGACTAGGCATAAAGGAATTCTTGAGTAGCTTAAAAAAAGAAGCTACAAAAACCCAAACAGGCAGTAAGTGATTGCATCTATAAAGAAAAAATCTGTATTGCTTGCTAAGAAGCAAAGTCATCACTAGATCTGTGTCAGCATACACAACCAGGGCTTATTGTAAAGAGCACACATGCAGTTTAAGCAGAATTGACAGAATATTGATATTGATATTCAACATACATGGGAGAGAACTCCATGTGCTCTGCCACATTACCTTGAAACAGGTCACTTACACTGAAATCTGAACTCCCTACAAAATCAAACTGTGCATGCTACATGTCGGCCTGCATCCTAGCCGAGCTCTGGATGGATCTAGCTGTCTTAGCTGGTGAGGAGAATCAGGTGGTAATCAGCTTCAGCTTGAGCCTTTCCCTAACAGGCAGGAGGGATCTTTCATTGATACAAAATAGGCAGGGGAAAAAAAAAAGATTCACAGCTGTGAAAGCATGAGTCAGATACCACTCAGGAGGTGGGGTGCTCCTCTTTGTTTCTAACCCATGGAACACCATATTTACTTCTCCTTCTTCCTTTTCTTCTTTGTACGTATCTACTAAACATGTAGCTGTTCAGGGCTGCCTGTTCTCAGAAGCACACCCAGTACACTAGAACTGAAAACACTAGACCCCACTAGACTAATTGAAACCATTGGCAAGGAGAATCTGGAAAGTAATTAAGAAATGCATGGCTGTTCACAGGCTGACACTATATTGCACTGACAGACAGGATCTCCATTTTCACCAGAAAACTCCAGTAGCACATCTGCTGAAGAGCCAAGGCTGCACTCCTGACCTGTAGGCAAACAAGCCATGAGCTGTGTCTGACCCCTGAAGCTCTTTGGTAGAAAGGACTTGTGTCAGTCTGGGTTGTGACATTCTTATTCCCTGCAAAGAAAGAAACAACCCGCGCAATGAGGAGGGGAAGCAGAAGAGAGCCCACACCCTGTGTCACACTCCATGTATAGCATTACTACAATAATATAGTGAACAAGAGCCCTAAGTTTTTCCATCACTATCGGAAGCAGTTCAATTTTAATTTCTGCTGACAAGCCCACTGTGCATCTGCCAGTTATGTGGAGTTCAGATTATCTGACACTCTTTTAATGTTAACACCTGCCCCAAGTCCTGTGTGAACTTTTGGCAAGAAGCCATGAAAACATGCAACAATGGATGATAGTCAGCTGACACAGAACTTTCTTCATGTGGAGTTACCTTTATTTTGCCCTGAACACCTGAATTTCTCAGTCCTGAATTAGCCTTTCAATAGACTTTTATTCTCTTTTATTCCAAAAGTATCCATTTCACCCCTGAGAAATAACTGGAGCTTACTGTGCTAAGAAGGCACATCTGGTATGAATCTCATTAATCTTGAGGCAGTGTGGTATATGCCTAGCACAATTTTGGCACTGTGAAAGAAGGAAATAAAATCTTTTCTTCAGAACCTGTGAACACCTGGTCTTCTCTACATGTTGCTATAGAAAGCACAGCCCGCCTTAACAGTACAGTTATAGACAGAGTGTCATTTAAGTAATCTTGACTTTTTTCAGGGAATAAAAAGGTAATATTTATTGATCTGCTGGCTGATATGTCTTCCCTGATCCTCAGCTGGTTCTGTGTGGCACCTAAAGTGCACTGTCTTCTATGAAGGCTCTGCCAAGGGTAAAAATTACTTAGCCCATGAAATGAGCTGCAAACATTGAAGACAGAGCTATGCTTTGGCAATCAGATAGTAGTGTTCTTGTTCAATCACCTGAGCTAGGGATAGTTGTCTGCTTACTCTTCTATAGTGTCTCTTCAAGAAAAGGAGCACACAATGCAAATAATACTACCTATAGCAGTCAAAATGCTGCTAGACTGGTTTAGCCCTCAAAAGGAAATCAAGAAGCAACAGTGTGTTATTATGTTTTATGGACAACATTACCTCAAATAATGTTAGAAAATTTATGCTTATGGGGAAAAAAAAAAGTAAAGTTGAGAAATGAGTGTGTATTTTGAACTAAGGTAATGAATTTCAACAAAACAAAAAGGAACAACTCCAGAGCAACCTTATCTGCATCACTCTGAGATTCTTTCAATTGTTCCAGGCCCCAGGCACATACTCTCTGGTCACAGGACAAAGGGTCAGCAATGTTTTGGCTCCCACAACAAACCAGCTGATGTATCCATAGCATAGCATCAGGAAATCTACACATCTTTGTGTATGCTTAGTCTGAGCTTTCTGGGCACCAGAACCCTTGCTTTTGAATGAAAATAGCCACATGTTATTCTTGCTGTGACAAGCAGACAGCTCAACCAGATCTTAGCCTTTTATTCTGAGTCAAAGAACTTTCCTTTCATGTCACAAATGTTGGTGCTTATTTCAAGCCTTACAGACAGAGGGTGTGAATTTATTTTTCCCACAAATTTTCTCGCCCTAATAGTTGCAGAGAAAAGCTGAAGAATTTGATGTAGTTAAATTCTACAAGACAAAATGGCAATAAAGCAAACCAAAGGGAGTTTATTTGAAGTTCAAGGATTTTAGGCCAGTGATGTCATTTTGAGGAAGCTTAACTTGAACCAGGGAAAGGCAGGATATGTGCATGTCTGGGATTGGAGGTCACGAAGCAACAATCTACAGCAGAGCATCACACTCAAGATGCCCCTCAGCCCCAAGCAAGGCTTGTCAGGGCCAAAGAACAGAGCACAACAGCAGGACTCCCCTCTGCCTCCAGTTGCTAGACCAGAAAGAGAGGAGCAAGAGGAACACTTCTCACTGCCACCTCCCTCTGAAGGAGGCAGCTGCAATGCCTACAGAGATGTGAACAAGGTTTGGGGAACTAGTGCTCACTCCCCAAGCCAGGTACGCTTCCTGGAATGCTGCACCTGGGAAAGTCTTTACTAGTACAGCATGTTCGTTCACAGCATTATTAAGACTGAAGGTCAGATGAAGTCTCTAGTTCTTGGTGCTTTCGCACCAGCTGAAGGAGAAAAAACAGACTACAGTTGAAGGAAAAAAAATCTGTCCATTCTGAAAAGAATGCTAGCTTTACTGCAGCACCAGGGGAAGTTATTTTTCTGTGTTCTTCTCTGCATGGCACTGTCTACAAGAGAGGGCATCTGAGAGGGTCCCTAAGCAAAGCTGCTGTGTGAGGAATCCTGATCAGCAGGAAAAAAACAGGCCACAGGCAGTGCTTTATTCCAGGGTAGTACCCACCTAGTTTGTAATGCAGGTGAAGCCACCTCCTTTGCCTGAAACCAGCCCAACTCACAGGCTGTGTTGAATGCAGGTTGCTTCAAGTATCGTTAGACCATGATTTTGGCTCCTCCACATTGCTTCTAAATATGGATTGCTTTATGTAGTGTTCTGTGTGTTTGGATTGAGAATGGCAGTGGATTCACAGCCAAGGAGCCAAAATATGACCCTGACCGTGGGAGAAGAAGAAATGCAAGTTTTTTGTAGCAGCTTTGCAGCATGCTGATAGATAAGCAAGATGATCAGGCCACCTAGGAGGGAGCTGATGTTCTTTCCTGAGTTTCCAACGAAGGATCAATAAGAAGAAAAAAAAATTGGCCTCTCTCCATTGTCTCCTTTGTTCCCCTGTCTGGATCCTGTGGAGACTCACAGGTTTTCTCACCTGCTAAGGACTCAAACAGATGCTGCAAACCCAGCCCCTTGAGTTATGTGTTTGGAGTGTTTGGAAGGGGAAATACTTAGTGCTCCCTTTCAGTCCCTGGGGACAGATGTTTCCTATCTGATGGCTCCATTTCAGTCTACACATATGTAATCTCTTCAGATCTCTCCCTTCTAAGTTGAATTCATTCTCAGTTCCACAAAGAAAATCTGGGAGAAGTCCTTGGCACACTGACCACTCACCAGGAGAATCTGGAATTACAAGACATGTAATAAGTGCTTGTAATAGGTCATAATGCAGTATTTCCAGTAGCCAGAATGCAAAGATTATTATCAGGGCTCTCAGCACTGTTCTTGGCCACAAACACCTTCAGATGCTTGTTAGTTCTCTTTTAGGGTTTTCAGATCTTAAAGCTTGAAAGCCATTTGGAAATTTCTCTTTCAAATTTCAATTTGGGACTATAGAAACCTACTCCCTGCTCCCAGGCACACCTCGATCCGTGCAGAGAAAATGTTTAAGCTTCTCAGACTCCACCCAGGCGCTTTTGTGGATTCAACTGTCTGCTCGCCCCACCACAGGCAAAGCCTTCCTGGAGCCTCTCACTATCAAAGCCCCTGGGAGCAGCTTCCCTGCTATTCTGCAGTGCCATCTAGTGAGGAAGGCACACTTCCACAGAGCTCCTAGCCGAGCCCAGGCACATCAACCATTCCTACTTCTTAATTTTTCACTAAGGATTCTCTTTAGGCCTTGATATAAACTGAGGTTGCAAAGATGATGCATCTGAGGAGCAAGAGGACTGGAGGCAAGGCAGAAAAGGACATGGAAACAGCTAAGAGCGGCGTGAGGACCATATTAGGGGTGTATACTTGGAAGGGAGGATGAAGAGAAAGGAATTAAATTAGCAGAAGAGCTGAATGAAGGAAAGTAAAACTGAAAATGATGGTGCTAAATGATACAGTGAGGCACTAGGAGATAAAAACAGTGGAAACATCAATATCCACTGTGGCTGCCCTGGGAAGTTATGACAGGAAAATGGGAATGACCAGGCCTGGACAGCAGCACTGAGAAGCCAGGAGGAGCTGGTATCAGACTGGGAGAGGTGGAGATTCATGGAGATTTACTGAGTATGCAGCCTGTGGCAAGTGACAAAGGTAAGTGTCAAATGATGACTATGCTCGTGTGTCCGTGTTCTGGTTTTCAATTTGATTATTTAAAGATTTAAGAAACTGAATGTTTACATGCTAAGTGCATGCATGCAGAGACCTTACATTACTTTATTAATATATAATCTAAACCCTATTTTATACTGCAGATCCAGCTTTGAGCTTTCCAAAACTGGTAACTGTTGGATAGGATTACCTATGCCTCCTAATTCACAACATGCCTTTAAATGAAAAGATATTCTCCTTTGAGAGAAGTCAAGAGGGTGCAGTAGGGCAGTTGTCCATAGGGGACCATGCCTACCTATTTTTTATAGTTGGGAGATGTCAGGAGACAGTGAGCTCATGGCTAAGGCAGATGAATGATGCCACAGAGCCAGACTCTATCTCTTCCTTTCCCCAGTGTGCCCAGGGGACACATCGAGACATTTTAGTCAGACTTTTCTCAGGTGGTGCTCAATGTGAGATCTTTGTTTTGGGGTTCCAGACTGGAGATCTATGGATGTGGTTTGTGGAAAGGCAGAGACATAAAGCTATAAATAAGGTCATGAAGAATTCCAACACTGAATCACTGAGAAGACTATAACATAAAACTGGCATGTCTAGAGGGCACCTATCTGCCAAGAAAACCTCAGCTTGCACAATGGCAGTTTCTGGCTTTCTTATGTGTTGCCAAACAATTTCCACATATCCAAGCACAGCTCTACTTTTTCAGAAGGTAGATGTGCCTGTGGTCTGACTGCCATAGTTTTTCATGTAGTTTTATGGGGCTAAGAGTCAAAGTGCTAATAAATGTAGCAGCATGTAAACTGATCTTTTAATAAAACTGCAGTTATTGGGAGGAAAAAAATCTTTTTCAGATTTTGGAATAGTCTGTGTTGCATTTTCCATTTTGCTTGGACAGAAATGTGAAGTGGTGGCTGCACTGAAAAAGAAGAAAACAGCACCTTACAGCCCTTAACTTTATCTCCAAACACCTGAAAGAATACCACAGCCACTCTCTGTTTTCAGTTCAGTAAGGAAAGGAACTTCATGTACTTCTAAGTAGCAAAAGGAAAAACAAATATGAAAGGGAGAAAGGCCATAATAAACTTATGGGGTATTTTCCATCCTGTGGGGCTGACTTTTCAGTATTTACATTACATAATATACAGCTACTAGAATTACTGTGTCCTAATACAGAGAAGCTTCCGGAAACCAAATTATTTAGTGGCTAGGCATGCATTCTGACCCCATAATTTGAAACACAAGCTAATAATTGTCCTAGGTTACAATGTAAAAATGTGCCAGGGGGTCTGTATTGTATCTCCATCTTCATTAATTGTTGAAACCAGGAGGGGCAATGTTTTTCTTTGCCTCCTCCCCCGGACTATCTCCTGCTAATGGGCCATCAATGCCTTGCCCTATGAGTCATAGATAACTCCCTCCGGGACCCATTTGTGTTTAATGGGCAATTAAGGATCCACTGCATGACTCATACAATGACATCATCCCATTGTAAGATGCTCTGCCCAGGGGGAGGAGCCAAGCATTCCCACCTGGATATAATGTGGGAACTGGGACAGAACAAGCAGCTCTTACCCACTGGTTTCCCGAGGACAAGAGCCACCAGACCTTTCTACAGGATCGCCACTTCAGCAAGATCATTTCATCTGGACAGCTACCACCACCCTAACTAGCAGAGTGTCAGGTTGTATTCTGACTCTGTCAGTGTTTTTGTTTCTTTTGTACTACTGCATGTATCTTACTTCTTCCTATTAAATTGTATTTCTGACTTAGAGTCTCACTGTTTTTGCTTTCAAACCAGCACAATAATATAGAAGTTAATTCTACCCAAGGGTATGCGTATCCATCCTACTTGAAATTTATTCTTCTGTGTGATAGATACATCATGATGGACATGTTTAGAGAGGCTTCCTTCCTAGGATAATTGGAGAAATTTGGTTTGGGAGAATAGAGACATTTGAAAAGAATCCTAACAGTGTAGAAAAACTCCAGAGATCTGGCTACAAAGAGTTGAGGGCTGAGGAAATGAGCAAAACTCAGAAAGGGTTGAAATCATCAGTCTGCAGTGAGCAAGCGGCCAGCTTGTGTAGGCTGTGCTTGTCACTGAGAGAGCCATGGTCGACATAGTTTCCTCTTGCTGCCTACAACGTACAAGGCTCAAGACCACTGGTTATTCACGGTGGTCAAGCTCAAGCTCACCACTCTTCCTTCTCATTTTCCCAAGGAACTCTTCCCATGGAGCAGGAAAGACCTGCTCGTGAAACCTCTAGGGCTTGCTGTGCCTTTACAGCTGGTGCAGCATCCGGCAGCCTGAAGCACAGCGTGAGATCCATGGCCGGTAGACTTTGCTATTGCAATTTAACATTAAACTCCTCAGCCCCAGAAAATTACTCACCACCCACATCCGAGGCCAGCGGGACATCTAGGGCAGCTAGAACAGCTAGGTTTACACAACAGTGCTGATTCCCTGCTGCCTGCACATTCCTCTCTCCTGACTTGCTCTGTGATGACGGTCCAAGGCGATATATTTGCCAGTTCCCAAATATCCCACATATTTGTTCACAATTTATAGCAATGAAAAGATGCATTCATTTACCCTATTTGGCCATACAAATATGCATTTTTTTCTCAGAAATATCTTGAGGCCTTCTGCTCAAAAACTACTACTGTTAGGTACTACTGGCCAAAACTGGAGGCATTATGTGGACGGAAATTCAGGAGTCAAGTTGGACTGCATCAGCAAGTTGCTACTTTGTTGTAAAAAACATTTTTTAAAATGTCCATTTCCAGAAGAGGACAGGAGTCCCAGATTGCAAGAGTTTCCTTTTATGCTAAGTCTGATTCACAGTGACTCTTCAAGGCAACACAGGGAATGTCAGAGTGCCTATTTACATACATCTCCTGCTGATTCATAAAGGATCAGGTCCCCAAATCACAGTGATCAAAGCCAAGTCACAGGAAAAAATATCATCATTGCAATGGAGGAAGACAGGGAGGAAGCAGGGAGAGGCAATGGGCATCTCAAGGTAGACTGTATGGAGGGTTAGCTTCTCCTTGGTTTGTAGAAATGATGCAGGAAGGAAGCTGGAGAGGGATATTAGAGCTCTTTCAAAGTGACAGGCCTCCTTACCATGGTACAAGGTTCTGCAATTACAGTGATTCCCAGCTATTGATGTGTTATGGCTTTGGGGATCTGAAACTAAAAACCAATTTTTTCTTGATGTAAAACCTATCAGTGGCTCTTTGCTTCTTTCCAAAAAGTTCGAAGTACAATCCTTGTTTGCAAGATTTAAAATAGATGGTCTTTACCTATCATGGGTATGACATCAAGGGAAAGGATACTTTCTTTGCACATTCTTTAAATTTTACCCCCATTTCTCCTACCCAAAGCCCATTTGGGTTGGCTTTACCCTTGCAAAGAGATTTCCTGACTGTCTCAGGAGCAGGCAGCTACTGCAGAGTGACTGACAAAGTGTGCAACCAGTCAGGGTCAAGTTTGGGAATTTCATGTTCATGGTGCCAGCAGCCCAAAACATCACTAGATTAGATCACCTAGTCTCTACATATCCAGGTAATGTCCTTCTTGAGGGCTTTGTCTGTTTGTGAGGAAGAAACATAACTTGGCCACTGATTTATCTTTCCAGAGCATCAAAGTTAGGTTCAGACGCCAGCAGAATTGCAAGAGGATGGCATTAAAACCTTTGTTCACCACAAACTGCCCACAAACAAAATTAGAAACCATCAGGTGTTAAAACCTACAGCTGAAGAGTAACTTAGTTCTCTTAGTTGAGTAACTTAGTTGGATTCAGAGATGCCCAGAACCAGTTTGGCACTAAGAATAAAAATAGCAGTTTTGGATAAAACAAAGAATTTGATCACAAAGTGTGATTTTATCAAGCAAATATCATATCAGTAAAAAGCTTTTTGCTAAGATCACCTGTCACACTTTGAGACAGGTACCTCAAAGTATGAGAAGACAACATTAGCTGACAAAAGCAATATCAGTGCTAGAATTTCATCAACTAAGTTGAAAAGAAAATTCAAGACTGACAGTAGTTTTACTATATGATGATTTGTATCTTAGCATCACATTACTATCTTCTGGATTATTTATGCTGTTTTAGGAAAACGCTGGTGTGCAATATGTTAAATCAAAAGACATGAGTTCAGTCATTTCTCTGAATCTGGCATAAACAAAGGTGTTCTATGCCAAATGGACATAACTAGGCAAGATATCTGACATTCCTACTGCAACAAGTAATTATTATTCCAATTTAAAATATGACAATAGCTGTCTTATCTCCCTACACAAGAAAGAGCCATCATTTACTTTGTTAGGTATGGAAGGGAGCACTTTGTCCTTCAGAGAAGAACAACTTATTAGAACTGGTTTTAGCACATATACCTCAGAGTTTGGTCAGCACACCACTATATTCATGTTTAACCCCATAATGAGAATGCATCCTCAATGCAATAAGTTTGTTTTAAAGCAAAATTTTCAACCTGCTGAAGCCTCACATTGGGCTCCTTCTCTCAGGGAAGTAAGGGGGAATTCACCCTAACATCCTTGGAGCAGGAAAGCCATATTTCTGCCCAAGAACGACTATGTGAAAGAAAAATTTACCACAGTTTATATTTTGATCTACAGTCAAACATTCAGATGAGTTAGGAGAATTAATTAAAATTACTAGGACAGATAAAAGGTAAAAGTTAAAATGTATTTTAGGTCTTAGCCAGCTTTTAACTGCTGTCTTCCCCAAAGCTATTTATGCTGTCTCTGAAGAATTTGGTGCTGGCTATGGACTGAAAATATATAGAGGGTCACATGGATTTGGGATGTAGTTCAATTAAGCAACTTTCACATTTCATTAGAAAGGTCACTAGTTTATTCAGAAGGTATTTGTTAATCAAAGAAAAGAGGTTGCCCCCCAAAAGAAATACTGCAATCTACATTTTCTGACACCTATTTTTAACATTCCCCAGTTTAGAAAGCAAAACATCACAACACTGCTGCTATTAAAAGAAGAAACATCAGGTGATTATTAGACCCAAGATGTCTAATAATCAGAGGCCCTGAGAACTGTTCCTTGCTGAGAGACTCTGCATATCTGAGTAACTGGTAATCTGATCCCAGCTTCAAAAGGCATTGATAACAGCAGATCCTTAATCCATCCTGTCTTTATTCAATGCAGAAGTTTGACCCTCAGCAAAGTAAAAAAGCTAGTCTACAAAAAGTCTCTCTTGTAATATGAGAGATAGATAACAATTATTGAGAATAAAATGTTTCCTTTCAACAGATGTGGGCAAAACTGTCCAAGAATGTTTTACTGGAAAGATAGGGTTTGCATCAGCCTGATGGCATGGTAGTCTGCAATTAGCCAAACAAAAGATTTTTCATCCGAAAAAACCATCTTCACCCTCCACATGCCAGGTATTCCATATATCTTGCAAACTCACACTTCCCTTCTTTTCTCCTTTCAGGAAAAAAAAAAGGAAAAAAGTTGGATCCCAGATCCAACAAGAAAATATGGCTTAAAGCAGCAGTACAATGCTGGTCACCCCCTTCAAAATGAGGCGTGAGCATGTGCTGCTGTGACTGCTTTGACAGCTCATCTTCAGGGCTCATCAGTGTTCCTCTTCCCTCCCAGCTGCCAGTGCATGGCCTGGACCCAGAATCTCCCAAAACAAGAGCTGAGAAGAAGTGCAAAAGGGGAGGAGGCTGTTCCTTTGCTGAGAGCATTTTTGAGATCATTGAGAGGTTTGTCTGACAGCACTGCAGCCCAGCAGGCTCAATGGGCCTGCAGGAGGCTCACACAAGTAGCCCATGATCTTCCATGCCCAGGGAGGTGCAGGAAAGCCTGTGTCCTCTTGCCATGCAGAGAAGCCTCATTTTACAATTGCCACCACTGTTATGAAGACAGGGTCTGCCTCTGAAGTGAAGATTTATTCCTGCCTGTGAAGTTGCTTGGCATGACTACAATTTCTAGACTAGTTGCATATTTAAATATTTACCTATTATCATAGTAAAGCTATCACTCTGGAGGATCTACTCCACTTTTCCTCACATGTATGATCACTTGTCACAAATGTGAATGTGGGTGTGTCAGAGGGACTTGAGCATGGAGAAGAAATTCAAAGCCAGAATACTTTGCATTCATACTCATCCTTCTCTAGCAAAATACAAACCCTAGTGAATACACAGCTCCAAGTCTCTCATACTTAGTCCTGTGCTGTTACACTCCAAAAAAAACACCTCAGTGGGTGCTCTGCAAATGTTGCCTGTGAAGGGAACACCACAAGTCAGCCTGCAGAATTATGCAGGCTTTTTGCTACTTATCTCCTACAACTCACTGTTTTGTACTTGTCTGCCTGAGATTTAGACCCAGGCATGTCCTCTGTGTTTCCCTGGTAAGGACCAAGTTTGATCTCACTTGTGCAGAGATGTGCTGCACAAAGGAGCCACTGCTTCATTGCCTGGTATTATTTTTTCATGAGATAGGCAACACAGCATTGTGCCTGTGTGTCTATTTCTGTTTGAATCCTTTCAAAGTGGTGTTTCTTACATCACCCCTTTGGGATGACAGCGAACATTCTTCTCACATGACTGGTGCGCTGTACTTTCTGCAGCTCCCTGGTGCCATATTTTTTTTAGGACTTTTAGCCCTTCCCCATCCTTTTCCATCCCATTACAAAGGAGAGTAAAGGTTCACTGGCTGGATTTCCCAAAGAGTGGACAAATTTATTACCGCTAATAATATTTTCAGCTACGAAATTAACTCAGCTGAGCAGCCAAAGCTTCTGACTGAGGTAGGAGGATCCACATTTGGGACTATGCTTTTGCTCTATATAACACATCAGCAGTCCCCAGTCAGAACTCAATCTCCTCTGGCTAAGAACTCAAGAGGAGGAGCATGCAGATGGCTCTGCAGGCTAGCTCCTCGCAGGCATTTAGGGCTCCCCTGACACCTGAGAGCCTAGATGAGACAAGGAGGGCAAGTCAAGAGATAAAGTATATTGTGGGAGAAACAAATCTCAGTTCCCTTGACACTGTGAGCAGCAAGGATAGGGGAAAGTTGGACCATCTGAAAGAACGACCAGCTGTGTTGGCTCTGTGCAAAACAGGCTGACACTTGTGGCAGAAATGGTTTCCAGAGTGACACATGGCTGGGGTGTCACAGCATACTGCTGCCTTGGTTTGTTCATCACATCTTTCTTTGCTTCCCCTGCAACACTGAGTACTGGCAGCTGATGACAGATGAGGAAGGTTTCCTGCAATGGCAATAATGTCTTATGTTCCTCTTCCACTCTCCCTCATCTATCACACCCACCTGTCCTCAGGGTGTAGCTCACTGTCCTAGGTTACAAT
>VXBU01012914.1:0-38350 GCA_013400315.1 Bombycilla garrulus
AGGACGAGGACGAGGACGAGGAGCTCACCCGTGCCCAGACACAACATCCTCATCCCAAACTGGCTGGGCAAAGCTGGTAGCTGAGGGAGAGGGGCAGGGCTGGGGTGCTGCACTCACTACTTCCAGCACCTGAGATCAGTTCTGCTGATGCAAAGTGACCACAAAGCTCTGCCAGACAGCTCTCCAGGTCAGCAGCCTGGACCACAGCTGTGCATCCAAAAAATCCCTAGCTTAGGTTTATTTCCTCCCTACAATTCAGACTTTTAGTCAAAACTTCAACTACAAAAACCTCAGACTTCTTCTGGATGGTTTTCCCATCCATGCTGCAGATCCACTGAAACCCTGAAGATCCATCCTTGGGCTTGATGGAGTCACTGAGGCCAAGGCGGGGCACAAGGAGAGGAGCCAGCAAGAGCTTCCAGCTTGTCCCCAGCTCGGTGCCAGTCCAGCTCCTGGCTGTCACAGCAGAACATCCCAACTGGATAATGAACCTCTCTCGCCCCCCAGGCTCAGGTAGCCTCCAGTTCACGGGTGGGAGGTGAGGAAGGCTCCTTGGTGGCCACAAGCTCTGCCAGGAGGGCAGGACATGTGAGCTCTGAGCAACCATCACCCAAAGACACCCAAACACGCGCAGCACATTTCAGTCACCCACTCCAAACCACTGATTCCACCTGACTTTTGCCCTGGTTTCTGTGGGATGATGAAGGCTGGAAGAAACCCCAAAGTGAATTTTGAGGAGCTGCTTCTACCACTGGAGCAGGATCCAGCCACCCACTTCCCATCTTCTGGTGCACCCTGCACCCTCCAGCTGCGATTACTGAACACAGAACAAGAATCATCCTTGGAATTATTGCGACCACGACTCCCAATGACCCCTTCCTAGTCTCCTCTGCCCAGGAATGCCCACTGGGTTCATTGTTGCCGATGCAGGAGGTGCCAAGCAGGCAGCAGGCACTGGTAGTGACAGGCACAAACCTCCAAGTGCCATCCTGATGATGCAGCTTCTATAAACAGAAAAAAAATCAGTGTAAACCATGCCCATATCAGAACTTCCCAGGGAAGTGTGAACTTTCCCGGAGCTGCTGGATGCTACAAGGCTCCTGCAGCCTGGGGCAGGTTTGAGGCAGGGAGGAACAAGCCCAGGGCTGGGGTTTGGTTTGTTCTGCTGCAGTGAAGTGACAGCACACGGGGCAGGCAGGAATAGGTCCTGAAACCCAGCACCAGAGTCCTGGGGGAGCTGCAGCGCCAGTCCTGGGGGCAGTTCCAGCTCCTCACAACACTGAGGGGCTGGAGTGTGTCCAGGGAAGGGAACAGAGCTGGGGAAGGGGCTGGAGCACCAGGAGAGGCTGAGGGAGCTGGAAAGGGGCTCAGCCTGGAGAAAAGGAGGCTCAGGAGGGACCTTGTGGCTCTGCACAACTCCCTGACAGGAGGGGACAGCCAGGGGGGGTCGGGCTCTGCTCCCAGGAACAGGGACAGGACAAGGGGAAACGGCCTCAAGTTGTGGCAGGGGTGGTTTAGATTGGATCTTGGGAGAATTCCTTCATGGGAAGGGTGTTCAGGCACTGGCACAACTGCCCGGGGCAGTGGTGGGGTCCCCATTCCTGAAGGGATTTAAAAGCCCTGTGGATGTGGCACTTGGGGACATGGGTTAGTGGTGGCCTTGGCAGTGCTGGGAGAACAGTTGGACTCGATATACTTGGAGGGTCTTCCAACCTTTACAATTCCGTGATTCTGCCTGGGGTTGCAGGAACTCTCTGTGCCGTGAGCCAGCACTGCTGGGATGCTGGTGCTCCCCCAGCCAGCCCCGCTCGTCCTCTCCAGCTGCTCCAGCCGCAGCTGACACCTCCGAGTGCCACATAAAGATTAATTCTGCCACCACATAACAAGGTCCTTAGGGCTCATATTAAGGTGGTTGGGACTGGACTGAGGCAGCCTTTGGTTGAAGCCCAGATGGCAAAGCAGCACAGCTGTGACAGCCCAGCTTTGGCAGCAGCCTCAGCACCAGCTGCAGGGGTTTGGGGAGCACACCCTGCTGCTGCCTCTGGTCAGGGCTGGGAGAGCTGTGGGCAGAGCCTGGCACACGCCCCTGGAGCTGGCCCTGGCACGCTGCAACCTCTCTGTGCAGCTCAAGTGACAGCAACGAGATGAAATGTTTAAAATAACCCCAGCAATGCAGAAGCTGCGTCACGGGTTGTTCTGCCTGTGCTCCAGCTCCGCCGTCCCTGCACTTGGATGAGAATATTCGGGCTAGCATTGCACCCTGCCAGCCTGGCCAGTGTCGCCCTGGGAGCAAAACCAGTGCCCAGCATGCGAGACAGCACTGCAAGAGATGCAGTGTGCGTGATCCCATCCCCTTCCTGGGTTTAAAGTGTGAACGACTCCTTGCAGAGCAGGAAGCCCTGAGCACGGCACAGAGGGGCAGAGCGGGGCTACAGGCAGGGGCTGCCCACAGGCAACAGCCTCAAAGGTGCCACCTGCCCTGTGAGCATGGGGGACCAGGGTCTCTCTGCTGCTCCAGCTCCTCTATTTCCACACTGGACCTCCCTTCTCAGGCACAGGATGGGATTTTTGGGGTGTCTGTGCAGCGCCAAGCTGAGGATACCCTGCCATTCTCTCCCTGTCCCTGCAAACAGCTCTTTTCTTTCTCACTCCGAAGCCGAGGGAGGCTCAGGCATCACTCCCATTTCCACCCGTCCCCCACCCGCTCCTGGCCCACTCGCTGAGTATTTTGGAAAGTGTTGGAAGGCAGCAGTGAGTCACACACTGCTGCAGTGCCTGGCAGGCTCGGCTGGCCCCCGGCCACCCCCGGGGTCACGGCACACCCCGCGGGCACCCCCGGGAGCTGCGGCGGGCTCTGCGGGGTGACCGGCCCCCCGTTCTCTCCCCAGCATCTCCAGCAAAGAGCTGACCGAGCTCATCGAGCGCCTGCAAAAAAATGCTGACCAGGTGGAGAAAAACATCGTGGAGACCGACTCCCGAATGCAAAGCGTAAGCAAGGCGTGGTCCCACGCTCACAGGCTCCTCCCAGCAGCCCCGCGTCCGCTCTGCCTCCTGCCCCAGCCCTTCGCACTCCCCGGGCTCTCCCCTTCTCTCCCACGGCACGTGTGGGTGGCTGCCCAGCCCTGCACTGGTATCTGGAAATGGTGATGAGCTGTAAGGGTCATTTAAGGGTTATTGGGGTTCCCCCGCTTGTGTGAAGAGGGTGGGAGGGTGTAACAGACCAGGACCTCAAAATTCCCCCCTGTCTGGGGTCAGGGCTGTGCAGAGTGGGGATGTGCGTGCCAGCAGTGAGCTGGGGTGGAGGAGGACAGGCCCGAACCAAGCTCCTCATCCCAAAGGATGCATCCCGAGCTGATGCAGCTCCCCAGCCCGTCCCCAGCAGGCGAGATTGGATGGGACTTGACGCAACCAAGTGGAAGATGTCCCTGCCCACGGCAAGGGAGCTGGGGCTGGATGGTCTTTAAGGTCCCTTCCACCCCAAACCATTCCATGATCCTGTGACAGGAGAGGGGAGAGTAAAATGTATCCCAGGTGGATGAGAGACAGCAGAGCTCCTGCCACTCTCCAGTGCCAAGGGAGAGAGGTGGCGTGACCTCTTGGATACCAAGAGGTGACCCTTTCTCGTGTCCCCCTGTCTCAGGACCTGCACAAGATCAAGGCATGCCAGGTGCCGCAGTACAAGGAGCTGACAGCGCAGAAACTCTCCGAGTCCGACAAGCTGCTCTACGTGCTGGATGGGGACGCGGCCGTGGCCCGGCACATGAAGCACCCCCAGGGGGATATGATCACAGAAGAGTGAGTGCCACGGGGGCACCTGTCCCCAGAGCCCTTGGATGAGGGGGAGGCCTCTCCAGGGGCTCTGCTCAGCTGCATCCCAACTCCCGTTAGGGTGCAGACCCACACCGTGCTGGGCACATGGAGCGTGAGATGATGGCAGTGTGGCAGGTGGCATTGCCCACTGTGCCGCACGCTCTGCCCCACGTCCAGCCTGCCCTGAGCTCACAGCCACAGGAGCAGCCCCTGGCAGAGAGCAGAGCACAGGAACCTCTGCCCTCTCCCTGCCCAGCCACTGCACAGTGCAGGAGCTGCCAGCCTGCCTGGGCTCTCCCCTAAGGACAGCCCGCCAGCTGCCCTCCCGCAGGGAGAACGGCTCCTACCAATGCTAATACTCCCACCAATGCTAATGCTGCCCATGCCCACACCCAGCATCCCACCCTCACCCTTCCCTTCCTGCAGCATCCGGCAGCTGAAGGAACGCGTGGTAAACCTGCGTGTGAAGCACGACCAGATCTACAACTTCCCCCTGCAGCACATCGAGCCCCAGGTCAACTGGTCAACAGTGATCGAGGAGAAACAGGTACCCAGGGGGCCACCAGTGCCATGCCTGGCCAGCAGCACCAGCTGGGCAGGGACTCCTGCAGCTCCCCATGGAGAAACTGGCTCTGGAAAACTTGTGGGCAGCTCCATATGGGAGCAGCAAACAGCTGGGTGGCAGGGGAAGGACAGAGGTGATGGGACAAGGCCGGCTGCTGTGGCACCAGGAGTCAGTGCTCAAGGTGGCACCGGTCCTGGCCTCAGCATCCCCAGTCTCCACCTGCTTTAGGCTCTACTCCACAGCCCTTATTTTCTGTTTCATCCCGCTCCCTACACTCTTGCAGCCAGAGAAGGGTTTAACCCCCCAAACTGGTTTTCCCACGGCTGCCCTCCAGCGCAGCTGATTTCACCCACGTGCTCCTGGGGCATCCATACTGCACAGCCACCGGAGCCCATCCAAGCCCAAATCCATGGCCACCTGCAAGAGGAGTTTCCTGGGTTCTGGCAGCCTCACCCCAATTCCCCCATTGCTAACCCCAACTCCTGTGCACCCCAGGATGCGCTGAGCAGCAAAGGCTTTGGGACTGACCTGCCGCTGGTCAACAGCCAGGTAGAAGAGCACAACATCTTCCACAACGAGGTCATGGCCATTGGGCCGCACATCGTCAAGGAAGGAAGCAAGGTCAGCTCTCCTGCCCCTCTCCCTGCTGCCCTGCAGGGTCAGCCCTGCCCTGAGCCGTGGGTGAAGGGGAGGGTGTCCCACCATGCAGGTTTGGGTGGGTGCCCAGATGCCCTCCCTGCCTGAGAGCCTGGCACCTCACACCAGTGAGGCAAATCCCAAAAACCACATCCCCTTCCCGCCTAAACCCACATCTCTCTGCACCCTCGAGCCCCTGTCAGAACACTGCTCTCCAGACATTGCTCCTAACTCTTGCCTTGCTCCTCCTCCAGGAAAACATGAGCGACTTCCAAGCCAAATACCAGAAGCTGCTGGTAAGAACCTCTGGGATCCCGAGGGAAGGAACCTCCTGGAGGGTTCCCTTGCTGGGGTGGCACCCCTGGGGGACCCGCGGAGAGGAGCTCTGGGCTGAGCTGTCCCTGTGCCCCCGGGCAGGCCGGCTCCCAGCAGCGGCAGCAGGACCTGAACTCGCTGCAGGATTACATGCAGCGCTGCACCAACAAGCTCTACTGGCTGGATCAGCAGGCCAAGGACAGGACCCATTACGACTGGAGCGACCACAACCTGGACTACCCCAGCCGGCGCCGCCAGTATGAGGTCTGTGCGCTCCCGGCGGCCCTGCTCCGGCTGGTGCTGCGCAAAAGGCAGCTGGGCATGGGGCCAGGGCACCTGCATGGGGGCAGGAAATGTTCCTTCCCCCGAGCCTCGGTCTCCCCCAGCCCACGGTGAAGGGCTTTGAGATGTGCAGCTGATAATACAGGGATAGTGAGGTTATTCCTGACCTCTGCCAAAGATAACGTGATGGGGAAGCGTCCCCGTGATAGAGAAAGCTTCCTCACCCTCCTGTCCTTTATCTCCACGCTGGCTTGGCAGCAGTCACATCTTTAGCAACATCTGCAAGGGAAGGAGAAGTGAAAGCTGCCGTGGGAGAACAGCACACTTTGTCTTGTGGAGCTGCTCAGCCCCAGACCGCAGGCAGGGTCCCCTCCCTTTGTGTGGCAATCAATATCTCACCTCTCTCCATCCAGAACTTCATCCACCGGAAGCTGGAGGAGAAGGAGGAGGCCATCAACAAGCTGCACGCTGACGGGGATCAGCTGCTGGCCCAGAACCACCCTGGCAAGAACGCCATCGAGGTGAGCACCAGCGATGGGTCCCAGCTCCCCACCCACCCTGGAGCCCTTCTCCAGAGCAGGACCCGGTGCCAGCACCACTCGTGACTTCAGTTCCTGAGATGCCAAGGGGGAAAAAGCCTCCTTCACTTGCAGATGTGTAAACACCACAGGAGGAGGAAAGATAAACCTAAGGAGCTCTTCCCATCTTCCTCATTCCTGTGGCAATGACCCTGTGCCCACCTAGAGAGAACAAATTATGGTGGAACTCTTGCCTGTTTGGTGGGAGGATGGACACGAGGAATTGCCACCTGCACACATCCTGTGTTTGCATGGGATGATCCCAGCCCGGGGTATTCCCATCCTAGAGCACCTGGGTGGCTCCAGAGGCAGCTGGATAGCACCTGGGATTTCCTGATGGGCAGTTCAGGGTTCCCCCTGCCACAGGGGCCCCGCTGATGTCCCCCTCCCACCCCTGCGTTGCAGGCTCACATCGAGGCCGTGCACGCCGACTGGAAGGAGTACCTGAACCTGCTGATCTGCGAGGAGAGCCACCTCAAGTTCATGGAGGACTTCCACAAGGTACCACATCCTGGGGGCGTGACTTGTTGCAGCCCAGAGAGCAGGTGCTGGGTTGCAGGAGATCCTAGAATACAAAAATTCCTGCTGTTCTGGGAATTGGGTGGAAGAGATGGAGTGCTCTAAAAGCAGGATTTTTAAGGCTAGGAGAGCACCTTGAGCTGATAGAACACAAGTCATAATTGCTCAGGCACCAAAGGTAAGTGATTGCTTGGCCAAAGCATGACTTGCAGAAAGCTTCTGCTCCAGCACTGACTTTCATGAGCCACAGTCGGTGTCAGGACAACAGAGACCCCTCACCCCCGAACACGGCTTGGGGAGAGTTTGCACGCTCCACTGGGAAGCAGAACAGGTCCATGTAGGAAATGCCAGCTGCCACAAGCAGAGCTGCCCCCCGGGGAGCCGGGCACAAGGGCTGAGTGTCCCAGCTGAGCTGGGCAGACAGATGTCTGCTGGATAAATGGAATCTGACAGCCAGGGAGGCTCTGCAGGGGAGCAGGTCGGGCTGGATTCCTCTCCCACAGCCTGGGCGTGTTCACCACCCCATGAGTCTCCCGCAAAGCTGAGCTGCGGTGCCCAGCCCAGGCAGTGCCTTTGGTGGGGATCTGCCAGAACAGCTGCCCCAGGGGATGGTTTGTGTGTGGAAGGGCTTGGCTCTCCCTTCTCCTGGCGCTGGCAGTGGTGGCACCACACACCGTGATGATGCTGTCCCAGTGAAATGAAAGTGAGGCCAGGGAAAGGTGGGACTTTACAATTCTACATGGAAGAAGCAGCTCCTGGTTGTTGTTTCCTTTGAGTTGATGTCCTGAGCAAGGGAAATGGTGATCCCTTGCTTTTCTCCTCCACATATTCTGGGTGTCCAGATGCCCAGAGTAGCTCCTGGTGGCTGTGTGAAGACCATGGAAGGTCTGCTCCATGTTTCAACAGGATCCTCTCTCACAAGAAACTTTCCCTCTCTGCAGTTTCAGAAGGACACCAAGGATGCTCAGGAGCTTTTGAAGAAGGTGGATACAGACCTGGACCAAAAATTCAGCCCGGAGTTCAAGGACAGATACCAGCTGGAGTCTCTCCTGCGGGAGCTGGATGTGAGTGTCCGCAGGCAGGACTGCAGGGGAGGCACAGCAGGAGCCGCTGTCCCCATGGCACTGGCACAGGGACATCCCCGCCCGTGTGGGCACCTGGCCCAGCTTTCTCCATGGGGAGCAGCAGGGCCGTGCTGCTGCCTTCCCGCAGCTCTTCCTTCCCCCCTGGCTAGAGATTGCCTCTCCCCTAGCGACGTAATTGCTCACTGGGCTGGTTTTTATTTGTTCTTTCATTGAGTTAGCACTTGTTAAGGGTGGGAACATAATTAGACCTGCTGCCAGAGGAGGTTGTGGAACTCGCTGTGCTGGGCTGGAGATCGCAGTGAGCTGGGCTGGAGATCGCCCACTTGAGAAGGGCTGTGCTGAGCCTGAGCCCAAGCCTAAGCCTAAATCCAAGCCCAAGCATGCTGCAGCAGGCCCAGCTGATGCAGGTGTCCCGGGACATCTTATAGCTCTTCTCAAGAGTTGTCCTCTCTCCTTCTGCATGCTCCATCTCACTTAACATCTCCAGATCTCCACCTTCAGGGCTAGAAATAGAGCAATTGCTGTAGAGCCTTGTGACAGGGCTGGAATCAGAGCTGGCGGCGGGGCTATCCCCCAGCACACGGCCATGCAAGTGTGGGCCGGGCACCAGGGAACTCTGCCACTGCCTGCTGGCATGGCAACCCCTGGGCACAGTCCCTGTCCTCAGCCTGGCTGCAGAAGGAGGCGGGAGAGAGCAGGAGCAGCTGGAATAGGAACACAGGGCTGCAGAAGGTGCCTAGAGCACAGGAGAAGCCACGGTCTCTCTCTGGCCTGCATGGGAATGAGCTCCTCCCTGGCTGTGAGAGCCCAGGAGTTCCTTCTTCCCCTGTTTTCCTACCGGTTCTTGTTGTTTCCCTGTGCCAGGACCAGGAGAAGGCCTTGGAAAAGTACGAGGCCGTGGTGAAGTCGCTGCAGGAGCGCAGCCAGCAGGTGCTACCGCTGCGGTACCGCCGCCAGCCGCCGCCGCAGCCCATCCCCGTGGAGGCTCTGTGCGAATACGAGGGCGAGCAGGTACCGCCATCCTCGGCCCGCGATCGGGGCAGAGCTGCCGTGGGACTGCCCGCCCGGGGGACACGGCAGGGGAAGTGGCACTGGGGCAAGGAGCGTGTTTTTCCAAGCAGCGGCGGTGGCTCCTGCAGGGGGAACAAGGCAAAGGTCGCCCTCGGCCCGGTGGGGAGAGCAGGTTTTGCAGCGGAGGAGCAGGAGGGGTCTGGGGGAAACGCAGCCTCGCTGCCTCTCACAGCCCCTCGGGACGTTGCGACAGCACAGCCCTGTCGCGTTCCCACGCTCCCTGAGCTGATATCCCGCCGCGTTCCCGACCAAAGGAACGCCCCACCACCACCGGCCATTCCCAGTCCCCATCCCCTCGTCCTCGCCACCACCGTGTCAGTCTGAGGGCCGAGCAGCTGGCCAGAGGGATGGGACAGCAAAGCCGGCAGCCGCCGCGGGAACGGCCGGGACAGGGCCAGCAGTTCCAGCTAACTCAACTGCCGGCTTCTCCAGAAAGGAAAGCCAGAGCACAGCCCTGGAGACGCCTTCTCATCTCTGCCCGAGTGGGAACGCGCTTCTTGCCATGGCTGTCGCAAGAGGCACGGCTCGGTGCCTGCAGGCTGCGGGGAGGGAGGAGCAGGCACACGAGTTTCTGGCAAGGGGCAGACTCCTGGAGGAGCCGGGAGCAGGGGTTGGGGCTGTGCCGGTCCCGCCACCCGGCAGCGCTGCAGGCTGCGGCGCCGGGCGGTGATTCCGGCCGTGCTGCTGTGACCGGTTCCTGTCCCCCAGGGCCAGATCAGCCGCGGAGCCCACTACACCCTGCAGAAGAACAGCGGAGACCTTTGGGAAGTGGCCGACAGCGCAGGAGACACGATCAGCGCCCCCGGGGTCTGCTTCATGATCCCCCCGCCCGACCCAGAAGCGATAGCCCTGGCAGAGCAGTACGTGCCCCCAGCCCTGGGCAGGACCGTCCCGCTGCCCCTGCGGCCTCTGCTTTCCCCAGCCCCAGGCCCTGCCACCGGCGCTGCACCCCCGTCTGGCACCCCGGGGCTCCTGCCCTGATTCCCACAGCGAAGCCCTGCCTTCTCGAAGCCTCGGGCTTCCTCCCGAAAGCATTCCTGCTCCTTCCTGCTTGCCCACAAGATCCCACCAGGCAAAGGGGGACTGGCTCAGAGCCGTCCAGGTTCCCGCTGCTCTGGGGGGCCATTTTGGCAGGGGGAGCTGCCCACCCCTCCCTCAGCAGGCAGGTACGTGCCTGGCTGCCTCTCCCCCGTTCTAATGAAGACGCTGCTCTAGCCCAACATGCGGTGAAGGTGCTTTTCCCCCATTTCCCCCACTTGCTTCCTGGCTGCCTCGGGGGAGCAGCCCCCAGAACCCCTCCAGAGCTAGAGCTCCTTCCTGGGTGATGGAGAGGCTGAGGATCTGACTGCCCTCCTGCTGTCCCATTTTGCAGAATTGCCAAGCACTACGTGACCGTGAAGGAGAAGACCAACAACTGCAAGATCGTCCTCCAGCAGCGCTATGAGGGGCTGAAGGCAGACAGCATTGGAGGTGTGGGGCGGGAGGGCAGCCTGGAGCACAAAAAGGCTTGAATTTAGGTGGTGGAGCATCTTACAGGGATGTTCCCATCTCCTGAGGGTCTTGGGGACAACAGTGATGGATGGGTGGGGGACAGAGCAGCCAGGCTGTGGTCACGGGAGGCCAGGCTCGCAGAGTGCAGCAGGATGAGGGTTTGGCACTCACCAGTGGGGCTGAGCCCACACCCAGCTTCCAGCCAGCTTTAATCCGGCCTCCTCTTGGTTTCAGATGCCGCATCAGTTCGGGGACGCCAGCTCCTGGCAGGGCTGGAGAAAGTCAACAGTGACCTGGACAAGCAGGAAAAAGCAATAACAGCAAACCTCCGCCCGCCGCTGGAGCAGAGCCGGGCAGTGCAGGACAGCACCGAGCGCTCCAAGGACCTCAAGGTGGGGGCTGTGGAGCTGAGGGACGGTGCCTTACAGAGACTGTGCTTCCAAAGGGTCTCCAGAATGGTTCTCAATAACCAGGGGTGCTTAAAGTGCTCCCTGAGCCCTGGAAATGGGGTGTGGAGGATGCTCACAGCTTCCTCCAGCAGAGATGGGGAGCAGCCCCATGAGCAGCCTCAGAAGCCCAGAATCTTTGCCCTGCTTCTGGCCCAGCTCAGTCGAATGGCTAAAAGGTGATGGCTGCAGGTTGTGGCTGCGAGGATGAGAAGGGAGCCCTCAGGGTTTGATCCTGCCCATCATCTGAGCACAGCTAACTTTGCCACCACTGTCACCAGCTCAGAGAGGAACAGAGAAACCCTTGTGGTCCGAGGCAGTTTCTCCTTGGGGACCTGCTCCTCCAGGCTCCAGTGCCAGTAGCATCCAGCTCCTTTCCTCTTTTTCAGACCCCTAATTAAGCCAGGCTCTGTGCCACAAACCTCCCTTGGTTTAGGAGGAAGTTCAGGTCCTGGTTACATCACTTGCCCAGGGCTGCGTCAAAATCCAAGTGCCACCACAAGAGAATGGAAATTGCCCCAACTGCCTGCAGCACTTTGATGTCCAGGCAAGGATTCATCCATCAGAGCCCAACAGCCCAGATGAATCCAGCATGTCCCTGACAGAGCTGGAGCTGCTGGGAACCACTCCCCAGCTGGAGTTTCCTAACTAAGGAGAGACAGGTCAAAAGAAAGTCAGACAAAAATATCCTTCTGTGTCCTGCAGGGCTGAAAGGCACCTTCCACCAAACACAAATCCTCAGCCCTGACTTCCTTCCTCAGCCTGGACAGCCCAGTGTGGCTTCTCTGTAGCCGCCAGGTCCTGGCCCAGCCGCTCTAAAGGCTTTGTTCCTCCTGCAGAACATCACCAACGAGGTCCGTCGGATCGAGCCTGAGAAAGTGAGGAGGATCCAGGAGTGCGAGGCCTTCATCGAGTCTGTGCCCAACACGGGCAGCGCGACCCTGGTGAAGAACAAGGTGGAGAACACCAACAAGAAGTACGAGCGCGTGGTGCAGCTGCTCAGCGCTGCCCAGGAGAAGTAAGTCACGACCCAAATCCCAGCTTGAGCCCGGCCTAACGCAGGATCCTGCAGGAGGAGGGTGCAGGTGTGCTTAAATACCTTCCTCTTGTGTCCCTACAGAGTTGAGGTGGCCACAAACCTGGAGAGGAGCCTCCAGCAAGGCCGAGACCTGCTGTCAGCCTATGAGAACAAGCTGGTCATAGATGACACGGTACCGGAGGACTTGAAGGTGGTGGACAGGAAGAAGGAAGAGCTGCTGGTGAGTTTCCTGCCCTGCTCACATGATGCACGTGCAAAACCACTTTCCAAAAGCCGTGGTGATTCCTGCTCAATTCACAAGCTTGGATCTGTTGGTGACAGGATGGCTTCCCCAGCTGGGGGTGAGAGCTCACCTTGACTGCAGTGATCCCCAACTACTTCAGACACAAACACCTCCCATCTTCAAATCAAATCAAATCAAATCAAATCAAATCAAATCAAATCAAATGCCACTTGAAGCCTTGTGGTTTGACAAAAGGACTAATGCAGACTGATTCTCACTCTACTCTGCTCTTGTGAGACCCTCCCACAGGGTCTTGTGTCCAGGTCTGGAGTCCTCTGCATAAGAAAGCTGTGGGCTGTTGGAGCAGGTCCAGAGAAAATGCTCCAGGGGCTGGAGAAGAGATGGCCTCAGGGAGTCCTTAGAGCCCCTTCCAATGACTAAAGGAGGCTTATAAACAAAAGGGAGAGAGACTTTTTACACAGGCAGATACTGTCAGGACAGGAGGAATGGTTTTAAACTAAAAGAGAAAAGATTTAAATTAGATGTTAGGAAGAAATTCTGCTCTATGAGGGTGCTGAGGCCCTGGCACAGGGTGCCCAGAGCAACTGTGGCTGCCCCTGGATCCCTGGAAGGCTGGACAGGGCTTGGAGCAATCTGGGATAGTGGAAAATGTCCCTGTCCATGGCAGGAATGGAACAAGATGAGCTTTAAGCTTTTTCCAAACTAAAACCTTCTGTGATTCTTAGAGAAGTGAAGGATAAAATGGTCTGAGAAAAGCAACACAGTGGCCTGATACTGGAAAGTTTGGCCTGGAAAGGCTTTGAGAACAGTTATTGCTTGGAAAAACTACCCAAATTGGCAATTCTTCTGCTATAGAAAGACCAAGAACTGGCTAGGCCAAATTTTCTGGGCTCCTTCAGCTTTTCCATGAAATTCCAAGTTCAGACTAACCTGGAAGAACTTTCACTGCTCCTTCCACAGTTGCTGCACTGGCAAGAACAGGATCTAAGCCCTGCATGAGGAGCAGCAGCTATTTTGCACAGTGCACAGTTACTTTTAAAGGCCAGCAGGTCGCGGAGGGAGTAAGAGGCAGCTTTTCTCCCTGTCAGGTTTACCAGGTGGTTCTGTTTACCATGTAAGCCTTGAACTCGGCTTTTTCCACAACTAGTGGCACTCTGCAGCTCAGCCCTGCAGCTCCAGTGCAGTTGCTGGAGTTGATGTGGGTGACAACAGTGATAAGAGCCTGGCTTGTGTGAAAGCCCGGAGAATTCCCCTCTCCTGCTTTTTTCCCCACAGGCCATGGGCACCGAGCTCCAGTCCAAGAAGTTCCTGCTCAGTGAAGCCGAGCAGAACCTGCAGAGGACCAAGACGTGCTCCAACACCCTGGCCAGCAAGTTCCAGGAGCACTGCCCCGACATCGAGCGCCAGGAGGCAGAGCTCTACAAGCTCAACCAGCGCTTCAACAACCTCAGCAAGCAGATCGACCACAGGTGAGGCCCCAGGGCAGGAGAGCTTGGATACCTGCTGTGGAGTCACAGCCACGCTGGGATTGGAGGAGGCACGACACCGTGCTGGGAAGGGAGATTGCAGAAGGGCTTCCAGGGAGGTCTGAGGAGGAAAAGGGAGAGGTTGCTGGCATGTGCTGGCTCGGTAGAGCTGGGAAAACAAAGATTAGGTTCTCTTGCAACAGAAGTGCCGAGAGAACAGCTCTGGCTCAAGTGCATGTCTTTAGGGAGCAGGGGAAGCGGGGTGGGTTAAGAGGTGCCTGCAGCGGGCACAGGAGATGTGACAGGATGAAGCAGAGCTGATTTCCCCCACAGAATGCAGACCCTGCAGAAAGCAAAAAGTGCCTACTCCAACTACCGCACCAACTACGACAAGGTGAACCAGTTCCTGTGCAGCATCCCCAACTACGAGCCCCAGGAGACTGACAACATCCAGCAGGTGGAGATGAAGCTGAAGAGCCAAGCGGTAATTCCCAGAGCACCCCCGGCTCACAGGGAGAGGAGAGGGAACAATTCTGAAAGAAACAGAACTTAGATACCTCCTGAACATCAAATAGAAAAACATTAATATTTATTAGATTTATTCCTGTGCTCTAAGCTCCCACTGTCCTCCTGTGCCTTGTTTACACAAAGCAGATCTGCTCAAGGAGGTTGGAATTCTCAGGGTTGTGATTTTAATGGTAACCCCCAGAAAGGCTGAAGGAGGCATTTGGATGCTGTGTTCCCTCTGACCTGTATCTCTGTGCACCCAGGCACTGCTCAGTGACATTGCAAGCAAGGAACAGGAGGTGCAGAAGGTCTCTGCCACAGCTCAGCAGTACCAGCAGGCAGTGAAGGTAAGGACTGAAATTCTGCCTGTGAGAGAACAGAGAAACAGAGTATTTGGGTTAGAAGAGACCCTAAAGCCCATCTCATTCCATCCCCTGCCAAGGTGGCTCCAAGCTCCACCCAGCCTGGCCTTGGGCACTGCCAGGGATCCAGGGGCAGCCACAGCTGCTCTGGGCACCCTGTGCCAGGGCCTGCCCACCCTCACAGGAACAATTCCTGCCCAATATCCCATCCAGCCCTGCCCTCTGGCAGTGGGAGCCATTCCCTGTGTCCTGTCCCTCCATCCCTTGTCCCCAGTCCCTCTGCAGCTCTCCTGGAGCCCCTTCAGGCCCTGCAAGGGGCTCTGGGGTCTCTCTGGCTCCTTTTTTTTCTCCTGGTGAACACCCCCAGCTCTCCCAGCCTGGCTCCAGGGAAGAGGATAGGATTTTGTGGCCTTCCCAAAAAACAGGTCAAGGGGTGAAGCTGTTAAAAGTCAGGGCAGCTTAGGAGGTGCCTGTGCATGAAGGGGACCCAGTAATTTGACATTTCTCCTGGGAATGTCCTGCCAGGACTACGAGTTGGAAGCTGAGAAGCTGCGGTCCATCCTGGACCTGGAGAACGGCCGCAATGGCTACACCAGCAAGAAGCCCAGGCTGCAGTCCCCAGCTGCCAAAGTGAAGGAGGAGGTGAGCACGGGGCAGCCAGAGGACAGCTAAAGCAGAGCGCAGCTCACGGGACCACTGGGGGTTTGCAAACACCTGCACTCACTGCAGGGACTTTGGTCCCACAGGAGACCACAGGGAAGGGCAGGGAACTGGGGGAAAGGGATTTTTCATCATTGTTTTGAACTGGGCTGGCCAGAATGAGGGAGGGGAAATGCAGGATTTAACACTTTTGGAAGGGAAAAAGGAGAAAAGCCAAAAACCTGGAAGTTTTTCCCTTTCCTAGACTTTCTGAGAGATTCCACCACCAAGGACAGAAAGACTTACAGTGAGATGAGGCCACAAGCCACTTATTTATGCAGCATCTGTTTGCTACCTCCCTCAAACTCATTCTGCCGATTGGGACAGGCAGAAATGTCCACGTGGTTCTTTCTCAGCTTCCTCACCTGGTTCTTGCTGCACCTGATTTTGCTTGAGTAGAAAAATCCCAGCATGACCACGAGTGTGTCTGTGCATGAGAATCTCTCCCCAAAACTCAGCAGTTCAGTGCTGTAGGTTTTCAGAGAACACCCAGAGCTACCTCTTTAGGGGCTGTTGTTTCTGGCCGTCTCAGGCTCTTCCCAACACGTTTTTTTGCTCTGCAGGAAGCTGTTCTGGCAGCCAAATACACGGAAGTGAACGCTGTGAACAAGCAGAGGCTGCAGAACCTGGAGTTTGCCCAGAGCCTCCTGCGGCAGGTGAGTGATCACAGCAGCAAGGTGATGCTGAAGGGACACACGTGTTGGACCCAAGGACACGTGTGAATGGCACATGTGGGGCTCTGCCAATACGGGCTGAACTGGGAGCAAATCTACCTGGTGTCTTCTCCCTCTAAATCATTAATCAGCAGACACTTCCGTCGGACAGGCCACGCCCAGTCCCGTTTCCCACTCGTCCTAGGAAGCTCCATATAATTTTTAACTCTCTTTTTGCCATTCTGTGGCAGAATTAGTGTCCCTTGTGGCTCAAAGCTTTGTTCTGACAGAACCAAGCGTTGCAGAAAGCACTTCTCAGGCCGGGAACCTGCAGAGAAGTCCATTTGCAAATGCTCAGTGTTTGCCACAGCTCAGCTCCCTCCTGTTGCTTTGTTGGAGGCACCGAGGTCCTGGCCTGAGTCAGGAATAGTGTGGCCAGCAGAACCAGGGCAGTGATTGTCCCTCTGTGCTGGCACTGCTGAGGCACCCTGAGTTCTGGGCCCCTCATGACAAGACAGACACTGAGGGGCTGGAGCGTGCACAGAGAAGGGAACAGAGCCGGGGAAGGAGCTGGAGCACCAGGAGAGGCTGAGGGAGCTGGAAAGGGGCTCAGCCTGGAGAAAAGGAGGCTCAGGAGGGACCTTGTGGCTCTGCACAACTCCCTGACAGGAGGGGACAGCCGGGGGGGTCGGGCTCTGCTCCCAGGGAACAGGGACAGGACAAGGGGAAATGGCCTCAGGCTGGGCCAGGGGAGATTTAGGCTGAATATCAGGAGAAATTTCTTCACTGAAAGGATGGTTAGGCATTGGCAGGGGCTGCCCAGGGAGGTGATGGATGTGTTCCACCATTCCTGAAGGTGTCCAAGGAACAACTGGATGTGGCACTCTGCTCTGGGTGATAAGTCACAGGTTAGACTCAATGATCTTGGAGGTTTTTTTCCAAAAGATTCTGTGATGATAAGCACCAAAAGTGTGATTAACTGGATTTTTTGACTAATTTTTTTTGATTCTTTTGCCAACAACAGCAGCCAGAGATTCAGGTGACACAAGAATTTGCCCAGACCAAAAGGTCTGTAAGGCCTGCGGAAGAAGTCTGGAAGTTGAAGAAAGAGCTTGAGGATGAGACTCAGCGTCGGCAACAGCTTGAGGCAGAGATTGAAGCCATTCAGAACAACATTGTCCACCTGCAAAACCAGAAGCCCCAAGAAACTGTGGTGAAGAAAGAACTGGTGAAGAAGGTGCCTGACCCCCAGCTGGAGGAGAACTTCCACAGACTGCAGCAAAACCTGGCAGAGGAGCAGCGCAAGAACCAGGCACTCCAGGATGAACTGGAGGCTCTTAAAATCCGGCTGCGTGTCCTGGAGCACGAGAAGAGGGAAGGAGGGCAGGAGTACATAGTGAAAGAGGTGCTGAGGATCGAACAAGATAAGGCTCAAGCTGCTGAAATCCTGAAGCTGAAAGAGGAACTGGAAGAGCTCAGGAGGCAAGAAGGGACCAGGGAGAGTGAAGTCATCATCTTACGCCAACAAATTGCTGTGCTGTCCAGCGAGAAGAACAAAGAGCAGGAGAAGGTCACAGAAAAGGAGGTGCTGAAGCTGCAGAACGATCCCCAGCTGGAGATGGAATTCCGGATGTTGCAGGAGACCAAAGAGAGGGAAAGCGCCCTTCGGCAGAAGCATGAGGAAGAGCTCAGCTTCCTCCAGGACAAGCTCAAGCGTCTGGAGAAAGAACGGGCCATTGCCGAGGGCAAAATCACCGTCAAGGAGGTGCTGAAGGTGGAGAAAGATTTGGTCATTGAGAGGGAGGTGAATGAGCTCCGGCGCCAGTACGAAGATGAGAAGTCCAAGGGCCGTTCCAATGAGCGGGAAAAGGCTGAGCTGCTCAGGAAGATCCAGCTGCTGGAGGAGGAGAACTCCAAGGTGGTCGTTCAGGAGAAAGTGCGTGAGATTGTGCGCCCAGACCCCAAGGCTGAGAATGAAGTTGCCAACCTTCGCTTGGAGCTGGTAGAGCAGGAGAGGAGGTACCTCGGTGGGGATGAGCAGCTGAAGAGCTGCCAGAACGAGCTGGCTGCTCTGAAGAACAGAGGGCCCCTGGTAGAAGTCAAAGAAGTCATTAAGGAGGTCATTAAGTACAAGAATGATCCAGAAACCGAAAAGGAGCTACAGCGACTCCGAGAGGAAATCATAGAGAGGACCGGAGCTATCGAAAGAGCCGACCTGGAGATCTACCAGCTGAAACAAGAGATACAAGCTTTGAAAGACACCAAACCTCAAGTGCAAGTGAAGGAAGTTGTTCAAGAAATCCTCCAGTTTCGGGAAGACCCCAAGACTAGAGAGGAGGTAGAGTCGCTGCGAGTGCAGCTGGCAGACGAACAAATGAAGCACATCGACCTGGAGAGGGAGCGGCTTCTCCAAGAAGAAAAAGTAAGACAGAAGGAGGAAGAACTTTCCCAGGTGAAGGAAAAAGTGGTCCAGCAGGAAGTAGTGAAGTACGAGCAGGATCCTGCCTTGAAAGCTGAGGTGAACTCCTTCTCCCAGAGCATCGAGAGCGAGCTGAAGCAGATCGACGGCCTGCGCGAGGAGCTGCGCAAGCTGCAGAGGAGACGCTCCGAGCTGGAGCGGCAGCTCGAGGAGCTGGAGAAGGAGAGACAGGCCCGCAGGGAGGCCGAGCTGGAGGTGCAGAGGCTCAGGATCCGGCTGAATGAGCTGGAAGAACAGGAAAGAGAAACGACAGAACGAGTGACTGTGAAACAGAAAGTGATCCTTCAGCAAGATCCCCAGCAGGAGAAAGAGCACTCGCTCCTCAGGCTGGAGTTAGAAGAAGAGAAGCACCGCAGGCAAGTCCTGCAAACTGAACTAGAAGCTCTGAGAAAGAAGCTCCTTTCTTTGGAAAAGATGGAGGTCAAGGAGAAAGTGGTCTTTTCAGAGAGTGTCCAAGTGGACAAAGGTGACACAGAGTATGAGATTCAAAAGCTGAAGAGCAACCTGGAGGAAGAAAGTAGGCGCAAGAGGGAGCTGGATGCAGATATCAACCGCCTGGAAACCAGGCTGTCCGAGGTGGAGTTCAACAACTCCAAGTCATCAAAGGAGCTAGACTTGTTAAGGGAGGAAAACCACAAGCTCCACCTCGAGAAACAGAACCTGCTGATGGAAACAAGGAGACTGCAGTCAGAGATTGAACTCACCGCAACAGAAGCCCAGGATCTGAGAAACATGACCCACATGGACAGTGGAATTAACCTGGACTCCAGGTTCCAAGCTTTGGAAAGAGAACTAGAGGATCTACAGCAGTTATCCAGAGAAAAAGATGCAGAGATTGAGCAACTCCAGAATCGCCTGAAGACAGTGGCTATCAAGAGGGAGCAAAGAGAGAACCACCTGAGGCGCTCCATCGTGGTCATTGACCCCGACACAGGAAAAGAGATGTCTCCAGAGGAAGCTCACGTGTTCGGCCTCATTGAATGGAGTCTGTTTGTCAAACTGAAGAGCCAGGAATGTGACTGGGAGGAGATCTCAATAAAGGGTCCCAATGGGGAATCGTCCGTGATCCTCGACAGGAAGTCTGGCAGGGAGTTCTCCATCGAGGACGCCCTGAAGAGCGGGAGGCTCACCACGGCCCAGTACGACAGTTACCTCAACAAGGAGATGTCTATCCAGGAGCTGGCAGTCTTGGTGTCCGGAAGCAATTACACAGCACTCGCTCCACTTTAGAAACTTTGCTTCAAGAGCAGCCAGTCAGAGCTGCAGCACCTTGCAGACATCCAGATTACTGCAAAGCCTCGCCCTCCTTCGCGTCTTCTAAACTGCTACAGCCTCTGCCCCGGCCACGCTAGGCAGCCACACCGCTTGCTGTCACACACTGCAGAAAACACCACCAGTAGTGGAAAACATCTGCCAAAACTGCTCCCCCTCTTCCTCTCTGCCCACCTGAAAACAAGAGAAAGCCTTAGGACAGTGAAGTGCCTCAAGTCCAAAGACTCAGTAGAACCTGCAGTTTCCTCAGCTCCTACTCACGTAGTCACGTACAAAGCCGTGTCAGGAGAGAGACTGAAGGTCCAGGTGACTCCGAGGTGCCCAGCAGGAGCTGGTTACATCAGCTGCATGTTGATAAGGCAGACGGTCCCACCGTGGACAACTGACTCAATGATGGGCTCATGCTCTGAGAAAACCAGCTCTGTGGAAGCCAAGGTTTCAGTCCAGAACCACCACCACAATTTGGTCGCCCCTGTGCCTGTGCTGCTGGGGAAGAGTGAAGGTACTTTTCTTTGACGGCAACAGCCACGGATCCAAGAGGAGCATTCGCACAGCCCAAAGGTCAAGGAAAAGGACATGAAGAGATGGCAGAACCACCAGACACAAGGGGTTGTGCACAGCATGCAAGGGAACCCAATGCAGAGGGCTTCCCACAGACAGCTCCTTCCCTCGTGGTTAAAAGCTGTTAGTGCTGGTGTTTACCTGGACGGAGTTACATGCAGCTACGTTTCATTTACTTGTGTAAGGGAATGGGGAATAGAGGGGAATTCTATTTATAGTACAAAATAAAAATGCAGTGGTTCCAATCAGAAGGCGTTTGGTCTTTATTAGTTATGGCAGCCTCCTGATCTTTGGCTATACAAGAAGTTGTTATTTAGGACTCAGAATTAAAACACTAAGATTATTCATTTTAACTGTAGGCTCTTTTCCAAGGGGGAAATTGCTGGAGCAGCATTGGAGCTGGGAAGAATAAGCAGCATTAGAGGGGAGTGAAGTGCACTGAAGAACGGGATTGATTGCAGGTGTGGGAGAACAGTGGATTTACACTGGGATGGTACCAGAGCCCATTCACATCCTTTTTCCCAAATTTCAGCGAATACCCAAATCCCGGGGAGCTCTGATGTCCACAAAAGCATTCCCTGCTTATCCCTCCTGGCTCTGGGGATGAACACCATGATTTTACCTTTGTGAATGAAGGGATCAGGGAGGATCACACTGGTGTTCTGGGCTCTGAGCCCCACATGTCCTTTCCAGCAGAGGCCAACTTCAAGCACCAGCAGGAGCACAGGGAATGAGAAGAAACATTCCTACCCCTGCAAGAGCTGTAATACAGCTGCCATTCACTCACCACACAGGAGACTTTAAAACAATCAATAATTCGTTACTCACTCGACACAGAGGTGAGCATCCAACTGCAACAGAAATTCTTGGAAACAAAGTCAGGGAACTACAGGTAAGGAGATGGGGGGGAAAAAAGCATTTTGGAAAGTTTGAAACAATTTATTGAGTTGTTCTGTACAAGATTAACAGTTTTCATACCACCCCCACCATCTTCAGCAAGACAGTGCCAACACACATAAAAAAGAATAGTAAACTGCAGCTCTTACACCAAAAAGGAACTGCCATCCCCAGGTAAGTGCCATGGGAGCCTATCCCTCCCCATTCCATCCTGGAAGCGCTGCAAGTTGCCTCACCAAGGCAGAGGTGCCAGCCCGGCTCCCCATCAGCTGCTCTGCGTGGGCCTGCCTTGCTGCCACTCTGCTCCACACCACTCACTCATTCATTATAGCACGTAAAGAAAAAATATCCCACAGAATTCCCACCACATAAACGTTTCCCTGAGGCAAGAGGCTTCGCTAAATTCCTAGAAGGAGGGCGTTCTGCTCTGGCCGCGCACACGGGGGTTTCCCAGCAGAAGCATTCAAGTGAAAGCAAAGAGAGGGAGGAGAACCAGTACCTCGAGTCACTCACTGAGAGCCCCTGTCCTGCCAGCTGGCCCAAGCTTTCAGCTCCCAGGGGAAGGTGAAGGTGCCAAGCACCCCTCAGGATGAGGCCTTCAACAGGAACCACGCGACATCCACTGCTCAGAGTCCACCAAGAAATGCTGTGCTTCGTTTTACCCACGTGAGTTCTGTCTTTGGCTCTTTTGCTACAACCTAGGTATCTTCTGTAAACAGACTTGAAATCTGAGCTGCATCCATTAATTTGAAATACAATCAACTCACTGATCTTGAGCAGTTATGTATCAGCTCAAATTGAAAACAGTCTTCTCTGACCTTAACAAAAACCAGAGGAAACTAAAGCAGACGTTTGCTGGTATCCTGGGGTCAGCATCCTTCCCCAAAGCTCAAAGAGGAAGCGACAAGCTTTTCCTTGGAATACCAGTAAATTCTACGTGGATCAGCACTACCACTGCACAACTGGGACGTGGCTGTGGAGGCCTGAGAGAAGACAGACTGAGCAGAGCAGCAAACCAAACCTCAGAAAGCTCAGGTGGAGCCTCAGCCTGCCCTTAGCCTGAAAGGTGGTGTGCAGGGGGAGTATTTAGCTCTAAAGGTTAAAAAAATGAACAAGAAAAGACACCCCCCAATTGTAGATGGTCCCTGTTCCTGCAGCTGTGCTGAGCACATGATCCTGGTGCAGGTACCATTGAGGAGAGCAGTGTTTTTCTCCAGAATTTATTTGACAGGTCGTGACCTTGGTTCATCTCGCTCATTCCCTCTGCCCACCAAATAGATCCTAACTCACAACCCTAGGAAAGAATGGCTTTAGGGGAGGGCCTGGAACCCACCTGCACATACTGGGATGAGAACTGGTGCTCCTGCTGGATTTGGGACTGTGCTCAGTCACCAGATCACCACTGAAGTCCAGACAGTGCAGCTTTTTTTTTTTTTTTTTTTTTGCCTTTTTTTTTCTGATGTGCAACCATAAAAAGCTCTATTAAATAAACCAGGATACATTTTAAATACTGAATGATTAAAAAAGGGTTGAGGAGCACACAAAATAGGGCTGAAATGTGTGTCACTAGTCCATTCTTGCTCCACCATAAAAGGCACTGGAATTATGTCTTCCTATCCATGTGACATGCGAAGAAGTGTTCCATTCAATCCAATGCATTCGATGGCAATGAGGATAAAACTGAGCAGGAAAAAAGCATCCCTTTGGAGGGAAAAAATCCAAAAACTCAAAAGAAGTAAAATTCTAAAAGTCGACGACTGCATCTAAGTATGTCTTTAGTCTCTCAATTAGAGTATTCCTTCTCCTCCAGAGGGGAACATCAGGTGCTTCCTCAGATTCACCACACAGGAAATGTTAAATCCTCCAATGAACTGTAGCACAGTTTTATAGTACAATTGGAAAGTTATTCAAACGTCTTCAAGAATGCACTGGCAGTGCTAGAATTATCCAAGTAAATCCAAAGCAGAAGAAAGAAGCACCTTTCATACCCTCCACGGGGAGACCAAGGAGGGAACTGGACTTGGAGGTACTTGGCAGCTACAGACACAGGTGAGTGGCAGGACCACCTGAGCCTCCCTGCGAGTTCCAGCTCCTGCCACTGCCAGGAAATGCGGGAAGGGCAGCAGCAATAAAACAGTGCTACAAAAGGCTCCTCTCATCAGGGCATGGCTCAAGGTGGCCCCATGTGTGGGGCTCGGCTCTGAAAGCGTCTGAGCAGACGCCCCAATGAGTTCCTCGTTGCAGTTCAGTCTCTCCAGTTGTCGTAAAAAAAAAAGAAATAGAAAAAAAAATGAAATCAAAAGACACAGCTGGTATCCAAAGTCCTTGACCTGTTCCTCTGGATTTTATCCTATGGGTGCTAGAGCTCCCCTCCTTGCAGGCGTCACAACTTGCGCTGCTGTGCATTGGACCCTTTGCCGTGAAGCTGAGAAGCATCTGAAAGAAAATAAAACCAGCTGGGGAGGGGGTTCAGCACCAGCCCATGGAGTGTGGGCTGGGACAGCCGAGGGAAAGACCTACTCATCCTTCCTAGCCCCAAGGAATCAGGAAGAAGAGAATGTGCTTGGAGACATCTCTCCACCGGGAGCAGCCCAGCCTCTGAGGAAGGGACAGGGGAAGCACTGAGGGTCCCCGGCAGGCTCCCAGCCCCACAGCACCATTCCAGCTGCCAGGAAACTCCTCAGCCTGTGTCCTTCTCTAAATCCACCCTGACAAATCTCCCCTCTCCAGGAATCCCAAAATACATGGTGTGGTTGTCTTGCACAACAGGAAGTAACCTGTTGGACATTTCTGTTGTTGTAGTCACAGAATCACTGAGGTTGGAAAAGACTTCCAAGACCATGGAGTCCGAACTGTAATCCATCCCCAGCTTGTCCCCAGCCCAGAGCACTGAGTGCCACATCCAGGCCTTCCTTGGACACCTCCAGGGATGAGGACTCCAAACCTCCCTGGGCAGCTCCTTCCAATGCCTGGCCACCATTTCCATGTCGAAATCCCTCCTGATGTCCAACCTAAACTTCCCCTGACACAGCTGCAGGCTGTTTCCTCTTGTCCTGTCACTGGTTGTGTGCGAGAAGAGGCCAACCCCTTGCCTATAAACTCCTTTCCGGTAGGGCTTTATGTGCTTTATTAATTATTTTTTTAGGTGCTTCATTAATTATTGAATTAGATGCTTTTTAAATGAAGGCTTTAGGTGCCCACTGACAGCAACAGGATCCATAGGAATCTCGCCACTGATGGAACAGAAAGGAATGGATGTGGAAGGGTAGTGCACTGAAGAGAGAAAAAGGAAGGAAGTTTAAGGAAGCAAAAGTTTTCCAGGAGCAATAAAAACTACTTCAGACTGTGATGAACAAATGGGAGTACTGAGACATGCAGCCAAGCAGCAGTGGCACCCAGCAGTCCAGCAACAGCTTCTCCTCCAGGCCAAGGACAGCTCCTGGCATGCAAGAGCTCAGCCCAGCACACCCCATCTGCACAGAACCAGCACCACATTCCCAGCCCCAGCACAAGGCACACACAGGCAAGCACTGGATGCTCTTTGCTCAGAGGTTTTTGGATGAACATGGATATAAAAGCACTTTTATTTAAGGCATCAACATTGCCTTGCATTTGCAGCAACCTCCCACACACCTCACAGCAATGCAGCTGTGGGCAGATGTTGGCACAGCCAAACACAGCTTGTGCCACAGAACACAGGAATTCATTTTAAGGTTATGGGGGTCACTTAAATATCTACTGTGCTCTTCTACAAAACACCAGAACTGGGAATGTTCCAAGAGATGGCAGCACCAGGCTCCATCTCCACTCTTTATGTGAAAACACCAAAGCAGAAAGCAGGTCCTTGCTGAAGCTGTATCCATGGTCAGCTTTCCTTCACTTATTCCCAGTGGTCTTTTGTCTTCTGGCCCTACATCCTGCTGAAGGGTCTATAAGAAAATTCTTCTGTTATAAGCCCTATGAACTGTGAAATGATCACTCTGAATTCCCTCAACTAAAGGGACAAAGAGTTGCTCCTCAGTGAAATGGAATACATTCCACAAGCCACATTCAAGCTGCAATCCCTGATCTCATTCCAGGATGTGTGATTTACAAACAGGAAGGAAGGGTCTGTCCCAGCAGTGATCACTGCTAGGGACCTTCCCTAGCTCTACCACACCAGCATGGCACAACCCACCTCAAACTTGAGCAAAGGAAGCAAACCCAACCAGTTCTTTGCATTTTCACAAGTGCACAATGCACTCTTCTTCCTTCAGCAAACAAGCACTGTGCTCAGCAGTCAAGAACGTTTTATTCCATGGCTCCTCCAGGAGACTACATGGTTATCCATGCACAGAGCCACAGAACCAGGCTAGCACTCCTAAATCAGGCTCATTTAGCCCAGGAAGACCATCCCAACAGGAGCAGGTACTAAGATAATGGCACTGAACTGCACCGAAGTGCTAAAGAACACGCCTGAGAAAGCAGAAATAGGAGTTACCAGGGCAGCTCCCTGAAGCAGGTAAGCACGATCTGCTGGTGCTGGATTTCATCTTCCTTACTTCTCTCCTTCTTTGGAAAACTCCTGTTTTATGCATCACTTCTGCAGGCATCAAACTGGGGCAGGAACAGGCTTAATGCCAAGTCCTCACATTGTGAGCGGCAAGTGGAGCAAGCTGCATTTACACGACAAACTTGTCGTGAAGGAGATGCTGGAAATTAACTCAGTGCACAGAGACAAGACAGTCTGATCTGACACATTTTATGTAGGTCACCAGGAACAAAACTCCACAAGCTGGAATATTCATTCCAGGGCAGTCCTGGCAGGCTGTACACAAACAGGCACAGCTTTCATTCTGGCAGGATAATTCCAAGTATCTCCAGGAACCAACATTTGCTGTAAGCACTGAGAACTCATCCTTTCAGAAATCACAGAATCCCAGAATGGTTTGATTGGAAGGGACCTTAAAGCCTATCCAGTTCCACCCCTGCCACGGGCACAGACACCTTCCACCAGGCCCAGGATGCTCCAAGCCCCAATGTTCAGCCTGGCACTGGGCACTTCCAGGGACACAGGGGCAGCCACAGCTTCTCTGGGCACCCTGTGCCAGGGCTTCCCCACCCTCAGAGCCAAGAATTTCTTCCTAACCATGGACTGGAAGGGAACTTAAAGCAAATCCTGTTCCACCCCTTGCCCTGGACAGGGACAGCTTGCATCAGACCAGGTTGCTCCCAGCCTCTCACTCTGTACCTTGCAGAGGCTTTAGTGACACCCACATAGCTGGAAAACATGGACAACCTCTTTGGCTCCAGCCCCGAAGGAAGGAGCTGCTGAGATAGAGGGAGGCAGAAGACAAACACGAGCATCTGACAAGTTACCTGGCAAACTCTGTGGTAAATGAGTGGACAGGGCAGAGTGTGGGAGTGGCGCTGCATGGTGGGGGCTGGAGTGCAAACCAGCCAGAAGACCTAGAGAGAAAAACAAAGAGAGGAGAGGGAAAAAAGGAACAAATACACATCCAAGACAGAAATGAGCAGAGGAGCTGCAGCAGTTTCAGCAGAGGTCGGGTTCCAGTTATTGGCGCTGGGTGAGCTCTAGGGGCGTGCCCAAGGTTCTCCAAATGCAACTGCTGGAGATCCAAAAGCAGGGACCACAGCATGAAGCAGCAGCCAGAGAGATGGGCTGGGGTGCAATGGGCCAGCCCAGCAGAGCACTGATGTTCTATGTGACAGCACGGGCACAAGTGACACACAGGTGACCAGCAGGATACTCACTGTGCCCGAGGCCGTGGTGGAAGGTTCCCGGAGCAGGTCCCGTAACTATTGCATCCTTGGAAACTCCTGCTTTTGGGGAGGAGTCGGAACTGAAGGAGATGACATGGAGAGGGAAAGAATGAATAGGAGAGATAATACCTAACGGGGTGGAGCTCAGCGCAGCTGGCAGCTTTGGGTTGTTGGACTTGTAGGATGGAGCCAGTACACTTAAGGAGGAAGAACTCGTTAGCAGCACAGCTCCACTAGTTCCTTTCTGCAAAGCAACAGAAAAGGTGAGTCAGGAGAGGCAGAACCAAAGCACAGCATCATTCATACTTACAGATCTGCAAAACATAGAATTCCCCCTTGGAAAAAGTACCCTCCCAGCCAGGGCCCGAGAGATGCCAACACTTGAGGCCATCTGCAGGTGGACATTGGCAAGCCAGCTTTTCTGAATGAGGCCACGCTGGATTTGCCTCCATGACTCCCTTGCTCTGGAACTGTGCCTCCATTAGGCAGAGGAAGAGTTTCCACACTGCCTGTGAGCTCCTGGGCTATGCTTCCTACTCACTTACGGCAGCACACACTGCTGACACCTCCAGGCACCGAGGTCTGACACCCGAGGCACCTCGGGGTGTTATTGAGGATCTCTCTCATGGAGTCAGGCACCACTGGGAAGTGCTGCCCAGCTCTCTACTTCAGGAACAAACAAGCTACGTAAGCTGAGCAATACATGCTTTCCATTTAAATACACTCCTTGTATTTCCCAGCTCTTTCCATGAGGCACGAAGGAAGGCAGATATGAGCGGCCAACAACAAATGAACACAACATTAGGAACTATTGCTTTTTTGCTATAGATAAAAATTAAGCCACTTATACCACTAATTAATACAATATTGTAATAACACAAGTCTGTACTGACAACCCAGAAGTCCTTCCTGAAATGTTCTATCCCAACAAATACTGGGAAAATTTCTTCACGGAAGGGGTGTTCAGGCACTGGCACAGCTGTCCAGGGCACTGGTGGAGTCACTATATCTGGAAGGATTTAAAAGCGTGTGGATGTGGCACTTGGGGACATGGGTTAGAGGTGGCCTTGGCAGTGCTGGGGCAATGGTTGGACTCAAAGATCTTAGAGGGCTTTTCCAACCTGAATGATTCCATGGTTCTATAGCCACAAGTTATTTATTCTATGGGCCAGTCATGACAGAAGTGGCAATAATACTAAAATGACTTGGAATAATTTAAAGAAGGTTAAGTTTGTAGATCTAATTAATAACAAATCCATCATTACACTTTTTGTTTATGTAATGAATTTTATCTCTTGTGATAAATTACCTTACTGCACTTTCTCTTAAGCCAAATGGGAACCCTAATGTCCATAACTCGCAGAGCCAGGGCAGGACCACGACATCGCCTGGGCAAAAACTGCCCTTTGGAAGGCAGCACAGTATTCAGCTGAGTGGTTATTCAAGCTGAAAATGAAACCTGGAATTCTGGAGGGCAAGCCCAGGGTAAAGACCACAACTTTCTAGTCTAAAGCAGCTAAAACTCAGACAGTCATTCAAGAACTTCAGCAACTGCTTTTGAAGTGTCCCCTTTAGGGCAGCTGCGAGCACGGCAGGAGCTCCCAGCACAGCCCCCTTACCGGCACAGAGGTAGAGGCTGCGGTGCTGCTGACCACAGCTGGCTTTAGGGACGAGGTCAGCAGCTTGGCCACCCCCTGGGTGCCCCCACTGGAGTCCCCGTTGGAGCCTCCAGGAGGTGCCACCAGGGTCAGCTTCTGGGAAATGGGAGTTTTCTTCACCGAGGAGCCGGAGGCCGGGCGGCTGGAGGCCGAGCCCGGGGAAGGGGCCGGGACGCTGGGGAGCAAAGTCCCAGAGGAGCTGCCCTGGTTGGCAGGAGTTCCAGAGGAGGAGCTGCTGGAAGAAGTCCCATGCTTGGAGAGGGACCCGGCGACAAAAGGTGATTTGTAAGATTGTCCTGAAGAGCTGGAGCCACTCGAGTGCTTCCCGGCGTAGCTGAGAGATGATGAGGACAAGCCTTGGCTCTTGTGGGAGCCGCTGGAGTTTTGGGTGCTGCTTGGGGACGTGGAGGAATGGAAGCTCTGAGCTTTGGTTGATGACTTGACCTGCTGGAGGAGGGAGCGCTGGGGCAGAGGGGTGGAGGACTTGGGATTCTGCAGTTTGACAAAGGGAGCTGGGGAGGTGAAGGTTTTCTGGAGCTGAGCACCAGGGTGGAACACCTTCACCTGAGGGCCTGGCACTGGCGCCGAGCCTGGGGGCCCGTGGCCTGGCCTGACCAAGCTGTGGTGCTTCTGTTTAGCCTGGTGGGCATCAGGAAGGATTTTGCTGGGGGAGGCTTGGCAGGAATGCTCTTTGTAATTAGAGTTCTCTGTCTTCTTGTCTTGAGAAGACTGGCCCAATGCCAGGGCCTGCTCAGCTAGGAAGTTTAGAGGAGACTGCAGGGAACCCGAGGATGATGAAGGGGAAGGGCTGGGCTTTGGAAATGTCCTCTTCTCCTCTGAGGATGCAAGAGTTGGGATCTTCTCTGGCGGAACTTTCGGAGCTACAGGAAGACTGAAGTCTGGGCTCCCTGCTGCCCTGCTGTTCAGCACAGCCAGTTCCTTGGACACAGCTTCCAGGGAGGAGGTGGGGTTGTGAATCAGGTCCTCATCCAAGGAGTCATCCTTGAAGGTGGCAAGAGTGGCAGTGCTGCCGGCAGCTTGGGCTGTCCCAAGTGACAGGAGTTCCCTGGTTTGGGCACTGATGCTCAGCGCTCCTCCCTGGGGCTCTGAGGACATCGCCAAGGTGCCGCTCGAGTGCAGGGAAGGGACGGAAACCGACAGCTTCTTGTCCAGCTTGCAGGAGGAGTCCTGGAACAACATCACGGGACAAGGCAAAAGGAGACAGGTTTACTGCTGAGAAGGGGAGGGAAGGTTCACAGCCTGGGGATAAAAGGCAGGATACACATATTCTGTGCCCATGAGCCCCCACTTCCCTCCCAGCTGCCACTGCCATCAAATTTAGCTGCTGCTCCAGTTGTTTCTTCCAAGCGAAATAGTGAGCAGAGCCATCTCACAGTAGCTGAAGCACAGATGCAAAGCACAAACACAGGGATCGGGATGGCACATCCCAACCATGAAAACCAGAAAATAGAACTCACCTTCACTTTCACTTTAGTAGGAGCTATAACTTTCTTCTTCGCCCTGTTTGGAGGAAGACAAGAGAAACATGGCTCAGTGCCTGCCCCCAGGGAAGGAGCCAGCTAGGGAGCACACCTGGGCCCTGTTAGTGATGATCCACTGAGTCTTGGCAGGGAACAGAGGCAGCATCTCAGGTTGCTAGGATTCAAAACCACATGACGTTTGGTTGCTGCTCTTGGAAGCCCCAGCTCCCACCCAGGGAGCGGATCACGGAGCGGAGCAGAGTCTTGGAATGGCAGCAGAGCAGTGAAACACCCACACACACATCCTGCATCAGCTGCAGGACCCCACTGCCGCCCTCCTACAGCAACACCCAGACAGAAACTGGCACACAGACTGTTCTGCAGAAGTTACACCTTTTTTTCTGGGTTCCCAGAAGAAGCCAAGGACGCAGAAGCATCTGCCAAACTCCCAGAGAATAGATCTGGTCAGATGCAATCTCTGGTACAAGACATCCCTGAGCTGCTGGGTGGCGTGGCTGAGGGAAGGATGACTCTACACCCTATTGCACTTCCCCTCACTCATCCAGTGCCAAGAACAGGACTGTCTGCCAAACTGACACCAACTAAATCCATGTACTCGGCTATTATCAACCACCAGCAACATCCACGAGACCCTTTGGATTAAAGCCCCTGCCCAGCTGGATTCTGATGGCTGCACCCACCTGCTGCACCCACTTTCACCAGTCTGAGCTCACTGTGACCCTCCTTGAACCAGGCAACAAGAAAGAGGGAATCCAAAATCCAGTAAGGACCAACTGAACAGGCTGCAGTAATCACACTCCACTTTATCTCCCTGAGCGGCCCGGGCCCAGCACAGAGGCCTGACTCCAGACTGTTGAACTAGGGGGCAACCTGGCTTTAACGTTCTTCTTTTTGAGCTTACTGAAGGTTAAAGCACCTCAGGAATGTGTTGGGAGATGTCACACACAAACAGCTGCTCTCCCTAGACATCCCCAAAGGAAGCAGCGCTGATCTGTGTGGGGGGGAGCCAAGCAAGCTCGGGTGCTCCTACATGATCCCCCCAGGCCCCAGGGAATGGAGATCACCAGTTTTCACTCCAAAGGAATGCTGTGATACTCACAGGACTGATGTGAGGTGTCCATGTACACGCCTGCTCTCCTTAAACAGTGTCCTAAGAAGGGAAGAGAGCAATGAGAAGTGATATCCAGCAAGACCCAGTAGAGCAGCTGGGATCACTGGAGACGGAGCTGCTGCACAGTACGGCAGGGGACTTAGTGAAACTGAAACCACAGAGAGCAAACAAATATTCAGCCCTTTTCCAGGAAGATTGTCCTGAGCTGCCCCACACAATTCTCTCTCTGGGGACCAATGCTTGTAGGCACTGGAAAGGCCATTAAGGCAGTGGTTGGACAATGCCTAAGGAAAAAGCTCTGCTAAAAAGCCAAAAGGAGAGGCAGGATCATCACTCAGAGCTTTCCTACTGCCAGAGATCATCCAAAAGCTCTTCAGCTTCCAGGGAGAAAGTTCCCTTCCTGTGCCTCTCACACAGCAATGAAGGAGAGAAGGGTCTGTGCTGCCTTTGTGTCCCCAGCCGAGAGCTGAGGTGACTCTGTACATCACAACCCTTTCTGGAAGGACTGGCTGAGCACAGCCAAGAGACTGAGCTTCATCCAAAGCCCTGCGCTGCTGAGGGTAAAAACCTCAGAGTCTCCCACAAACACTCTCTGACCCAAACCAGCTGCCACTTACACGTCAGAGAGGAGTTATGAACATTCCTTCAGCACTGGCACATGGAATGTGATTCCTGGCTGGTATTAACAGACTTTTGTCATCATTTTTCTCTTAAAAAGCAAGCTTATGTTAGCTTATGTAAACCTTCTGTTACTCATCTCTTAGTGCTAATGGAGGAAACAGACTCATGGCAGGCCCTCTCTAACTCATCCATGAAAGTGCTGCTCTGTCCACCTCCAAGTTCCTCTTACAGATGAACTTCTGAGATCCTGATGACAGTGAATCAAGCTGATTTATCCATAAAATTGTCACAGGTTTCCTAGAGCCACCAGCTCCTCCCCAAGGCTGTCACTCTACTCTTTAAATCACCAAGTCAGAGAATATCTTGAGCTGGACGGGATCCAGGAAGATCAAGTCCAAATCCAAGTCCCAGCAAGAGAAACCATTGTCCTTAAGCCACTGGAAAGCAGCCAGGAAATCCACTTTTATTGAGGCATTACTTACTGTACTTAATTCCACTGGAAGTGCCTCCTACACCGAGTCATGGGTGAACACCTGAATGCCCAACAACAGTTTCACCATCTTGAATATTTTAATTTCCTTTTATTCAAAGGAAAGTTTTTAAAACTTGGCAAGCTGAGACCCTCAGGCTGGGTATATCTTCATTAATTAAGCAGGAATTTTTCCCCACCTCCTAATGTTAGCTCCTGCACTACAGCCATGCTCAGCACTGAGCTTTCTGTGCACATGCAACTGCAACAAACAGCCATGGACTCTTCCAAGTGGATCTGTGATGTGCCACTCGTACTTACTGTTCTTAGGAACTGCTACCTACATCTTCCTTTATCCCCTACCACCCAGAAAGCAAATGCAACAGAGAACACAGTACTGCCCAGCTCGTGAAATGCAAAGAGACAGATCATGGAACAGCTTGGGCTGGAAGGAACCGTAAAGATTCCAGAAGTAAGACTGCAGAGTTGTCCTTCCTTTAAAAGTACTGAGCAAACAAAGCAGGCCAGAAGGTGATGACAGTCCCAGCAGAGGGACTCTGCCATTTGTGTGGCTCTCTGCCACCGCCAGCTCGAGGGCAGGGATGATAGAGAGTGGGAAAGAGCAGGAAACAGCAACAAGGGTACAGATACCACACCAAATTCTACTGACTTTAATAAGCCCCTAAAACTTTCCTACTTTGCCTTCTTTTGGGAATACTCCAGAGGTTTCCCAAAGTGCCTGGAAAATGCATCCTTTGTGATTATAAAGTGATCTTTTGTAATACAGAGCCAAGAAAGCACAGAACTGGCCTGACTTCAGTGCCAGTTCTACCTGCCAGTGGCATCCTTCTGACATCAACATGGCACCAAGGCTACTCAGCCCTGCCAGTCACAGTCCTGGCTGCCCTCAGGAATTTGTGAGGTGAAAAGGGACAGAGGGAGAGGGGAGAATACGCTGGAGAGCAGGGCTGCCATTCCCAGGGCCCTTCCCAGGCTGGAGAAAGGGACCAACACAATCCTTGTGAAGCTCAGTGAAATCCAGCACCAAGTCCTGCAGCTGGAATGGAACAACCCTGGGCAGCAGCTCTGGGGGTCCTGGGGGGGAAAGCTGAAGGGAAGCCACTGCTGCAAAGGTGTCCTGCTGAGAGCAAACTATCCCCTGCTCAGCACTGGGAGGACACACCTGGACACAGATCCAGCTTCAGGGTCCCCACAATACAAGAGAGATGCCAACAAACTGGAGACATCCCAAGAAATGCATGGCAGCCAAGGAGAGGTGGAGGGAACTGGGTTTGCTCGGCCTGGAAAAGGAGAAGCCCCAGGAGGAGTCTAATGGCAGTTTTCAACTACTTAAAGAGCAGTGAGGACAGAAACAAGATGGAGCCAGATCTTTCTCAAAGGTGAACAGTAAAAAAACAAAAGCAGGGAATATTCAGTTCAGTGCAGCAAGTGGAATGCTTATTGGAAATCAGGAGAAAAGATTTCATGAAGAGTGATCAAGTACCAGAACAGGAGCCCAGAGATGCTGTGGTGATCTTCATCCTTGGGAGTTTCCAAAATTCCACATGCCAAAGCCTGATCTAACTCTGAAGCCAGCCATTCCCTGAGCAAGGGCAGGACTAACGACCTTCCCAGGTCCCTCGGGACAAGAAATCCCTTGATTCTTGCTCACCTGGCCTGCATCCAGCCTTTTGGCCAAAGGGGCTTCACCTCTCCTTCTAGGAAGGTCTTCACATAATCCTCTAGAGACTGAGCCTTATTCTTGTCAAGGTCATAACCATCCAACTTAATCTTCACCAAGTGGCAAAGCAGCTCCCTGAGGAACAGGAAGATTTCAGATACAGTTATGCAGACTGACCTTTCCCACTTGGAGATCATTCTCTTTATCCAGGCTGGATAAATACACCGAGACACAGCTGGCTCTTGCTAATACAACTCTGCACTTCCTCCTCAGGAAAGGGGAAGGGAAAGGCACATTCCTTGCTCTGTGTGTGCACACACACGGATGCACCAGGGAGAAAAGCCTTGTTACCCCTTCCCAGTGTAATCTCCTCAAACAGCTGAGGTAGCAAACCAGTGCCAGAGCCACAGGCACCAGTAACAGCCACAGACCTGAACCTCTCAGCAAGCAGAAGGCAGGAAGAAAAGCTGGCTACATCCTACATGGATCAGCAGCACAAATTGATTTGGTCCAGAATAAGAAGAAAAAGACAGCAGGACTGATTTTCCTTTTACCCTTTGTCACTCTCCCCTGTTCTCAGCACTCCCTTCTCTGTCAATCCCCTGCATGCCAGGGGCAGCAAAACCCAACAGCTTCAACTGCTTCCACAACCAGAACCTGGACATGTCAAGAGTCTGGGCTGTAGGATGTCAGCAATTCAGCTGAACCCCTTCTGTTCCCAAAGATCTGACTCTCTCTTTTGGACTCTGCACAGAGGCTTCTCAGCACTTCTCTCAGGGTTAGCCTGGGCCTGAAATCAGCTTCAAGGTGCAATGTAATAAATGCAGTAGTGGCTTCCATAAACAGCACCAAGCTGAGTGCTCCTGCAGGTGATCAGCACTGCTCTGTAAACAAAACACAGGCACCAAAATGCTTCACTGCCAACTGCAAAGAGAAAGATAGGTCATGAGTTTGCTTAATATCCGAGTTATTCAAACCTGATTTCATCACTCCACTGGAATTTCTTCCGCGGGCCCGCGACACGCTTCCCTCCCTTTTCTTCATCCTCATCATCATCAGAACAAACTCGCTGCTCTTTGTCTTTTTCCTCTTCCAGCATCCTAAAATGGAGACAGAAGATGTGGAAGTGATTGTCCTGCAGGCTCAAGGCGAGGATTAAGTGCTCTGAACGGCACGGGACAGAGGTCTCAATATCAGCAATCTCTGGCTTAGGATGCAAGCTGAGCTATGGGCTCAAGGTTAAGAAATATCCCAATATTTTGTAATAGAGGTGATGGGGCTAATCCAGCCTGGCTGTTCCCAGGCTGCCATGTTCCTAAGGATGTGCCTGCACACGCAAAACCCTCCAGCCAGGCTCTGGTCCCATCAGTGCTGCTGCAGCTGGCATCGCCACAGACAGCACAAGGAACACACAGAGCTTCATTAGGCCAATCAATATCCATCAGCAAATTCAGCCTGGTGGCAAACTCCAGGAGAACTACCTCCAGGCCACAGGGAGCCTGCTGGGAAAAGCTACAGATGGAGAATGAGCAAATGAGGAGCTTACTTGGCAAACTTGGCCTGAGTATGGGCTTGGCATTCCTCCTGGTACTTGGCCACCTGCTCTGGCATGGCCCTTCCAATGGCTTCCTTCAGCTTCTGCAGAGGCTCCTTCAGCCGGCCACCCTGGAGCGAGCACACAACACCCAGAAGCTCCAGGCGCCTGGGACACCAAAATCCAGCCAGTTCCACCCCCACCCCCAGCCACCGCGCCGGGACGGGGCCCCACGGAGGACACGGCCTGTTTGGGGACAGCAGTGCGCCCAGCAGGGCTACCACAACACCGTGCTGGCCACTGGGCTCACCTGCTCGTAGAGGTAGAGCCTGCGGGCTCGCTTCAGCAGGGTGTCCTTGCTGCAGGGGAAGAAGGCAGCCAGGTGAGCGTAGACCCCCGAGCGTACCTGGCTGCTCAGCTCCCGCGTCTGCAGCTCGATGCTGTGGGAAAACAACAAACACGGCGTTAGCAGGGACCCCTGAACAGCCAGTGCCACTGTGAGGGGAGCTGCAGGCAGCAGAGAGGGACAAAGGGCATCGTAAACTGTGCCAAGGTTCCTTGGGTTCTAGATTCAACAGATTTTATCCCAAGGTATGCTCTGAATCTGGTCTGGGAGTGGCTGGAGAAGGAACACGTGGAAAGTCAGCAGTCTCATCTGTTCTGCAGCTCTCCCTGGCAGCTGCATGCAGGAGGGTCAGGCAGTGAAATGAGAAGTGCACACTGGTCATGTCAGATGCTGTGGCAGTGGAATTCAGGACAACACAAAATCCAACTTTATCCCTTGGTTTTCAACTTCCAAGTGAGTAGATGAGAGAGATCAGCATGTGCCAAAGCCATCTACACACTTAAACAGAAATTAGGAGTCTGGCTCTTTAAGCCACCTCTTGGTGTCAGAAAGTGTAAAAAATGCCAAGTGATTCATCATCACCATCATCAAAGTCACAGAATGTTTTGAATTGGAAAGGACCTTAAATCTCATCCCATTCCACCCCCTGTCATGGGCACCTCCCACTGTCCCAGGCTGCTCCAAGCCCATCCAGCCTGGCCTTGGGCACTGCCAGGGATCCAGGGGCAGCCACAGCTGCTCTGGGCACCCTGTGCCAGGGCCTGCCCACCCTCACAGGAACAATTCCTGCCCAATATCCCATCCAGCCCTGCCCTCTGGCAGTGGGAGCCATTCCCTGTGTCCTGTCCCTCCATCCCTTGTCCCCAGTCCCTCTGCAGCTCTCCTGGAGCCCCTTCAGGCCCTGCAAGGGGCTCTGAGGTGTCCCTGGAGCCTTCTCTTCTCCAGGTGAGCACCCCCAGCTCTCCCAGCCTGTCCCAGAGCAGAGGGGCTCCAGCCCTGGGGCATCTCCATGGGCTCCTCTGGACTCTCTCCAGCAGCTCCAGGTGCTGCTGCTGTTGGCCCCAGGGCTGGAGGCAGCTCTGCAGGTGGGGTCTCACCTGAGGGGGCAGAATCCCCCCTCCTGCTGCCCAGGCTGGGGCTCAGCCCAGCACAGGGGGTTCTGGGTGCTCACAGAGCATGTCCAGCTGTCACCCACCAACACCCCCAGTCCTTCTCCCAGGGCTGCTCACAGTGAGTTCTTCTCCCGGTCTATATTCATGTCTAAGGTTATCCTGATCCAAATTGAACAGCAAAATTGTACAAATCTGTCTAAATCTCCTCTGAGTGAGGTTGAAGCGATCAGTTTGACACCAGACAAGGACTGTTTGTGCAGCCAGCTTTGGAATGCTGGAAGGTGGTAATCAGCCCTGGAAATGAGAGGGAAACAGAGTCCTTAACCTCCCTTGGGCAGTTCTCTGCAAGTGCCTGGATAACCCTTAATGAAATTAAAGCCTGGGTGTCAGTGTTATTGCACTGATCACAAAGCCCTGTGCATTCATCAGCCCTCTCCAGGCTCTGGCAGAAGAATGAAGCCATTATCTGCAGCTGCCTGAGCAACACTGGCACTCTGTAATTTGGGGCCTCAAAACACAGAGCAGGAATGGAATTCCTCCAGTTTTCTCAGAGAATCAGTTGAACACAGTAGCCTTATCCCAGTCATAAACAATTCTACAGAACATGTAAGTTAAGCAGCAAAAACATACTTGACATCTCTCACAGGGGAGATTTACTGTTCTTGCATCAAGCTAAACCCACAGGTGAAGTGACCAAATTTAGGCACATAAATATCAGGCAGCATCCTGAGAACAGGAGGCCTGGATACATCCCCTCCAATATTCTCCTACCTCATCATATTTCAACTGCAAGCCACTTCTTGGAGCCTTCCTGGTTATTCTGGGCGTGTTCTGCCTGGAAGATCTGTATAAGGACAACCCCACAATTCCTGCTGAACCTGCTCCTGAATTTACCAAAAATGCTCTGCCCAATGCTCTCCTTTCCCACACCTCTCTGTTGGCAGCACTTACTCCAGTATGATGTTGTTGATGTCCTGAGTGAAGAATCTCTGCTTGCCTTCTCCCTCAGCAGCTCTGGCAGCCTGGAAGTCAGGAAATAACACAAATCATCAACAGTTCACAGCTGGCACAAGCAACCAAGTGTCTTTGAAAGCACCACAGAACTACTGCAAAACAAGGCACAGTTTTATGACAGAAACTCTGTCGCAGCAGAAGTGAGGTGGTGCCCTGTGCCCTCACACCTCCCCAGTTCAAGTTCAATCCTGCCTGGCCTGGTAACCCCATGTCCTGCACACCTGGTGACCTTCCCAGGCTGGATTCTCTTCTCCAGATGCACTGGAGTTACCACTCCAGAGTGAAGATTCCTCTGTTCGGTGGGACAAAGGAGGTGGCTTGGTGGCTTCTTTGGCAAAACTTGCCATGGGGACAACAACAGCTTCAGGGCACGGTTTTAACTTCTTAGTAGAGTGAGCGCAGAGTTGTCCCTGGACCAGGAAAGCTCATCCTAATCACATCTAAGGAGACTTATCACCAGGTTTTCTAGATCAATCTGAAAACTAAGCCAATACACCAACAGAGAAGAGCCACAGCCACAGGGGATATGTTATTCCCAGTCAACAGCATGGAAACAAAACAA
>VXBU01012914.1:38442-92350 GCA_013400315.1 Bombycilla garrulus
AAAAAAAAAAAAAAAAAAAAAAAAAAAAAAAAAAGAAAAAGAAAACCCAAAAAAACCCACAACACACTCCTGTTCAGGAAGCTTCCTGAGCTATGACTGCAGCTCACAAAGTGCTGCCCAAAAACATCACACCCATGAAAAATATGTCCAGCAGGAAAATAATTCCAAGAGAAGAATGAGACAGAAGCAAACTGCCAAGAGCTTTCAGTTTTTTCTGAGTGGGGATAAAAGCAAAACTGCGATTTGGCACAAGGCACCACAATGAGTTAGTGATTCCTTGCACGGGAAGGGAGACCAGGAGACGATTTTAAAATCTCATGATTTACCACTCCAAAGCTGAGGCAGACAAGCAATTAATTTACGCCCAGAAGGTGAACATTTCTCCCTGCCAACAGCAGGGATATCAAAGGAGAAGGCTGAATGCTAAGGAGAATCCTCAACAGGAAAATTACTTAGGAAGGAGAGGGTTAAAGTCAAAGCAGTTCAAGTAGAAGAGGAAATGCCTGGAGGGTCCATTTAATTCAGGAGATGCTCCCACCAGGGATGAAGAGACTTGGCTCTCAGGCAGAGGTACAGCACCTCTTCATTCCCACCTGAGTTCATGTCCCAAAGTCCTGACTCAGAGCTTTCAGCTTGTTTCTTTTCTTAACATCCACAATCCAGCAACAAGAGACACAGCAGGAGGAAAATCTGAGCAGGAAAATCAGTGGGGACTCTGCTATTAAACTTTTTCACAACACCATAACAATTAACCTGATATCGTGGAACTTCCAAAATATTCTCTTTTAACTCAGAGTCAGAAACAGCTATTTTGGTGCTTTCTGAAACAGAAATATCCACTAAGAGCCATTATTTTTATCAGCTGTGGCAATACTTGCTTCAATTCCCCCTCCCCTCCCATCTGCTCACTACCACTGCACAACTCAGCAGAACAGTTCTCTCAGAGCAGCTTATCTTTAGAAACAGGAGTTACTCAGCATCTCTTACTTAAGTAAAAGGTGCTCTAAACTGGTGCCCCAGGGGGCAGAACCACCACAGAGCTCCAAGAGCATTTTTATGACTTAAAGTCAATGCTGCAAACCACACCAGCAGCAGGAGGAAAACCTCCCAGCACTTGCTGACAGGCTGATGGTGACAGCCCTCACACCACAAGGCTGAAAGCACACTTTGACATGCCAGGAAGGGATCCCTGAGCAGCACCCAATGCTCTCCTCCAGAACAGACTTCCCAAAGCACACCGCATTTTGGAGAAGATGGGTGAGTCCCCCAGGAGTGCAGCTGCAGGAGAAACTACTGGTGAAAACACACAGACATTAATATATATCACTCCAAACGGTGTCCCAACAACGAGATGTTAAAAATGGCTAAGGACTCAAACTGCCAAATTGGTGCAGCTCCAGTGGTACCCAAGTTTCAGCAAAGGATCTGCCTGTGACATGGAAATGGTTCTAGCAAATCCTCAAGCCCCATCTACAGGGCTTTCCAGGCCTTCTCCCCGTGTAGAACTATGGTAATGCTTTCCAGCTGCAGCCTCTTATTTTACACACAGAGCACTGTCCTTACTAGCACAGCACAGCACATTAAAAATATTACGGTGGCATTTGTCCTCATCATGGCTTAACTCCAGCCTGCAACTCAGCCCCACACAGCTGCCTGCTCCCTCATCCAGGTGGGATGGGGCAGGAAATCACTAGGGTAAAAGTGAGAAAACACATGGGCTGAGATAAGGCAGTGTAACAGGGAAAGCAAAAGCCATGCAAGCAAAGCAATACAAGGAATTCATTCCCCACTTCCCATGCACAGGCAGGCGTTCAGCAATGCCAGGACAGCAGGGCTCCATCACACGTAACATGTTGTTCCTTGGGAAAACAAACGCCATCACTCCAAATATCCTCCTCTTCCTTCTTCTTCGCCCAGCTTTATGTGCTGAGCATGACTCTGGGATATCCCTGTTGGGATCAGCTGTCCTGGCTGTGTCCCCTCCCAGCTCCTCGTGCCCCTCAGGCCCCTTGCTGGCACTGTGGGGTGAGGAGCAGCAAAGGCTTTGGCACTGGGTGAGCGCTCCCTGCTCAGCAATAACAAAAACATCCCCGTGTTTTCAGCTCTCTTTATAGCACAATTCAAAACAGCCCCAAAACAACCACTGTCGGGAAAATGACCTCTATCCCAGCCCAAACCAGCCCTCCAGCCTCAGTAATTCACATTTCACTTAATTCATGTCAAACTGACTTTGGAAATTACTTCTTGCATCAGGTCCTTACTTTGCCAAGAGGGGTAAAGAAGGAATCCTGATCAGGTGTGATCTCAAGTGTCACATTCAGTAGCTAACAAGGTCCAGCACTTGGACATCACTTGACATCTGGGCCTTCAAGAAAATGACGTAGAAGAAAGCGGGCGTGATCCCGGTGGATCTGAGAACCTCCCCCCCCGGAATGTGCTCTGTCCCTGGGTGCTGCCACCCACACCCAGCAGAGCTGCACCCCTGCAGTACCTCCCAGCCCCCAGGAGCTGCCGTACCTGAGCCAGTTCCTTGATCCGTTTCTCCAGGGGGGCTGGCAGCCCCTCAGGGAGGGATGGCGGCTGTTTGAACTCCTGCTCCAAGGCCGTGGCCCCGGGGTCGCTGCCATCCTCCCCCTCGGGGAAGGGGCTGCCCTCGGGGGACTCGCTGAGCAGCCGCTCCAGGTCCAGCTCGCTCAAGGAGTCCATGGCTGTGGCTGCCTGCAGCAGGTCACTGTCACTGGCGTGGCCAAAGAGGGACAGCAGAGGGTCAGCCATGGCCTCTGCCTCCCTCGGGGCTGCAGGCTCTGCTGGGGAAGGAGTCACCACTTTCTGCTCTTCATCCTTCTTCTTCTGAGCATCCTTCTCCTTCTGAAACTTCTTCAGCATCTCCTTGACACTGAGAGCTCCAGAGTATTTCTTCTTCTTCTTCTCCTTACTTGCATTTAATGCTGTGAAGCTGCGAACAAGGCGTAGAGAGGGAAAGAGAACTGAATACAAGATCAAGGAGCGGAGAGGGTCCCTTTCCCCCAGCTCACTTCAGGCACAATTCCCTGGAACTGATTAGCCCCTTAACCAATTACACCACAAAAACTAATTTACAGCTTCTCAAAGTCTTAAGGTTCTGGCTGTTCGTCTCAGCTCAGAGAAGACTGTCCTGACTCACTGCGGAGAGGTGCTGGGGCTTACACCACCATCACACAGCTCTGGTTTCATCTAGCTACATGATATTATTGTTGTTCCAGCAAGGAAGGTTGAGAAATGCACAATTAGTACAGAGGAACTGAGGCAGGACCGAGTTAGTGCGAAGCTTTCTGCTGTGTTAAAACCAGGAGAGCAAATTCCTTTCCTTGCTCGCTTTGAAGGAATCACACACTGATGACACCACATCAGACACATGGGTTGCTGCTGCCCAAAAGCAGATCCGTGGAGGAAAAATTAAATTACAAAGAACAGTTAAAGGGAGAAGGAAAAACTTCAGAAGGAAAATACAGGAAATGAACAAAAAGCAACAGATAGAGATACTGAAAGAGACAGGTCAGGCAGACCACAGCAAGGACAAGACCTACAGCACAAGATGACTCAGAACAAAAAGAAAAAAAACACTTCATTTTACAGCCCAAAAGCCATAAAAGAGCTGAGCACTCATCCAAGAAATACTTTGGGCAGGAGTACAAAGGGCTGCCCAGAGAGAGCAGTAACACAGCCTGCCTTGTAACCCCTCCCTCCCTGCCAGCCCAGCTCGTACAGTCCCGAGCTCAAGCCCTTCCCATCTGCCTTTCCTGCCAGTTCTTATCCTTCTCTCTACTCTCTGTATCTGTTCCCACTGTCAGTGCCTAAGCAGAGCTCCAAAAGAGCCACTCCTGCAGCCAGCTGTGCCCCTCTTTGCTCACACACTGCTGCTGTGCTCCTTCCCTGACCGTCCCCTGCCCTTCTTTCCCACTTCGGCAGCACCAGGGGTTTCCCTGCTGGTGTTTGCAATGTGCATTCCAGCCTTACTGTTCTTACTGTTGCATCCACCTGGAACCCTGAAACAAGGTGCTGAGCAGCAGGAATTCCCTCCTCCCCTCCTTACCCAGCTTTTGGAAACTTGGACTTCTTCGATTTCTTTTCCTTGTCATAAGAATCATCCTTCTTCTTCTTCTTGATTTTTTCACCCCCATCTTTCAACTTCCGCTTCTGCAGAGGGTTAAAAACGGGTCACAACCGAAGAGTTTCCCAGCACTCCCAGAGCCACTCTGGGACCTCTCTCAGGAATGTGCAAACACGGGACTCATTAACCCAACCCCTTTACAACCTTCACCAACTGACACGTGTTGCCTTCAGCATTTGACAGCACACCCATAACGCTGTGACTGCCAGGGTGACAGGGAGCTGCTGTCACCTCTGCTCTGGGAACCGGGTAACCCCACCTGAGTCTTATCCATGTCAGACATGCTTCATTTTACTAAGACATTTTAGGATACAATGGGATTTAAAGTGCTTATCCCTGTTCTGTCTACACCAAGTCACAAATCTCTCCCACTCTGGATGTTAACACGATTTCATGCAGCAAGCTCTGAGCTGTAGCAGACGGAATAATTGAGAAACCTGCCTTGCTGACCTTGGGACACTTCTTCTTCTTCTCTTTGACATAGTCATCCTCAGACTCAGAGGCCTGACGGAACTGCAGCGTTCCTGAGTTGATGTAAAACCCTCCATACTTCGTGGTGAGAGAGGCAGGAACCAGCTCATCGTACTGGAAACAACAGAGAACAGTTTACTGGCACTGGGAGCTTGGTTACTTCATTCCAGAAGATGCAGTGGGATTCATGGAATCCCAAAATATGCTGAGTTGGAAGGGACCCATCAGGATTGAGTCCAACTCCTGGCCCTGCACAGACACCCCAACAATCCCAACCTGGGCCTCCCTGAGCGTTGGCCAAATGCTTCTTGAGCTCACACCGGCTTGGTGCTGTGGCTGCTTCCCTGAGAAAGCTGTTCCAGTGCCTGACCATGGCCTGGGGGAAGAACCTTTTCCTGATATCCCACCTAAAGCTCCCTGACTCGGCTCCAGCCATTTCCTCAAGTCCTGTCCCTGTCACAAGCCTGAGGAGATTGTGCTCCCCCAAGAACACACTGGCATCCCTACCAGCATCTCCTGCCAGGCAGCTGCTCCAGGAGCTCTCATTCCTGGCCCTGGCACCCTCCTGGCTCACTCCCAGTCCAGGTTCAGCCTCCCAGGCAGCCACTTTGAGCCACTCTCACAGCCCCAGCACTCACAGCTTCCGAGTTGTCGATGAAGGAGTCGGACTCATCATAGCCATACCCCATATCAATCAAATCCTGAATCCGGTCCTTCCTGCGCCTCTTGCCACCCTGAACAAGGAAACATGGACACTGTGAGCACTTTTCTCCCCCAGTACCACAGAGATACCCTGACACAGGACAGCAGCACTGGCTCCAGGACAGAAAAGCCACAGCAGAACCAAACCAGGGCTGGCTCCTATCACCCTGTACTCCCGGCCTGTGGTAAATCCAGTTTTAAGCCTTGTCATACAGAAACAAAACGGTGCAGCCAAATCAAAAAGTGCCAGCCAGGCTCCACACTGAACTGGGTCTGCATCCCTTCAACTTTCCTGCCAGGGCTCTCTTCTTGCTCTTCCCTAAGTGCTCCAGTGGGTACAGACTCAGTACTACAGACATCAAACATACAGAGCGTGCCAGGGTGACCCATGGGCCACATCTGAATCACAAAACAACGCACAGCTTGCTACCCCAAGTGCCACAGGGTATAAAAACCACACCGTGGTTTTACTGCCAACCACAGAAATAATGCAAAAGGAAGGACACACAGGAAGAGGTAAGACAGATCCACGCAGCAGCGTCCCAAGGGCAGTGCACTCATCACAGCCCCATGCCCAGAGACTTGGCACATTCCATCTGCCACAGCAACAAGGCCTAGTAATTCATTTTTGCTTAAGGAAATTCAGTTTTATCAATCACAATTTGCCGCTCATTTTAGTTCACTTGCTTTGATCAGACTCATCTGATTTAAGAATGAATCTCAACTATCCTTGCAACCCTGAGACAGAAAAAGAATATAAAAACCCAGCATATGGCAGCTGGGATAAAGGACTGGGGGAGAACAGGAACTTGAGAGCCAGTGAGCATTAAAAGCACTGCCTAAGAGCTGAACAGCACTGCCCAGCCCAAAGAATAACAATTTCAAGAAGAAACTCTTACATATTTTTCTTCAAACTTCCTAGCGAGAGCCTCCACTTTATGCCTTTCCTTTTCCTCATCATTGAAGGGATCAGCTGGGTCTTTCTTCTGTAGAAACAAAAAGGAGTAAAACCATGACAGTCAACCCTGTCACACTGCCACCAAAGCCCCATGAATTAAACCATCCTGACTGAAGCAGCTGGGCAGAAGCTCAGATAAATCAACCTTTAGGACAATGCTGAGCAACATCTTCATCAGTGACGTGGACAGTGGCATCAGGGCACTCTCAGCATGTCTGGAGATGCCACCCAGCTGTGTGGTACGGGTCACACACCTGAGGGATGGGAGGCCATCCAGAGGGACCTGGGAACATGGAAACTTCATGAGGTTCAACAAAGCTAAATGCTGGTGCTGCACCTGGAGCTCATGGGATCAATCCAGGCTGGGAGATGAAGGGATTCAGAGCAGCCCTGGCAGAAGGATTTGGGGCGTTGGTGGGTGACAGCTGGACTTGCCCCAGCCATGAGCACCCAGAACCCCCCTGTGCTGGGCTGAGCCCCAGCCTGGGCAGCAGGAGGGGGGATTCTGCCCCCTCAGGTGAGACCCCACCTGCAGAGCTGCCTCCAGCCCTGGGGCCAACAGCAGCAGCACCTGGAGCTGCTGGAGAGAGTCCAGAGGAGCCCATGGAGATGCCCCAGGGCTGGAGCCCCTCTGCTCTGGGACAGGCTGGGAGAGCTGGGGGTGCTCACCTGGAGAAGAGAAGGCTCCAGGGACACCTCAGAGCCCNTCTGAGAATGTCTGTGTGGTTTGGGTGCTCTCCCAGCTGATTATGTACCTGCTTCTGCTTCTCCCAACCCTCAAAAAGAACCCCTAAAAATTAGGTGACATAAAACATCACCTGACTGCTAACAGTCCTGAAGGCAAACAGTAAAAGGAATAGAATCCAGTAAGTTTCTTTTCTTTGACAAACACTCCTAACTCAAAGTTTAGATGCTACAGTTTTCATCCATGTCTCCTTAGGTGCTCTCTGGAAAACAGCTCCAGCCACCCAGGTACCAAAGTCAGTTCAGATCCAGCCATTCCACACTAAAGGAGCAACACATCCCACACCTGCCACCAACACAACCCCCTCCCAACACCAAATTCCAGCCAGGGCAAAGAAAAACACATGCTGTTTTTCCAGTAAAGCAGAAGACTGTGCAAAAATAAATATTTTCAAAACAGTCAGGATGCCTAAAAGTCAAAGACATCTGAAACTGCTCCTAAACCTTATTTGACTAAGTTTCTAACACATTCTGAAGTTAAAATTTATGGGAACGTGCAAGCTGTGTGCTGTAGCAAAGTTCCACGAGGGAACAGCTTGTCTGCCTGCTCAAAGAGCCTGTCCTGCCTGGATATAAGGAGTTTATGACTATACAGTGTGGCCTGACAACAAGAACCCCAGCCCGCAGCTCAGCTCTCCTGCCTGCAAGATGTTCACCCACCCTTCTCCCACCTTTCAGTACCTCACAGCAAACACAGAGGCAGCTCTCAAACATGCTGAGTTGGAAAGAACCCATCAGGATTGAGTCCAACTCCTGGCCCTGCACAGACACCCCAACAATCCCAACCTGGGCCTCCCTGAGCGTTGGCCAAATGCTTCTTGAGCTCACACCGGCTTGGTGCTGTGGCTGCTTCCCTGAGAAAGCTGTTCCAGTGCCTGACCATGGCCTGGGGGAAGAACCTTTTCCTGATATCCCACCTAAAGCTCCCTGACTCGGCTCCAGCCATTTCCTCAAGTCCTGTCCCTGTCACAAGCCTGAGGAGATGATGAGACAGACTTTGAGAGCTCCAGCTACAACACAGCTTCTCACAGCCCCCGGGAACACTCACCTTGTCACCTGAGGAACCTCCTTTTACTTTCCCTCGACAGCTCTTGAGGAGATCTGGGTAGAAGAACTCGGGGCAGCGTTTGTGGTCGGGCTCGAAGAGGGTCAGGGTGATCCTCACGGCCGTGGCCGCGGGCTCGGGCTCCGGGGGCTGCTCCCCATCGTCCTTTCGAGCCCTCTTGAGGAAGCTGCTGCTCAGTGGCCCATGCAGAGTGGTGAACGAAACCCTGTGGGGCTCCGTCATGGCTCTGGCCAAGCCTCAGCAGGCCTCACGGCATTGTTCCCATTGCCTTAGGAGAGGTCTGTCGGGCTGCACCGGTGGATTTCACCGAGGATAACTGAGGATGTTGGCAGCAGAACGGGCGCTTTGCTTTTGGAGTTTGCTCGGGAAGTGACAAGGGGCGCTCGCTGCAATCATCAGAGAGAAGAAAGAAAGAAGTCAATCAATCCTTGTACCAGTCTTCCCTCCAACACTGGAAGTTCCCCGCTATCTCTCCAGTCCGTTGCAGGTCTCTCCTCACACCACACCGCTCCATTTGTAAGGGCTGGAGGAAAAGCAGCTGCCGGGGAAACAAAACGAGCCCGCCGGGCTCGCTCTGACACGGCTCGGGAGCCCTGGGCACAAACACCGGGCTGGGCTGCACGTCCCGGGCCGGGGCCGCGCTCCGGTCACCCGATCTCCCGCTGCTCGGAGGCCCGGCAGCACTGTCCTGGGACAGAGGGCCCGGCGGGGGCTGAGCGGGGCCCGGGCTGGCAGCGCCGCCGGAGGGAGCGCGGCGCGCGGGGCTGAGGGGAGGCCCGAGGCCGCGGTGCCGGGGCCGCGNCCGCCCCGTCCCGGCGGCCCGCGCGCGGCGGCGGGAGAGGCGCCAAGATGGCGGCGGCGCCTGAGGAGCAGCGGGCGTCTCGGGGCGGCGGGGATCTGGGGGCGGCGGCTGCCTGCGCCCTCTCACTCGCCGGGCACCGTTTGGTTCACAGGAACCAGTGGCGTGAAGTCTTCAGGAAGCTGCGTTCGTCTTGCCCTTCGCGTCCCTTAAACAAGCTCAGGTCTCTTCCATAGAATGAAATGCAGCTTCGGAAACGTGTGTAACGATAAGGGGCAACGGAGTAATGCGATATAGCTGAACAGCGGCTCGTGTGGGTAAGGCTGCAGGGCTGTGCTGGAAGTGGAGATGACAAACTGCCAGCCCAGCTGGACGGGACTCGATCCCAGGCTCCTGACTTGTCGAAGCTTAACTTCTTTTTCCAGGCTCAGGAATGAGTGAGACGGTATTTCTTCTTCGGACTCAGATGTTTATTAGTTCTTGTCTATATTATAGTCTCACAAACCGTGAGTTCTACAGCACTTCAAGCTAACAAACTAAAAATGCCGCCCCCCCCCTCTCTCTACAAGGCTTTTTAAAGGTAAATTATCCAATTAAGAAATGCCAACTAAATGTTTTTTACTTTTAACCCAATAACCAAACACCTGTGGCCAGCAATGTGGACTTTTCTATCCCATCACACAATATCACCCAGACCATGAAGAAGGTGAAGAAGAAGGACAAACCTCCACCCTAAAACCTCCATCTTGCTTTCTATATATTACTGTATTCTAAAATCTTCAACTCGGAAGTTTTCCACCATGTGATTTCACACACTTCTATTTAAACTCCACACCTATAATCTCAGTTCTGTCATTCCATTTTGGAAGCCTTCTGTATGGCCTCAGGTAAGATGCAGTGTTCCCCTGGGGTCAGTGCCTGGCAGCACAGAAAGTCTGAAATTGTCAGTGACCAGGGTTCCAAAACACTGTCAGAGCTGACTGGTGTCATTGTGGCACCTCCCCAGTATTTTTCAGAGTTTGGGGAGTCTGGACAGGTGATAAATGTCCCAGTTCTCAAGCAGATTTAAGGAAGAAGACCCTGCGTGTCCCACAGGCCTGTCAGTCCTGCTTCAGTGTCTGTTAAAATCCTGGAGGTTATGAGGGAGTTGCTAAAAAGCCCTTGTGCAGCAGTCACAGCCCGCGTGGGTTCAGGGGGAGGGTCCTACTCCATCTGCTGAATTCCCTTTTGTGAGGAGCTCAGGGTCACGGGATGGCTCAGGCTGGAGGGACCCCAGTGGCTCCTCTGGTCCCCCCTGCCAGCCCAGGCTGTGTCCAGACCGTGCTGAAATATCTCCAGTGACAGACACTGCTCCCTCTCTGGGCAGCGCGTTCCAGTGCACAGGGAAGACTTTTGTGTTCATTTGGAACTTCCTGGGCTCAGTTCCTGCCCCTGGCTCTGGTGCCACTGCTGGGCCCCCAGGGCAGAGCATGGGCCCTGTGCTGCCCCTCCTGCACACAGGGACAGACTGGGACACACAGGGATTGACAGGGACACCCAGGGATGGACAGGGACACCCAGGGATGGACAGGGACACACAGGGATGGACAGGAACACCCAGGGATGGACAGGGACGGACAGGGATGAACAGGGACACACAGGGATGGACAGGGACACACAGGGATGAACAGGGACAGACAGGGATGGACAGGGACACCCAGGGACAGACTGGGACACACAGGGATTGACAGGGACGGACAGGGACACACAGGGATGGACAGGGACACACAGGGATGGACAGGGACACACAGGGACGGACAGGGACACACAGGGATGAACAGGGACGGACAGGGACACACAGGGATGAGCAGGGACAGACAGGGACACCCAGGGATGGACAGGGACAGACAGGGATGGACAGGGACACACAGGGATGGACAGGGACACACAGGGATGAACAGAGACAGACAGGGACACCCAGGGATGAACAGGGACAGACAGGGACACCCAGGAGCACCCAGAGACACCTAGGGACAGACAGGGACACACAGGAACACCCAGGGCTGAGGGCCCCTCTCAGCTGGGGCTCCTCTCGAGGCTCCTCTCCAGCCCCCTCAGCCTTTCCTCACAAGGAGCTGCTCCAGGCCCTTCAGCATCCTCACAGCCTCCATCAGCCCGGCTCCAGGAGTCCCTCCTGCCCTGACACAGCACTCCAGATGTGCCTCACAGCTGGGCAGAGGGGCAGGATCCCGAGCCTCACACCCCCCAGGAACGCCCACCTTGGCGCCAGGGCTTCTCAGGAGCAGTGGGTGCCACCCTCTTCTCCACAGAGCTGCAGTCCCAGCCCAAGCTGGTGCCTGGGGTTGTTCCTCCCCAGATGCAGGACCCTGCTCTGGCCTGTGCTGGCTTCCAGAAGGTTCCTCTCTGCCCTCTCCCACTGTGGAAGTCCCTCTGAGGTATCAGCCACTCCTCCCAGCTCTGTGGCAGTCATCTTTGTGTTCACCAAGGGAAGACGGTAGGTTTGGGGTTTTAGCAAAGCTTTTGATGGCATCTCTGACACTCTGTTGGGAAGGATGAAGAGTTAAAATAGAAGTTTTATAGAGATGAATGCTTAGGAGAAGGTTTTCTAGAAATGAAAGCAAGTTTTGATATATAAAAGGGATTTTTGCACAGGTAGCTGCTGAAGCAGCAGAAAGAACAAAGGTTAAGTAAAGTTGGAAGGTTTAGAGCAATGGCTTAGTCGTTAGGAGGCAGAAAGTCCAAAAGGTTGAGTGATCTGCAAATAAGGCCTTGTTACCACCAAGAAAAAGAGCATAGGCAGACAGAATGATGTTATTTACAAAGATAGAAGAAAACTCCACTGCAAAACAAGTTTTTAAAGTTTAACATGTAACTACGAACTCAGGTGATTGGTTAGTCACTAACATCATATGGTAATTTTAGCAGTTTTGATAGGTTATACGTAAATGTAAAGGTTTTGTGTATGATGTTAATTGGTTGTTTTGTAATAAGATGCAAAGCAAAGAAAGAGATGGAATGCTTTGTAACATGAATATAACTGGACTTCAGGACACACAGCTTGCCTTTGGCCAGCAGCCACTGGCATTACCCTTGACCCACAAGCCCTGATGCAATAAACAGCATCACATGAAGAGCCCTCTGGAGCCCCCATCTCTCTGTCTGGCTCTCACAACACTCCCTTGGATAAACTGTCCCTCACACAGCTCCACAGGACCCCTTTCCATGGGTCAGCAGCTGCTGCCACCTCAAGCAGAAAGGGTTACAGTGCGTGGGGTGACATCAGGACAGGCACCAGTGGCGTTTGAGGGCTGGTGCTCTTGGTGTTTCTAGAGATGATCCAGATTCAGGAATTTAATGTACATTAAGTAGGTTTGCCAACAACAGTGAACCTGTGTGAAATTCAACAGCAATGCTGGACTCTGCACCTGGGATGGGGCTGTACACACAATCTGGGGGATGAGAGGCTGGAGAGCAGCCCAGCAAACAGACCTGGGGGTTGATGGCAACTTCAATAGCAGCCAAAAGAGCTGCCTCAATCCTGGGGTACAGCTTGGCTGAGGGAGGGGATTGTCCTGCTGTGTGTGCCCTGGGGCTGCTGGGAGCAAAACTATGGAGAGAACAGCTCAAAAGCCATTTCCCATCCATTTTCAACTCTCATTTTCAGTGTGTCTGTGTTTGGCTGCACCAGCTCAGAGCTTAGCAAGTGCACTGCTCGAAATCCAGGTACAAAGCCCAGGAGCAGAAACCCGGGTGTGACACAGGCTGGCATCCAGCCAAGAGGGTGGTGCAGAGCATTTCCAGTGGTGCCCAGCAACAAGGAGCAGGAACAACGGGCAGAAACTAAAACACAAGAAGTCCCCCCACAACATGAGGAAGAATTTCTTTACACTGAGGGTGGCAAAGCATGGGAGCAGGTGCCCAGGGAGGGCATGGAGCCTCCTGCTCTGGAGACATTCCAAACCCACCTGGACACATTCCTGTGATGGCTGATCCTGCTCTGACAGGGAACTGGAATGATCTCTAGAGGTCCTTTCCAACCCCAACTATTCTGGGATTTTGTGAGTCCTGCAGGAGCACAGACCCTGCTGGCTCTGCTGCCACAAGCGTGTGGTGCTGCAGCAGCAGCCTGGCTCCCCTCAACATCATCCCAGCCACACTTCTGCTTCAGGGGGAAGCACAAGAGCCCTGGGCAGAGACAAGGGCATCTCTGCTGCCTTCACCTCCTCCAGCTCTGACACACAACTGCTGCAGCCAAAACCTCCCCTCCACGCTGCTGCCCAGGCTGTTTTTGACAGGCACCTGCAGCCTCCTGCCTTCAAGGGCCCCAAGAGGAACAACAGACAGCTTCTACTTTTATTATTACACTTGAACACAGTCTTGGACAGAGGAGAAGCAGCAGGAACCAACATGCAAAACAATTCAAAGTCCCCAGAGGCTCGAGGAAAACCAGCCACAGCTCAGCTCCTGTACCTGCTCCCAGCAGTGTCTCTGGGGGCCCTTCCCCTCCAGCTGCAGCTCCATCGTGCCCCAGAGCGGGACAAGGTCATGGCAGACACCAAACCTACACACACACAGAGGAGAGGACTGGCCTGGGATTGTCTCCAGGAGTCAGGTCCTTTATCTGGACTTCAGTGGGCTTTGAAACCGGGAGGACATCTTAAATCTCGTCCGTGTAGACAGGGAGAAGAGGGATCCTTCAGGAAGAGGCAATGGCAGGAGATGAACCTCAGGTATTTTGGCAGTTTTCCTGTGTCAGAGCTGGCTACTCTTGGTGCCAGCAGCTCCTCTCATTAAACAAACGTGGCCTTCCTCCCACTGGCTTCACGCCTCCGTCTTCACCAGCGTCTTCTCCTGCAGCCCTGCTGCAGCCAGACTCCAGCCATGCACACAAGTTCCAGCACAAATGGGATCTGTCAGGTATTTAGAGCTGGACACGGGTGCCTGGAGAAGGCCCCAGGGCAGGAGGAGTCTTGGCTGAGGCAGCTGGACAGCCCCACTCACTGGAGGGAGCCCTCCCTGTTCAGCCCCAGCACAGAGTGGGGGTGACTTTGCTCCCCAAGAGCTGCCCTCACTGCCCAGCACCTACAAAGCTGGGGACCCAGAGGGACAGGCTTCCAGGGCATGGGTAAAACTCATCCTACCCATAGGAAAGCCCTGGGGATCTTGTCCCCTCATTTTAACCATGTCCTTGTTTCATGGCAGGATTCCATGTCACCGTCTCTGTCCTTATGGTCCGGTGAGGCTGCACAGGGAGCTCAGACACAGCACAACTCTGAGGAGCTGGGTGGCCCAGGGACAGGGGCAGCTCACAGGCACCAGCCCATTACAAACTGGTTTCCGGACACCCTCCCAGCAGGAAAGCTCCACTGTAAGCTCTCAGGGGCACAAGGAAGATCTTGGGACCTGCCAGAGCTCAGTGCCAGGACTCCACAGCCTGTGCTGTGCACAAGAGAAAACTAAATCCTCCTCTAAATAGTCCTCCCTGAGCCCAAGATCCACAAACCCCTCCCTGCCTCCCTCTCCCCCTTCTATTCCTGTGGCTGCCCCAGTGCTGCTGCTCCCTGTCAGTGACCCTGCAGGGACAGTCTGCTGTCAGGCTGGGTCAGGGCCATGCAGCCCCAGAGAACCAGAGCACACCTGGAGGAGCTGCTTCCCACTCCCAGCAGCCACAGCCCAGGAACCAGAGCCTGAGAAATTGTGCATTCAGCAGCATTTGGAAAAACCTCCCTTCCACAGACTCACTCATCATGTCTGAAACTGGGCGAGCTTGTGCCAGCCCCAGCACACAGGGCTCCCACCAAGGGAGAGAGAATTGTCCCATCCTTCATTCCTTGTCTTAGAATGAACTCCAAAATGAGAATTTGCTCCCTTTATCCTACAGCAGTCCAATTCTTTAAAAGCCTTTGGTGAAAAGCCTAGAAATGCAGCTAAATTGTCAAGCCCATCACCTTGTGACCAGCAACAAGGAAAACACATTCTCCTGCTCCAGGCACGTATGAGAACACCCAGGAATGGGCCAAGAGCCCAAGTTTTACTTCAACGAATCAGCTTGAGCTACTTGGGATTTAAGATGCTGCAGCAAACAGAGCAACAATACCAACTACTTACTAGAGCAGAGAGAGAAAGAAATAAACAGCTCCCCTTGGCAGGAGCTGAACCACAGAGTTCCACACACAGCTCAGCTCCCAGGATGCCACAGGCAGAAGAGGAATCCCACAGAGGACGTGCAGCCAGCCCCAGCAGCTGACAAGAAATGGATGGACATGTGCTGTGTGCCAGCAGGAAGGTGAAGCTGTGCTGGGATTGCTCCTCACTCGTAGATCCAGTGTGCAGCTGTGTCCTCCCAGCAGGGCAACTCCTCCGGGCGGAACCAGAGCGAGATCTCCTGCTGGGCACTCTCCACCGAGTCACTGCCGTGGATCACGTTCCTGTGCCAGGGAGAAGGGAGCTCTAACCAAGCTGAGAAAGGTGGGACAGGGATGCTGCAGCCTGGAAAATTCCCAAATTCCCTCCTGACCCATTCCATTAAACTGATGGAGCCAGTCCTAACCCACACTATCCCTTCCCATCACACACCCCTCATCCTTCCAGCAGCGCCAGTTCCCAGCACTCCCTCCTCTTCTGCTGAGGAACCATTTTGTTTTTTTAAGGTTTAGGATGGTGAGGAGCACCTCGAGTGCTGTGCCCAGTTCTGGGCCCTCAGTTTGGGAAGGACCTCGAGAGACTTGAGCACATCCAGAGGAGGCAGCGAGGCTGGAGAGGGGCTGGGAACACAAACCCTGTGAGGAACCACTGAGGGAGCTGGGGCTGTTCAGCCTGGAGAAAAGGAGACTCAGGGCTGAGCTCATCACTCTCCACAGCTCCCTGCAGGGTGGCTGTGCTCAGCTGGGCTTGGGCTCTTTCTCCAGGCAGCACTGACACAACGAGGGGAAACAGCCTCAAACTGTGCCAAGGGAAATCCAGGTTGGATATTGGGAAGAAGTTCTTCATGGAAAGGGTGATAAAGTGCTGGAATGGCTGCCCAGGGAGGTGCTGGAGTCACCATCCATGGATGTGTTTAAAAAAGCCTGGATGTGGCACTGGGTGCCAGGGTTTAGTTGAGGAGTTGGGCACGGGTTGGACTCGATGACCCTGAAGGTCTCTTCCAATCTGGTCATTCTGGGATTCTGTGAATTTTGGGTAGTGGCATGAGACATAGGGTAGGTTTTTAATTATTTAGTGGTGGTTTTTATTATTGTGAGTATGTAGTGTTTATTTTGGTGTGTTTGGGGTAGTGTGATGCAATTAATTTGTTAGGTTTTTTTATATCTATATTTGAATTATTGTTTATTATAGTATAGGGGTTTTATTTGTTTGGTTTGTTTGATTGTAATATATGTTTTATATTTATGGATAAGTTGAGAAAAATTGTTTTTGGTTAAATTTATTTTTTGGTTTTGTATTTATGTATAGGTGGTATTTTTATTTTGATGATTTGAGATATTATGTGCTTATTGAGTTAGGAATAAATTTTTTGTGTGTGTGTTGTTAATTTAAGCTTATTTTTGATATTTTTATTTTTGTAGTTTTATTTATTTGATTGTTGTTTTGGTGGCTTTTATTAGTTTTATTTTTAGGGACATGGATATTTATATGGTGAATTTTTAGAATTTTTTTTTTAATGATGTTTTTATTTATTAATAGCTTAGATTGGTTTTCTTTCATGTTGTTAATTAGGTGGGGGGGTTAGCTATTTTTATAGAGTATTGGTTATCATTTATGAATTAGCATAGTGTACAGGAGGAGCTGCAAGTGGCTCTGGGATTTGCATTTTCATGTCAGTGATTTCAGCTGTGCCTCCAGATTTTCCCCCTTCCATCAAAGCAGGTTTGGTATCAGAACCAGGAAACAGAGATCTAAGCCAAGCTGGTTCAGTAAGAGCTGTGTCTACCACAAGCCAGGCTGGGGCCACTGCAGGCCACCAGCCACGGATATTTACTGCTCCCACAAAAGGGCTGAGAGGGAGCCTCCCTCACTCTTCACAGCCTGACAGTCCTGATTTCCAGAGGAAAACAGGCAAACCCCACCTCCTTTCAACAGAGGACTCAGGAGGAAGGAAAGACACAGCCCAGGCTCTTCATCCTACTAAAGCAAACCCCAGGAAGCAGAGCTCAGCTCTGGTCTGAGCACAAAAGGCAGAACTTCTGCTCTGGGGATGCAGACTCACGTGGCTCAGGAAGGCCTGGCACAGGAATGCCTGAACAGGGTGCCCTGAAACCCTGAGGGAAGAACAAGTCAAAGCTCTCACTTGCTGACTTCAACACAGAAGTCTCCTCGGATGGTGCCAGGCCTGGATTCAGCTGGGTTGGTCTCCCCGATCATGGTGCGAACTGTCTTCACCACATCCAGGCCCTGCCAGACCTAAGGGACAGCAAAACCAGGATCAGCCTCCACAGGTGCCCCAGAAGGTCACCTGAATCTGCCCTCTGCATTCCCCACCGGATCCACCCAGGTGGCAGACAGCAAATGGTCTCTCCAAATTATTCTTCCAAAGTTGATTTTGGAAAATAATCCAAACTGTCTGTGGATTTCTCTCCATCCCTGGAAGTGCTCAAGGCCAGGCTGGATGGGACTTGGAGCAAAAAACCTCGGTCTAGTGGAAGGTGCCCTGGAAGGAGGCCTTCAAGGTCCCTTCCAAAACAGCCCATTCTTTGATTTAATTTCAAACAGAAAAAAATCCCTGCAGCTCAGTAGAGCTTCAAGAGGCCCTCTATCACTTTACTTCCAGTGTGCCAACAGCCACTGCTGCTCCCATCTTGCCCTTGGTCCCTGTTCCTTGGCCCAGGGCCCTGGCCAGCACTCACCATGGCCACGACAGGCCCCGAGCTCATGTACTTCACCAGGCGGCCGTAGAAGGGACGGTCCCGCAGGGCGATGTAGTGCTCCTTCAGCAGCTCCTCTGAGGCCTGCACAGAGACAGAGCTTAGGCTGCTCCCACACGGGGGGATCTGGGCAAGGGCTGTGCCTCGGGGATGCAGGAAATTGGGAATTAAGTTCTTGCACAGATGCTCAATTCCAGGAGTGAACCAGCAGGAGCCTGACACGGACAGGAGTTTCCAGCTGCCAACTTACAGTGACAGACCTGGAGTATGGGCACAGCCAAGGGCAGACACGCTCCCCACAGCTGGCATCACCCCTCCCAGTGCCAACCCTCCTCTGAGCTGCCAGGATTTGGTGCTGGAACGACACCAGCAGGCTGCCCAGGCCGGATGACAGGCAGAACCCCCCAGCAGGTATCGGCAGAGACAGGGCTTCTGGGGCTGCAGGGGTTCCTCGGCTCCAGAGACCGACAGCCTGGGCGGCTTCATCTGCTCATCTAAATCCTCCTCTAAATAGTCCTCCCTGAGCCCAAGATCCACAAACCCCTCCCTGCCTCCCTCTCCCCCTTCTATTCCTGTGGCTGCCCCAGTGCTGCTGCTCCCTGTCAGTGACCCTGCAGGGACAGTCTGCTGTCAGGCTGGGTCAGGGCCATGCAGCCCCAGAGAACCAGAGCACACCTGGAGGAGCTGCTTCCCACTCCCAGCAGCCACAGCCCAGGAACCAGAGCAGCTCACCTGCAGCAGCTTCATCCCCACCAGCTGCAGCCCCTTCCTCTCGAAGCGCCGGATGATCTCCCCGACCAGGCGCCGCTGGACCCCGTCCGGTTTGATGGCCACGAAGGTTCGTTCATTGACCCCGCCGAAGGCTGCAGGGAGAGGGCAGAGCTCTGAGGGGGGAAGGAGACGCCTCCGGGCCCTCAGCCAGGCGGGCACAGCGGGGTCGCAGGCGCTCAGCCGTGGGGACACAGGGGGGTTCCCGCAGGGGAGGGCAGGGCGGTCCTGGCCGCAGAGGAGGGCACTGAGGGCACAGGGGGCCCTGGCCCGAGCCTTCGGCCGCGGGGTCTCCCCCGGGGAAGGGAGGTCCCCGGCCTCCAGGCACAAGGGGAGTGGGGGTCCCTGTTCCTCAGAGCCCGCTCCCGTCCCGTTCCGTACCGCTGTGGAAGAGGCCGGCGAAGAGCCCCAGCACCAGGCAGATCATGGCGGCGCCGCTCTTAAAGGGGCCGCGTTCTACCCGCGCTGTCGCCGCCCCCCGCGGAACCATCGTGCGGGGCGGCGGAGCGGCGGGGCTGAGACACGGCGACACCGGGTGCGGCCCGTTCCCATGGCAACGGGCGGGTCCCGGTGGAGTCTGGGCCTGCCGGTCCCGATGCAGCCGGAGCGGCACCGGGCTCCACCTGCTCCCGGTGCCCCCGCCGCGGCCTCCTTGCTGCCGCTCTGAGCTCCCCTGTACCGCCGGCCCGGCGGCAGCGTCCCGGGTGTTTATGAGACGGTTTTGCCTTCGCTATCTCTGTCGTTGCGGTCGTGACTGCACGCTAGTCGTGGTTAGACCAGTCCGGTTATGGGGCAGCTGCTGTGGTACTGCCCAGCTCCTCTAGCTCGGGCAGCCCCAGGCCGGAGCTCAGGAAGAGGAGCTCAGCTCGGCCGGGCCGTGCTGCAAGAGCAGAAGGGCAGAGCTGCGGGTCCGCAGGGCTGGGGAAGCTCCTCTGCACGAGCACGTGTTGCAGATTGAATTTTGGGCTGTAAGACCCCGGCCGGTAACGCGCTCTCAGCCTCAGGGGTCGTTGGAAGGGACAGGTAGCACTGCACTCCAGGGCTCCATTCCCTGCTCTCACGAACTCGCCTCTTGGTTCGGCTCCCTCCAAGATCAGCCTCTGGAAATAGCAGCACATGAAATAATACCTTCTCCAGGTGCCCTGGGGAGGGCTGGATCTGCTCCCAGAGCTGTTCAGGTGCCTCATGGAGTGCTGGGGCTGCTTCCATCCTGCTTCTCGTGTTTAGAGACAGCGTTCTGCTCCTTCTCCTCCGTTCAGGTCTCAGCTGGGACAAACAGGGATCTGCTTTATCCAACATAGTTTTGAGTAAATTATTCTCGGATTTGTACCAATAAATAATTAGTGGTTGTATCCTGGAGGTCCAGAGCGTGGAGGAAAGCTGACCCCGTGCGCTCCAGCACAGCCGTGCTGTGGTGATGGTTATTCTCCGCGTGGAAAAGCCTTTTAGGATAAACACTGCTGGTTGTGGAGCCGTGGGCAGGACTCGAGGGCTGAGGGCGGTGCCAGCGGCTTTTCCCGGAGCTCCGGTGCCGGTAGAGGGAGCGCGGGCAGCGCGGAGCAGCCCCGGGTCTGTCCCGTCCCGGGCAGCCCCAAAACCACGCTGTGGTTTTAATGTGCGCGAGCAGCGTGTTGTCAGGCTTCCCTTCGTGTTCTTAGGGACAGCCGGCGTCCCAACATTTTGTTGGAACATCTCGAACAAATCCAGTCTGGAGCAGGTGTCTGTGAAAGGAAACAGCCCTCACGCGGTTTGGGAAGGTGTCATGGTTTGACATCTCAAACCAGCGCAGAAGGTTGCAGAGCGCTCTGAGGAAGGTGCCTAAGAGATGGTGTCAGCTCTCATTAGTTGCTCACAGAACCACTAATTAAGAGCACATTCTTCATGTGCTGCCAGTGACGTCTGTGTGTGTCCAGCCTGGTGAGCAGGAGAGGGAGTGGGGTTGAAGGGAGTGTGGCAGGAGGTGAGACCCAGCTTCCTAACTCCAGCCTGATGGCTGATCTCGGTCTTCCTTCACAGAGGGCTAGTGCAAAAATAATGATGTTTCTGTCCATTTAATAACGTTTTTTCTAGGACACTTTTCAAGGTGCCTGCAGAGGTGTCAGTGATGAAGTCAACAGCTCAGTCCCCAGCCCAGCCAGCACCCGTGTGTGTGCTGCAGGCTGTCACACTTCCACACGGGCAGAATCCCTCAGTTCACACTCGTTTTATTTCTCTTGTTCATTAATGCTGATGAAACACCTCGTTTTCTCACACCAGGGTTGTTCTGTCATTCTCCACAGGTCTCCTCAAAGATCCCCGTGCAGGCACTTGGGTGAAGGTTTTCATTTCCTTGGACTGTACATGTTCTTTTGAGCCTCATGCAGTTCCCTGCCGTGGAACTTGGAGGAGAAACATGTCAAACTCGGATGAGTCCTTCTCATCTTCTTTGGCAATGATGTGCTGTGAGGAGAAAGCTTTGACTTCTCTCTCTAGGAGCCCCAGAAATGCAGATTACTAGTGACTAGGTAGCTTGAGAAATGGAGCTGAGCCTGATTCCCAGGCAGATTATTCCTGAGCCATTGTCTTTTAGGCAGTTTTAGGCAGGTGTGTATCTAGGATGGGCACAGGAAGCTGCAGTAAGCAAGAACCAGACCACAAATCCTTCCTACAGCGCTTTCACTTGGGTGCTCAGCATTCCCAGCCCAGATGTGGGCATGGAATGGTGCCACAGGCAACAGCTGCACATCTGGAAGGGACTGAACAAATTTGCTGCATCGTTTGAAAAGCCCAGCGATCTCTTTTTAAATCACTCAGTGGGAACCTGAAAGGTCAGGTACCTTCTGGCACCAAATCTCTTCTAATTTCAGTGGGAGGGTTGGGTGTGGAAGGATCCCAGTGTGCAGGGGAGGCTGGGGGGGGCTGTTCCCGTGCTCGCCCCCACTGCAGGAATTTTAGGCAGAGGCAGAACTCTATTTTTGCTCTTGCTGGAGAGAACATTGCAGATCCTGTGGTTATGTAAGAGACTCCAGAGCATGTAGGTGCAGATAACGTGGCCATCCAACACTGTGCAGTGCAGACAAAGGCTCTTTGTCTCCTTTCATCACACCTAGCAACTTTTGTAGCTGGCACTGCCTTCCTTCTCAGGCTCTTTTTTGCACCTTTTTGCTTGTTTGGGGAGGATTTTCACTTTTCAGTTCTGCCATGGTCTTTCAGCAGCATAGCATTGGCACAGCCTGGAGTGCTGGTGCCTCTCACAGCATGGGCTCTGCAGGGGTGCAGACCTGGGTGCTTTCACACTGGACCACTGATCCTGCTGGAAATAGTCACCTTTTGGGATAAAGGGGTTGGGAGAGCCAGAAGATTGCCTTAAGCACCTTTCTCTGGGCGCAGGGGATGCAGATGTCAGAGCCAGAGCTCCACAGCAGGGTCACTTTCCCAGGGAATGTGGAACAGGCAATTCCAAACAGCCATTGCTCCACGCTGGAACAAAGCTCTGATAAAGAGGGGGGTGCTCTGAAAGCTGAGAGTAGTTGTCTGTACTCAGTGGAATGAGGTGGGCTTTAAGGTGCTTTCCAACCCAAACCATTCTGGGATTTTAAGAAGTAGCCTTCCAGCTCTCTCTGGAGGGATAGAGTGTGTTCACACAACTCAGTGTGTTCAAGGCCTGGTTCCAAGTGACAGCTACTTGTTTGTTCTGAGCTTTATTTCCCCGATCCTGATATGTCTGGATGAAGGCTCACTCGTGGATCCCCACTGTAACAATGGGATTGAGTCCTGCAGGGAAGATTGGGGTCTTCTAGGGCAACTGTGCTACCTGTTCCCTCCTCTATGGAGAATGCAGCCTGAAGGTGACAAATGACCCCCTCTGAGCATCCCAGTGACATGGGACATCAGTGGCAAAGACCACTGTGTTGGGACAAACTTACCCTGCCACGTCTCTAAGCCCAGCCTTGCTCTGGTTCTGTCCTGGTCCCCACAGAGGGCCAGGGTTGTGCTGGTCACTCCTTTTATCTGCCAGTGCTCGGCTGTGGCTGAGCTGCAGCTGGGAGCCCAGCCAGGGGAAGCAGCTGATTCTTCTTCAGAACAGAGACTTGCACATCAATAAATGTCTCATTACAGATGCTCTCTTCAGCCTCTTGGCTCTCATTTCCTCTTTTAGCTTCTCCAGCTTCCTATTCCAGTGGCTGGAAAGCTGTCTGTCTCCTGTGAGAGCTAAGGAGTGTTGGAACACAGGCTGGGCATAGCTCTGGCCCTGCAGGTCAGGTGGTGGACAAGCCATGGATTTTCTTTATTGTGCCCTGACTTTCCATGTTCTGCTCTGCCTCTTTGTGGGATCTGTTCCTGTAGGTCCTGCTGTGGCTTCCACAGACAGGTGAGTCTTGCTGGAGTTACTTTGGAGAACACCTGCCAGCTGTCAAAACCAGCTGAGAGGAGAGGAACCACTTCTTAGGGCAACACAGCTTGTTCACTGAACTCCCAACATGAGAAAATGCTGAATAAGCTCCAGAAAATCCATGGGAAATCGTGGGTTAGGATGGGATTCTCTTTTCGCAAAGCAAATGCTCCATTATTTCTCAGAGATAGGCACAGTCAGGGCCCTGCCAGTGCCTGCTGAGGTTTGGGATAGTTCACTGGAGCTTTCCACAGTGACACAGAGCCCTGAAACCACGTTCGTCCCTGCCACAGGTTCCTCTGCCTCCAGCTGCTGCAGCTGCAGTCAGTTCCTGGGGAAGACAAAGCAGCAAGGCAGCTTGTTCTGCTGCAGCACGGCTCCAGAGGCACAGAGCCCGAGCTGCTGCAGGGAGCTTCTCATTCAAAGCCTGGCCCCAGAGCAGCAAGAGCCATCTTCACTTCAGGACTTGGGAATGAGCTCAGCAGGGGAGAAGTGCACATGGTGCAAGTTTTACCCAAGCCTGCGGGAGTCTGGGATGCGAGCAGAGGAAAAGGGAACAGCTGGAACATGCTGGGAGGAAACCCACAGAGAGAACTGGTTAAAAGCCATTTCCTATTCGTACCTCAGCCCTGTTCCACGTTCCAGGGCCCTTTGCAAGGCTGACAGCACCAGCTCAGCCCTGACTCCTCAGCTGTCCACCAGGGGAGAGCTCAAAGGCTGGGGAAAAGCCCCGTGGGCTGAGCACAGGCCCTACAGGGACGGGTCTGGTCTGGCACCAGGCCCGTGGGAGCACAGAGCCCATTCCCTGGCACTGGCACGAGGCCACTGCACCATGAGTCACTTGCCCAGCTCCTACTCCAGCATTTCCCCTCAGCAGGACCACAAAGTCTTGGGAGGGGCTGCTCTGATGCCAGGCTCTGGGGTGGGGGTTTGGGGTGTTTGTGCCCTGCCAGAGGACAGGCACTATAAACCCTGCAGCCTCCCCCTTCCAGTGCACAGTCACAGGCATTGGCCTGGCTCCCCTCAACATCATCCCAGCCACACTTCTGCTTCAGGGGGAAGCACAAGAGCCCTGGGCAGAGACAAGGGCATCTCTGCTGCCTTCACCTCCTCCAGCTCTGACACACAACTGCTGCAGCCAAAACCTCCCTTCCACGCTGCTGCCCAGGCTGTTTTTGACAGGCACCTGCAGCCTCCTGCCTTCAAGGGCCCCAAGAGGAACAACAGACAGCTTCTACTTTTATTATTACACTTGAACACAGTCTTGGACAGAGGAGAAGCAGCAGGAACCAACATGCAAAGCAATTCAAAGTCCCCAGAGGCTCGAGGAAAACCAGCCACAGCTCAGCTCCTGTACCTGCTCCCAGCAGTGTCTCTGGGGGCCCTTCCCCTCCAGCTGCAGCTCCATCGTGTCCCAGAGCGGGACAAGGTCATGGCAGACACCAAACCTACACACACACAGAGGAGAGGACTGGCCTGGGATTGTCTCCAGGAGTCAGGTCCTTTATCTGACTGGAATCCAGTACAATCCAACCAACCAGCAGGCTGCCTTAATCATCACAGAACACCGTGAGCTGGAAGGGAGCCATGAAGATGATATCAAGACCAACTCCTGTCATGAAGTCCAATTTCTTAAACATTGTCTGTGCCAACAGGGAGAAGGGAGATCCTTCAGGAAGAGGTGCTGGCTTCCATAGCAAGTCAGGAGATGAAGCTCAGATATTTCACCACAAATTTCTTGTGTCAGAACTGGCATCTCTTGGACCCAGCAACTCTTCTAAATGCCTGTGATGGTTGTCGAGGCAAAGATTTCCACAGCACTGGAGAACACACAGAAATGGATGTCCCCAGAAGGAAGAGGTGCATCAGGCCTGAGTGGCCCTTGCAGACAACACAACAAACCCCATCCCCTGGCGTGCAGAGCCATTATGTCCTCCTGCACCTCTTCCTTTGGCAGGCTTCCGCATCCGAGCCGCACGAGCTGTCCGAGTCGCTCCCCGAGGACGAGGAGGAGGAAGGCTTCGACGTGCTATAGTTCATGCTCAACACCCAGCCCAGTTTGTTGTGCAGCACCTGCTTGAGTCCCGGGGGCAGGGGCAGCACCTCCAGCGTGTCCACGTAGTCGGGCAGGAGCTGGCGCAGGCGGAAGCAGCACAGGTACTGCAGGGACGTGCGGCTGGCGCACGAGCGGATCACCTTCATGCTGCTCTTGGCTGCTGTCGAGCACACCATGGGGTAAAACTTCTTGTTCTGCAGCTTTGTGGCTGCCACTCCTGCCAGGGCACAGCGCCAGGGAGGGCATGTTAGTTTAGACAGAGGGATCTCCCCGCTCCCACTTACCCCAAACCCATTAACCGTTTCCCAAAGTTGTTGGGAAAAGCTTTCCAAAATGCTGTGATAAAGTATTTTTGGAGCCAGGCATTATGAGCTCTCAGAGAGTTTATCATTTTAGGATTTTGTCTAGAAATTCCTAATGGCATAAAAGTAGTGGGATGGCATTAAAGGCAATGTTGGAGACAGAAAAAGGTTTATTAACGACAAAATTAACAAACTCTACAGAGAAAAACTGTGCCAGAGGTAAGGAAATCCTTGTCTCTGCCAAAACACCCCAAAAATACCACGAGGTTCCTTTGTTTAATGCTTTCAATAGTAATAGCTCAAGCAGGGCTTTTGGCGTTGGTCTAATTTGACAGTCCCAGGTCTGAGGTAAAGGCTTTATGAGGTGTCTTTGTATTAGCATACATCCAAATCGGGAAAGAAAGTTTTGGCTTTTCATCTTTTAAGGGAGACAAAGAGAAACTCAAATCCTTTCTTAATTTGGCCACTCCGTCATTAGGGGGTGCACTGCAACACCAATCTATTAAACAACAAATGCGACATTCCTCCCACTCACTTCGCACCCTGGTCTTCTGCTTTCCCGGTGTTCTCGGCTGCAGCCAGACTCGAGCTCCTCCCACCCCACCCCTGGCTCTCACCTATGCACTTGCGGTTCTTGAAGAACGTGAGTGTCCCATGCCATGTGTCCAAATGCACCCCAATAATGGAGCCTTGGCCAAATCTCGAGGAAAAGTTTGTTTTGTCCCCCTTGTGATGCAGCAGTCCTGAAAACACACACAAAAGAACAAAATTCTGTAAAAAACCTGCACTGCAGGAATCCATCCCAACTCCCCCACTGCTGGTACAGTCTTGCTCAGTGCCAAAAACATCCCTGCATTTCTGACCCCTGGCCTCCCTTAAGTTTTAGCTTTTATAGTTTTTCAGACTCTGCTGGTTTAATGCACAGTTCTGGGTTTCATATGAAGGGTTGGTGAGCTCTCTTCACAGGGTACACAAACAAAACAATTCCTTTCTAGCTGGGGACCAAGGACAAATTTTAGGCCCAAGAGTGGAAACAATGGTGAAGAAGAGAAAAAGGACAAGGAGGATGGAGCTTTGTAACCTGAGGCTGGAATTGGACAATTAACTCCAATATGTAAATGGACCAGAACTTATAAAAGCATGAGACATTGTGCCCAGGTGTCCATTTTTTTTGGACCATTACTAAATTACTTAAATACAGCCCCAAGAGATTCTTGCATAGCCCAAGCTAGATCCTTTCAATAAATCCCTTTTTATTCTTTTACGCCACCTAATCTCTGTTTCCAGGACAGCCTTTCTAGGCAACACCCATTCCACAGCGGCTGGTGGAAAGGAGAAAGTTGATGTTTTACAACTCCAGAGTACAGGGAGCAGCACTGAAACCCCAGAGTGGTGATGTGACAGCAGGGAGGGGCCCACACCAGGTCTAAGGGCTCTGCAAAAAGTGGGCCAGCAGAGATGCTCCAAGGGCTGCAAGCTGCCAGCAGCTGCTGTGGTGTCCTTAAAGAAGGGATTCACAGGTCTGGTGGCACCTCCTGTGCCCACCCAGGCACCCTGTTTGTGTTACCTGTGTACGAGAGCCCCCAGCTGTCCTCGTCCTTGCCCAGCAGGCTGCAGAAGGTGTGCCGGTACTTGTCCAGGTTCACATCCGACGTCCCAATCCCCACCATCTGGGAGGCAAAGCAGGGAGGCAGAAAACCAGCTCAGTGTCTTTTCAAGCAACACAACACAACCAAGATGCCACCTCCAGTTTTTCCCTCCTCCCTCTGGCTCAGCCCAAAACACCCAGAATGGTTGGTGGAGCCAAGCTGGAGGTTTCAAGGTGGAGCTGAAGGCTCCCAGCTCTAGTTTCCTTTCCTGATTGAGGAGGCCCAGCTAAACTGCTGGAGAAGGTCCCTGTCCTGTTCATAGAGTCACAGAATGGTTTGAGTTGGAAGGGACTGTAAAGCCCATCTCATTCCACCCCTGCCATGAGCAGGGAGACCTTCCAGGTCAGATATTGGTGGTATCCCAAGCTCCTTCCAGCCTGGCCTTGGGCACTGCCAGGGATCCAGGGGCAGCCACAGCTGCTCTGGGCACCCTGTGCCAGGGCCTGCCCACCCTCACAGGAACAATTCCTGCCCAATATCCCATCCAGCCCTGCCCTCTGGCAGTGGGAGCCATTCCCTGTGTCCTGTCCCTCCATCCCTTGTCCCCAGTCCTTCTCCAGCTCTCCTGGAGCCCCTTCAGGCCCTGCAAGGGGCTCTGAGGTGTCCCTAGAGCCTTCTCTTCTCCAGGTGAGCACCCCCAGCTCTCCCAGCCTGTCCCAGAGCAGAGGGGCTCCAGCCCTGGGGCATCTCCATGGGCTCCTCTGGATTCTCTCCAGCAGCTCCACGTGCTGCTGCTGTTGGCCCCAGGGCTGGAGGCAGCTCTGCAGGTGGGGTCTCACCTGAGGGGGCAGAATCCCCCCTCCTGCTGCCCAGGCTGGGGCTCAGCCCAGCACAGGGGGGTTCTGGGTGCTCACAGCCAGGCCATGGCCAGCTCTCATCCTCCAACACTCCATGTCCTTCTCCCCGGGCTGCTCTCAGTGCATTCCCTGCACAGCCTGGATTGGTGCTTGGGATTGCCCTGACCCAGGTGCAGCACTGGCACTTGGGCCTTGTTCAAGTTTTTTCCCATGCCCCCCCTCCTCAGCCTGTCCAGGTCTCTCTGGATGCCCCATCCCTCCCCTCCAGGGTGTCACCTCCCCACACAGCTGGGTGTCAGCTCCAGGCTGGCCAAGCCCGCCCTGCTCCCACTGTCCCTGTCCCCAGCAGAGCTGTGGAACAACACTGGTCCCAATGCCAGCCCCTGAGCAATGTCACTTGTCACTGGTCTCTGTCAACTCCCAACTCTTCACATGTAACCATCCAGACAATTCCATATCCACCAAGTGGTTCCTCTGTTAAATCAATGTCTCTCCAGGTTAGAGACAAGGATGCCATGCAAGGCAGCAACAAATGCTTTGCACAAATTCAGGCAGATGAGATCAGTTCCTCTTCCCTCTTCCACTCCATCACAGAAGGCCACTGAATCCCTTAGTGAAGCCATGATGGATGTCACCAATCACATCCACTTTTTCCACATGCCTTTGCATAATTTCTGAAAGGATCTGCTCCATGATTGCCAGGCCCAGAGATGAGACTGTCAGCCTGTACTTCCCCAGATCTTCCTTATTTCCCTTTCTAAAAATGGGGGTTATGTTTCATTTTTCCAGTCACTGGGAACTTCACCAGACTGCCACAGCTTCTCCAATATGATGGACAGTGGCTAAACTGGCTTCATCCACCAGTTCCCTCAGATCCCAGAGATGCATCTCAGCAGGTCCCCATGGATATGTGCACTTCCAGAAAGCCTCAAACCTCATCTGCCTAGAAAGGCTGACCTAGAAACAGAGACTAGGCAGAGTAAAAGAATAAAAAGGGATTTATTGAAAGGACCCAGCTTGGGCCATGCAAGAACCCCTTGGGGCTGCACCCAAGCAATCCAGCAGTGGGCCCAAAAAAAATGGACACCTCGTCACAAGGTCTGATCCATTATATTATTTACAAGCTCTGGTCCATTAGTATATTGGAGTTAATTGTACAATTACAGCCTCAGGTTATGAGACTCCATCCTCTTTGTTCTTTCTCTCTTCTTCACCATTGTTTCCACTCTTGGGCCTAAAATTTGCCCTTGGTCCCCAGCTATAAAGTAATTGTTTTGTCTGTGTACCCAGTGAAGAGAGCTCACCAACCCCTCATATGAAACCCAGAACTGCACATTAAAACAGCACAGAGTCTGAAAAGAAAAATATAAAAGCTAAAACTTAAAATGTCCAAAATCCTGGTCATTTCTGTGTGCCCCACACGTACCATGTCAGTGCCATACACTGGGGAGGTCATCTTGATCTCCCAGAAGTGCTGTCCCTCTGCCAGCTCCTTGTTGCCACGGATGGCAGCCGTGCCACAGCTGTACTCCATGTGGAAGTTCACCTTGCGGTTGTCACACGTCAGCAGCGTGGCCGTGGACTTGTTCAGGTCATCCCAAACCCAGTCAAAATCTGTTGAGGAAGCACAGAGGGGACAAGGATGGGAAAACACCCTCAGGGAACGAGCCCCAAGCCAAAGCACAGGCAGATGTTTGTGCTGAAGGCCTGTCGGTGGGTTTGTTTATATTTCTCTTATTGTTTAAGAGTATAAATCTTAAGCTGTGCACATCAGACAACTGCTTGAGGCCTGAAGTACTGTGCAGTGTCCCACCAGGGATGGATCAGTGCTTCAAAGCCGTCAGCGTTCACCAGGCCCAATTCTGGCTGACACCAGGCAGAGCCTCCCTTCTCCCCACATCCTCATGGAATTGAGGGGTGCCTCTGCCATGCCCCAGCTCTCCCCCCAGCCCAAGCCCACCCTGTGCTCCGAGCCAGGCACCCTGCCAGTCCCTGCAGGGATCAGGAGGGTCCTGAGCACCGGCTCTGTTTCACTGGGGCCTAAGCCGGATCGGAAAGCAGGTCCCAGAGGTCTGACGCCGTAACAGCATCAGCCCTGAGCCTGGAAACACGACAACAGGCACGGGCTGATAATCCTCCTCTGGCCCGGGGATGTAAAAAGAGGAATGCTAGGACAGGAACAGGACACTGCAGGGGTGCCCCCCTCCCGAGCCCCAGGGGAGCCCCTTACACTCGTCCTCCTCGCCGCAGCGGCAGTCACGCACGCGGTGCAGGGCGTGCAGGCTGGAGCAGTAGGGAGCTTCACTCTGGTTCTCACAGTTGCAGTAGGACTCTCCAGTCACAGGGATGGCACTCGGGATGGAGGGAGACAGGGAGGAAAACTCCGGCTCCGAATCCGAGTCGCTGTGCTGCTGGGGAGAACAGGGAATGCTCACTGCTGGGCATCCTGGCACTGAGCTGGGTTGGCAGAGCTCCGTGAGGGCTGTGCTGCCACATGCCCACGCTCCTGTCACAGCCTGGCCTGTCACACAGGGGCTGTACCCTGCTTTGGGACACGGCTAGCGCCTGCTGAGCTGCAGGGACCTCTCGGCACTCCGCGGTGCAGGTGCGTTCTTTGTGCCCGCCAGGGACGTGGAGCTGCCACAGCAGGGTGACAGCCCAATTCTGGGACACACACAGCAAGGAAATCCCGTGCTAAAGCTTTGCCTTTCACCAGGCAGGTTCCAGCCACCAGCAGAGCCAAGGTCCCCTGTGCCACCCAGAGCCCCCGAGCCCAGCCTACCTGGCCGTCGGAGTCGTAGCCCCAGCCCCGTGCGCCGGCCCGGCCGTCGGCCTCGCAGCGGACTCCGCTCAGCACGAAGTGCCAGGCCCGGCTGCTCCGCGGGCGCCGCGCCATGCTGCTCCCAGACAGGTAGGCTGGGGAGAGAGGAACACGAGGTTAACCCCACAGGCACTCCCCAGCTCGCCAAACGCCCCGGGACCAGCTGACACAAAGGAAGTTTCACCCGCAGCGAGAGCCTCTGTGAGCGTCGAGCTGGTTCTGCACCCAGGACCAACCTCTCCCTGAGCCAGGTTTTGGGCTGGCCCCGAGAAATGCTCCCAGTGTCCAGCAGCGGTGGCAGCAGCCGCCTCTCTGCAGGAACTGAATCCAGCAGCCACCTCTCACCCGGCCTGGGGAGCTTCAGGGCTGTCAGAATCGGAGTCCTTGGGGCTGGAAGGACCTTTGAGCTCATCTCATTCCCATGGGCAGCGACACCTCCCGCTAGACCAGGCTGCTCCCAGACACAGCCTCCCTGGCGCCCAGGGACCCTCCAGCCCCTCTCCTGGACCCCTGCAGCCCATCTGTCTCCCAGAGAAGGCTGTCCACCCGCAACTGCCCTCTGATGGAGCACTCTCAGTGCTTGGAGAGGAAGAGAAACCACTTTCCTGCTCACTGGAGGGAAACCAGGGCTATGACAGACCTGTCCCAGCTCGCCCCAAGGACAACAGGCAGAAGGGAAGCAGCTTCCCGTCTCCCAGCCCAACAGGGATGTTGTTCAGAGACAGATTTCCCGTGGCTCCTTCCCTGACCAGCCCCCCCACATTGCACTGGATGTGAGAGGGAAATCTCAGCTTCCAATCTCATCTGCCCGAAGCTTATCTTTGAGTGAATTCTGAGAATAAGAGGCAGAGGCTGACGAGGCAAAACCCTCACTGGCCGTCATGCCTAAAACTCAAAAAAACCCTCACAGAGGGGAGTGGAAGAGGTTTATCCGCAGCTATTTTTGCACTGGGTTTTATTTCTCTTGTTTAACTGATTTATCTTGTTTAACCATGAAGACAGGCAACGGCTTAAGAGACCTCTGTGGGAAAAATAACAAATGGTGGAGTTTTCCACTCCCTACCAAGAGGGACCCTCAGGGCTATAACCCTCGAGCCCTCTCCCTCAGCTCAGCCAGAGCTTTCCACGAAGCACCTGGCCCTGTTCCTTCTGTGCCTCAGTCCCCAGTGGGACAGCAGCTCCTGGAAGAGCAGGACAGGCCAGGCCAAGCCACAGCCAGCTCTGCAGCTGCCCGTGGATGCTTTGAAGGGCTCTGGAAATCCCACCTGCTGAAATCATGGCTCGCACAGCCATGCTGGGAAAGCATCTAAAATCATGGCAGAAACCCTTTCTCCAGCTTTGCTGAGCACCCACGGCAGCCCAGCAGAGCTGCTCTGCTCCCCCAGGCCCTCGCTAAGGCTGAGGCTTAGAGTCAGCACAGAGATCCCAGGACACGATCCAGCACTGATGGCACAGTGAGTAATGGAATCATTACGGCTGCAAAAGATCTCTTGGATCAACGAGTCTAACTGTTCTCCCAGCACTGCCAAGGCCACCTCTGACCCATGTCCCCAGTGCCACATCCACAGCTTTTGGATCCCCCCAGAGATGGTGACTCCACCACTGCCTCAGGCAGCCGTGCCAGTGCCTGAACACCCTTTCCACGAAGGAATTTTCCCAGTATCCAACCCCAACCTCACCTGGCACAACCTGAGGCTGTTTCCCCTTGTCCTGTCCCTGTTCCCTGGGAGCAGAGCCCGACCCCCCCTGGCTGTCCCCTCCTGTCAGGGAGTTGTGCAGAGCCAGAAGGTCCCTCCTGAGTCTCCTTTTCTCCAGGCTGAGCCCCTTTCCAGCTCCCTCAGCTGCTCCTGGTGCTCCAGCCCCTTCCCCAGCTCTGTTCCCTTCCCTGGAAGTGCTCCAGCCCCGCAATGTCCTTCTTGACCAGAACAGCCTCCAGGACTGCCGCTGCCCAGCAGTGCCAGCAGAGCGGACGGTCCCTGTCCCAGTCCCGCTGTCACAGTGGAGCTGCCACAAAAAGCCACTCGGCTCTGGGGGGCCCTGGGCCCGCTGAGGCCTTTCCGGGTGCCCGAGGCGATGCTGCTGTGACCCGCACAGCCCCCGCCCTGCCCCAGCGCCTTCCCAGACACCGAGCGGCGCGGGGGGCCCGGCCCGGCATCGGAGCCCCGGCTGTGCCGGCAGATGAGGCCCGCCGGACAGAACCAGGCCAGGCCAGGCCAGGCGAGGCGAGGCCATCGCGCTTGGGTCGCACAACCCCGGCCCGCCCTGACCAAACCCCATCCCTGGCTCCCACCTCCGGCCCGTTCCCTGTTCCCCGAGCCCCGGGCCCACCTGCCCGGCCCGCGCCGCTCTGACCTACTTTCCCCTCCCGGGACATAAACAATCCACTCCCGGCACCTCCTCCGGGCGCCCATTGGCTGCGGCCGCGCCGCGCCCCCTCGCCGTTGGCTGAGCGCCCTGTCACTCACAGCCGGAAAGGGACGAAGGGGGCGGGGTCTGAGACAGCCCAGCGCTATTGGCTACGCCGTGTGGCAATCGCCAGAGAGCGGCGCCATTGGGAGGCCGCTCGCGAAGGGAAAGCGCTAAGCCCATTGGTTGATGCGAGGGAACAACGGGAAATGGATTGGCCGCAAAGCTCTGGAGGGCGGGTCCCTTGCTGAATGCTCTGCCTGCGATTGGACATAGCGCCTGTCAGCTTGAGGGGGCGGGACCGCGGGCCGGCGGAAGACGGAAGCGGGCGGTGCGGGGAGGCAACATGGAGGAGACGGCCGGGGGTGAGCGGCGGGGAGGCCACGGCCTGAGGGAACCGGGACCCGGGGTCTCTGCCAGGGAACCCTGCCCGCCTCGCGGGGGACGTCCCAGCTGCAACGACCGGGCCTAGCGGGGGGCCAGGACCCGGTTCCGCGGAGGTCCGAGGGGCTCGGGCTGAGCCGGTGCCGCGGTGTTGGGCCCCACTGCCGGTCTTGGGAGCTCCGGGCGGGGCGGGCTCCCGTAGGCGGCGGGCTCCGGTTATCGGGAGGTGACGCTGAGCCTTGCCAGAGGCCCGGGCCCGGCTCCCGCGGCAGACAAGGCCGAGTGACTGGGCCCCGGCGGGGCTGCCGGTGTCACCGGGCGGTGTCCCGGGAGCGCCTCGCTGCGAGGCCCCGCTCCGTTCCTCCCCGGGCTCCCTCTCCCCCCCCGCCCCGCGGCCTTTACCGTCGGCGGAGGTGCGGATGAGCTCTGCCATGGTGCGTGCGGGCTCCATGGCGCCGGTGCCGCTGAGCCTCGGATGGGGCGGGGGGCGATTGCCGGCTGTGCCCCCGGTGCTGCGGTCCCGAGCGCTCCCCGCTCCGGGAGCTGAGCCCAAAGCAGAGCCGGGAGCGCCGACAGCACAGCAGGGAATGGAAGGAAAGCTGGAGAGGAGCGCGAGACCAGCAGGAAGCGAGCGGTGTGGCACGGAGGAAGGAAACGCCAAGAGCCTGAGCTCACCGTGAGCCTCGGGCCATGCCGCGCTGAGCCTCACGAGCCCAGTGCGTGTTTATTGCTCTGCTGTCATCGGAACAAGCCTTTGTGCCCACGCTCGGTGTTTATTGCCATTGTTGTCGTTGTCCCTTTTCTGATGACAGAAAAGCCTGTGGCATGTCCAGCTCTTCTTTCCTTTGCACCGAGGTCAGGCCTCGCTGGGGCTGCAGCTCCAGTCTCTGCGACAGGGATAGAGAATGGCAGGAGCTGTGCCAGGGCAGGGCCAGGCTGGATTTTGGGAAAGGTTCTTCCCCAGAGGCTGCTGGCACTGCCCAGGCTCCCCAGGGAATGGGCACAGCCCCGAGGCTGCCAGAGCTCCAGGAGGGTTTGGACACCGCTCAGGCACAGGGTGGGATTTGGGGTGGCTGTGCAGGGCCAGGAGCTGCACTGGATGATCCCAGTGGGTGAGTTCCCCCTCAGGACAGTCTGTGGTTCTGTGCTGTCCCTGCAGAGCGAGCCAGCCTGGCCGGCGTGCGGCACATCGTGCTCGTGCTGTCGGGGAAGGGCGGCGTTGGCAAGAGCACCCTCTCCACTGAGCTGGCCCTGGCGCTGCGCGGCGCTGGCAAGAAGGTGAGTGAGCCTTTGGGGAGCTGAGCTCTGCCTTTTACCTCCCAGCCTTCAGCTTTTGCCCTTTTACGCTTTCCCTGTGGCTGTCCTTGGTGGGCAGCGTCTGGATTCTCCGTGAAAATGCAATTTGTGATGGTGAGATCCGGTTCGGGTAACTGGATGGGGTACTGCAGTTCATTTCTCTTTTATCTGTTTTATTAAATCACCCAATATTTATCGTTGAAATTGACAGCGGGGCGTGACTTTGCTGCTTTGTGGTGTCTCCCTCGCTCCCTCTGTGGGGTAAAGTGGGTGAGCTCAAGGACTCTTAAAACGGGGATAAAAAGGAAAATGTGTGGGCAGGAGACAGACTGAATTCCCTGAGGGTCTTTTTAAAGGCTCTGTGCAGCCATTGCCACTTGGGTTCTGGCATGAAGCGCTTGGAGATGCTCCTCGGGGAGAAGGAGCTCAGGAGGGACACGAAGTTTAAAGCATTTGTGTTCCAAATGCGGCTGCGGAGCCGCAGAGGCCGTGGTGGCAGCGCTGCGAGCGGCCCAGATCGGGGTGGCCGGGGGTTCCTGGGCCTGCCTGAAGGGCTGTGCTGTCCCCAGGTGGGCATCCTGGACGTGGACCTGTGTGGCCCCAGCATCCCACGCATGCTGAGGGCGCAGGACAGCGCCGTGCACCAGTGTGACAGCGGCTGGCTGCCCGTGCTCGCGGGCCAGGAGCAGCCCATCGCCCTCATGTCCATCGGCTTCCTGCTGGAGAGGCCAAACGATGCCGTGGTGTGGAGGGGACCCAAGAAAAACGGTAACTCTGGGGTTTGCTGCTGCTCAGACCTCCTGTGAACCCTCCTGGAGGTGCTGCTGCCTCCTGGAGAGGTCATTCCTTGGGGGAACAAAGCCCCCGTTCCACAAGGAGGGGTTGAAATCGCTCAGATGGGGAGAGTGCAGCACGTGTCGTGCTGACAGACAGCTTTGTCCCCTCTCCCCTGGGGCCCTGTGCCAAACCACCTGTGAAACCCATCGTGGTTTGGGTTTTTTTATTTGCCCCTTTTATTTCCGTAGCTTTGATCAAACAGTTTATCACTGACGTGGCCTGGGGGGAGCTGGACTTCCTCATCGTGGACACGCCACCGGGCACGTCCGACGAGCACATCTCCACCGTGGAGGCCTTGAGGCCCTACCAGCTGCTGGGAGCAGTCCTGGTCACCACACCTCAGGTAGGACATGTGCTGGGATCCAAAAAGCAGAGAGTTTTCAGAGCACTGGGCCTGTGGGCCAAAGCTTACAATTAAACACAGGGTTTGATCTAAGGCCCTGGGACAAGCTTCCAAGCTTAGGTGCTAGAAGCAAAAATGTGGATTTGTCATCAAAATACAGACATAGATAGAGAGAATAGAAGTAGTTACAGAGGTAACAAGAAGTCTGTAGAATAGATTCGTGTAGCAGAACAAGATTTGTCAGAAAAAGTCATGTTATTACTAGATGGAATTCCTTATTATTGCTTTAATAATGTAAACATCCTAGGTGTCAATATTCTATTGGCTAATAGAAGTTAGTTAAAGTTATAGTTAGAGTCTTTAAGGGACAATGCAAGTCAGGGTCCTGTGACTTTCAGCCGTGCTTTCAACACCTGCAGAAGACCTCACGCTTTTTGTTTCGTGTAGAAGATAAATAAACTGCGCCTTCAAGCATCTAGAAGTCCTGTCTCTTCCCTCATCGAAAGAACTCCCACAAACACTGAGGGCGGGCCAGTTAGCCTGCAGACACAGGGCTGGGACTCGTGGCAGGCAGCAGCTTTGGAGGGGGGGAAATACACGCCAGGTTGGCACTCGGCTGTCTGTGGGTGCTTGTTGTGCACATCTGCTCTGGAGCCGCAGTCGGTGTGGCCAGAGGGATCCCCAGTGCTGCTGTTCCCTCAGGCCGTGTCCGTGGGGGATGTGAGGCGGGAGCTGACGTTCTGCAGGAAGGCAGGGCTGCACATCCTCGGCATCGTGGAGAACATGAGCGGCTTCGTGTGCCCCCACTGCTCTGTGAGCTCTCCTCGTCTTATTGTACAGCCCTGGGGCTCTCGTGGGCTCTTCCTTGTGGTAGTGGGGTGTTGAGCTTTGGGTGGAGAGCTGGGAAATGCCGTGAGGGTGATGCTGTGAGCCGGGGAGAGGAGACGCTGCCGGCTTTGGGCTGTGCTCTCCTGAGGAGTACTGGAGAGGGCGGGGCACAGGGAATGCCTGGGGCTGGAAGGTGGCAGGGAGCTGGCTCTGCTCAGGGCCTCGCAGCTCCTGCCCCGTCACACGGGGCTCTGGCCTTCCTGACTCACTGCTTTTCCTCCTTCAGGAGTGCACAAACATCTTCTCCAAGGGGGGAGGCGAGGAGCTGGCCAAGCTCGCCGGGGTGCCCTTCCTGGGTGAGTGGCCTCTCGAGCAGAGCTCTGCTCAGGGCTGATCTCCTGGTGCTCTGGGAGGGCTGAGCACAGGGCCAGGCGGGGCTGTCCTGTGAGCCCCAGGCAGGGCTGGGCTTTGTGCTTTGCTTCTCTGCCGTCCAAACTCCTCACAGTGGGCCCCCGGCCCCCCCAGATGCCAGCTGCCTGCTCTGACTGCTGACGTGATGGTGACAGTGTAAACAGGCTCGGAGCTCCGTGAGAACCATGTTGGAATGTCTGGAGCCTTCCCAGGAAATGGGGGCTGAGGGCTGGAGCTGTCCCTGGACAGGGCTGGGATCGGGTGGGAGAGCCCCTCTCATGAAGCACCAGTGTGGGCTGGGGTCTTGGACCCAGAGGAGGTAGTTGCAGGTGAGAATTATCTCCCAGAGAGCTCAGGGAGGGCAGGGGTGGCTCTTCCCTACCACTTCCCCTGGAGCTGACTGTGGCAGTGTGTTTTTTATCCCTGGCTGCAGACCTTGGCCCTGCAGGCAGCGAGCTCTCACTCTCCCCTCCCCTGTCCCACAGGCTGCATCCCCCTGGACCCCCAGCTCAGCCAGAGCCTGGAAGAAGGCAGAGACTTCATGCAGGAGTTTCCCAAGAGCTCTGCCTTCCCTGCCTTGACTCATATCGCCCAGCAGATCTTGGATGCATCGCAGAAGAGCTCCTGAGGAGGGTGTGGAGCTGGACTGGTGCCAGACTGGCAGCCCCAGCAGCTGGAAGGGGATGCAGGAGCTGTTTAACTCAAACTGTCTCGCTGGCCCGGGAGGGAGGGAGGGGCAGCACAGGTTCCTGCTGCTGCTGGCAGTCCCAGGGGGAAGGAGCTGCATCCCCTCGGACTCAGAGAGACTCTGGAGCTGCAGAGTTGAGTGCTGTTCTTCCCTCAGCGTTCCCACATGGCTCTGATCACCTGGATCATGGCTCCATGTGCTGCTGCCTTCTCCTGCTGCCCCTGCCTGACGGATCACACAGGCCTTGCTTCAGTGGCTGAGTGGTGCTGGGTGCTCCTGTGTGAAGCCAGGCCAGAGCCCTGTGCTCGGGATTGTCAGCTCATCGATTCCTGGTGAGGGCACAGCGTGGGCTGGGCGCGAGGAAACACCTTCAGGAGCTGCATCCCATCGTGCTGGGAACGAGGCCTCAGGCTTGTGTGACTCAGGAACAGTTTTCAAGGTCCAGGCAGTAAACTTCTTAAAATGCAAGTCTGCGACTTCTGTTTTTCCATGGCTTCAGGCCTCGCTGTCTCTGGGTCTCGGCCCTTCAAGGAGCTTCCTGCTTTTCCCTGGTTTCCTTGCTGGAATTCAGCTAAATCTCTCTTATAACAGTGTCAGCATCCAGCCTGTCCCTTGTCTTGCTCTGAGCTGGCCCTGGCAGCTTCATGGGATGCTTTTGCCCCGGCTGTTCTCCAGCCCCAGCCTGGCTCCTCCGTGTCCCCAGGCTGTTCCCGCTTCATTCACTTCCCAGCGTCCTGTTCCCTGCTGCTGCTCCCTTGGGACCTGCCCTCCTCTCGCAGCTTTGAGTTAAGCTGGGGATGCAATGAAGGTGGTGGCCTTGCATCTCATCTCCCTCCCTCCTGGACTCTGAGCCCCTCCTGCCTGCCTCCCTCTCCCGCTTTGGGACTCACCCTCCCAGGGAGGTTTTGGGAAATCCTGGATTTCCACTGCTGAGACTGCATTACAGCAGGCAGGCGCTGCCTGCAGGAGAGTAGGAGCAGCATCCAGCCCTGCTCCCGCTGCACAAGGACCCACACCCGAGCAGGTTTCCCCTCATGCAACTTTCCAGGAAAATTTTCTTTGACCTTTGGACACTTATCTGGGATTTGGAGAGCTGGGCAGTAGCGCTGGAATCTGTCACGGCTGTTGGCTTCTGTGGGATAGCTGGGCATTTCCTGCTCCCTCCCTGGGAACGTGCCACCCACCCAGAGCTAGCAGGAAATGCTGGGAGCCCCCCGGAGCCTGAATCCCTCTGAAATCCTGAGGGGCTCTGGGGAGAAATCCCAGTCGTGGGCAGCACGAGCTTTGGAACAAACATAACTTACAAGGTGGGTTGCAATAGCTCCAAAGGTTTATTTGTCTGCTGCCATTTATCAGGTGAGCAACGAGTGGCTCTCTGTGCCCTGCCTACACCTGCTGCTGCAAGGAATCGTTACAGCAAGTCCTCTGCCCCCTTCCCTAAACTCCGGGGGGGGTGGCTTTTAGGATTTCTCCGCTGCTCCATGGCAGGAAAACGCTTTGTTTTGTCTCATAAAAGGCCTGGCCTGGGCAGGGCTGCCCCTTGCTGTGGCTGCAGGGCTCGGGGTGCAGCATTCCCTCATCCAGAGACACACCTGTGGGGAGCAACCATGCTCTGCCCTGGGGGCTGCTATTTAAATATTCAAGGACTGAACTACTCAGTTGGAAGCCCAGGGGGCTGTCGCCCATCCAGCATCATCCGAGCAAGGCTGCTGCTGGAAGCGGTGGCAAATCTGTGCTCGTCTGGGGTGGCCACAGAGCCCCAGCTGCTGCTGCTGCTGCCCCGGGGAGGCCGGGCCGGGGCCGGGGAGGTGGCGGAGGAGGAGGGTCCCTGGGAGGGGCCGGCTCAGCAGTGAGCAAAGCTCTCCTCGGCAGTGTCGCGGAGGTCCAGCCCCGCCAGCCCCGGGGGGTGCAGGCAGGTGAGGTTGTTGTAGGTGTAGATGGGGACGTGGGTGTCGTCCCCGTCGGCCACCGACTGCACGAAGCGCGGCACCACGGCCGGGTGCTGCAGGGACAGGTCCCGCAGGCCCTTCAGCGAGCAGTTGCAGTGCCAGTTGTTGCCCCCCAGCCACAGCTGCTCCAGGGCGAAGGGCGGGCACAGGAATGCCACCGAAAAGGTCTCCAGGGAGTTATTCCTCAGGTTGAGGTACCGCAGGTTGGCCAGGGGGGAGATGACGCTATTGTCCAGTGTCTCCAGGTGGTTGTGGGAGAGGTCGAGCCAGAAGAGTCTCTGAAACGGGCTGAAGGTGTCCTGGGAGATCTCCAGGAGCTGGTTGGAGGAAAGGAAGAGGTACTCCAGGTTGCTCAGCCCCACGAAGAGCCGGGGCGAGAGGTGGCTCAGCCTGTTGTGCTTCAGGTCGAGCTCCAGGAGCTCGTGCAGTTCGCTGAAGCTCTGGTCCTCGATGAGAGAGATGCTGTTGTGCTGCAGGAAGAGCCGCCGCAGGCTGGAGAGCCCCGAGAAGGTGTTGGCTCGGATCCTGCCCAGGCAGCTGTGCTCCAGGTGGAGGCTGTGCAGCTTGGTGACCCCCTTGAAGACAAAGTCAGGCAGGACCTTGATGCAGTTGGCAGCCAGGTGCATCACCGCCACGTTGTGCAGCCCCAGGAAGGCCCCGGGCCTGACGTCCTGCAGCTGGTTGTTGTTGAGACTGAGCACCTCCAGCTGCCCCAGCCCCTCGAAGGTTCTTTCCGCCAGGCTCCGGATCCGGTTGTGCCCCAGCTGCAGCTCCTCCAGGAACTGCAGGTCCTTGAAGGTCCTGGGCCTGAGGCTGGCGATGGAGTTGGTGGACAGGCGCAGGACGTGCAGGCTCAGGAGGCCCAGGAAGGTGTCCTCATAGAGCGAGACCAGGCGGTTGTGGGACAGGTCCAGCCAGCGCAGGGACTTCATGCCCATGAAGGCACGGGGTGCGATGGCGTTGATCTGGTTGTGGTTCAGGTACAGCTTCTGCAGCTTCTGCAGCTTGACGAAGATGTTGATCTTGATGCCCTTGAGAGCGTTCCCGCTCAGGTCCAGCTCCTTCAGCTCGGTGAGGCTGCAGAAGAGCTGGTGCTGGAGGTAGGGCAGCTTGTTCCCAGCCAGGATCAGCTCCCTCAGGTTGGGCAGGTCGTGGAACACCTTGTCGGGCAGCACCACCAGCGAGTTCCAGCCCAGGTTCAGGTACCAGAGGTTGGAGAGCCCGGCAAACAGCCCTTCCTCCACCTTGCTGAAGTGGTTGTTGTTGAGGCTGAGGGACACGAGGTTCTGGGTGTGCAGGAAGGTGTGCGGCGCCAGGTGCTTGAGGCGGTTGCGCTCCAGGTGCAGGTGGTAGAGGCCGCGCAGCCCGTGGAAGGCGTGCTGCTCCACGGAGCCCAGCTGGCTGCTCTGCAGGTCCAGGAAGTCCAGGCCCGACAAATTCCTGAAGGCAGCTGCTGGCAGCAGCGTGAAGTTGTTGCCGTCCAGCCACAGGGCCTTGGCGTTGAGGGGCACGTCCTCGGGCAGGCGCGTCAGGTTGCGGCCGCTGCAGAAGACGTTCAGCTCCTCGCTGTAATCGTCCAGGCTGCAGGCGCAGGGGCTGGGGCAGCGCGGGCCGTCCCCGTCCCCCGGCTCCTTCGGGGGGTCTCCCCCGGGGGGCTGGGAGGCGGCGGCCAGCAGCAGGGCCAGGGGGAGCAGGAGGGGGATGCCTGCTGGGGGTGGAGGGAAGGGGACGCTGTCAGTGCAGGGCGATGGCTGCTCTAGGGGACACCCTCGGGACCCCTGGGCCGGGGCGCCCGCACTGCTGAGCTCCGGGGGAGGGGGAATCGCAGGGGTCGCTCCCAGCCTGCTGCACACACGGGGCAGCTGTGGGAGGTTTTAGGGGCTGGATCCTTTGGGAAACGGTCCAGGATCACCCCCTCACTCCTACTGCAGCTCTGACCCCTCGGGACGCCCCCTTTCCCCCCCCCAGTTCATCTCTGTACTGCAGCGGCAGCTTCTGGCTTTAATGGGGAAAGGCTCCCAGACCCCTGTCCCCCTTCCTCCCCAGCTGCCCCCTTTGACTCCCTCAGCACTGCAGAGTCTCAGTACCGCGGTCCCTGCCCATCCCTGCGCTCCCCATCCAGCTCTGGGCTCCGCCCTGCAGTGCCTGCAACCCCCCCAGGCAGCTCGGGGCCCCCCAAAATGTCTTATTGGCAGCGGAGGAGGAGCAGAGAAAAGGGTGACAGAAGCCTGGGCAGAGTCTGAGCGTGTCCCCCCCAGTCCCTGGCTGTCCCCCCAGCCTGGCCGAGGGCAGTTCCAGCCTCACCTTTGCCTGCGCTCATGGCGGCGGGCAGGGCAGGGCTCCTGCTCCCGCTCCCGCTCCGCTCTCCGGCCCCTCCGACTGCGCAGGGATGGATGGAGCAACCACCTTGACGCCTGTCCAGCCGCCCGCCCGGCCGGGCTTAACCCCACTGCTGCTGGCCCGGGCCGCGGCTGAGCCCCGGGGACAGCCTGGCCAGGGACAGTGGCACCGGCGCGGGCTCCTCGCTGCTCCCCCGACTCTGGGACTGCCTTCAGGGCAACTCAGGATGGGGGAGTGGAATGAGATGTGCAGGAACCTGGTGGGGGTCCTGCAGAGGGTGGTCCTGCCAGAAATGGGGTTTGTGTGGGCTGTGAGCTCGGAGGGAGGATCCTCACAGGGCATCCCTCCACCGTGCCCTGAGCTCCTGGAGGGTCCTGAGCAGCAGCACTGACCTTTCCCTGCTCTGCTGGGCATGCCCTGGCACGAGCCCTCGCAGGGCGTCCTCGCTTTCCATCAGGACACAAAAGCCGCGCTCTGGGGCTTGGAGCATCCACAGGACACAGGGATTAAAGGTTTGGGGATCAGCCTTGGTGCGAGATGGGCTGAAACACATGGGGTTTTGTGGTGGTGCAAGTGGGAAATGGGAAAAATTCTTCTCTGTCTGGCACTAAAAAGCTCAGGGACAGAACCCTCAGCCCCTCCTGCACATTTGCGCATTTTCCCCCCTGTCTTGCCCTGTGGGTGGGGAAGGTGCTGGGAGCTCTGCACCCTCCTGTGCCCAAGGGGAAACAGAGCAAAGCCTGTGTCCCCCCGCTGAGGTGGTGGCTGTGGGGCTCCCCACAGCTCCTCTGCCAGTTCCCCATCCCGTGGATGAGGGTGGGTGATGCTCCAGGGCTGGCAGATCACGCTCTGCCCTGGCAGCTCTTCAAAGCCACCCTGGGGAGGCAGCTGACCTTAGCGTGTATCCCAGGTCATTTCCCCACCAGGCTCCAACACAGATTCTGTGGAATCTTTTACCAGTTTCCAGGAAAGAAAGAGAAAGAAAAAACCCCAGCAAGAGGAGCCCTGCAGCGAGTGACTGTCAGATAGAAAAGCCATGGCTGAAGCTTCCCCTGTCCGAGTAGCCCCACTCCTCTCTGGAGATGCACCAGGCTGGCACCACTCGCACCTCCGGGAGCAGGAACCTCTGCCCTGGGGCTGCTCTTCCCAGCCCTGCTTCCCCCGGGCTGGTTTGGGAGGTGCAGGGGGGAGCATTCCCTACCATTCCCACCCCACCACGCTCCCACCTTGCCCCTTCCCACGGGAGCCTGGCCCTTCCCCAGCTCACAGGCCACGCCTGGCCCTGCCCCAGGCACTGCCATGCCCATGGGAAGAGGTGTTGGAGAGAGACACCCAGGCTCCAGCCTTGCCACCCAGCTTTCCCACAGGCTCCCCTTTCCTCTCTTCCCTTTTGGCCCTGAGCGGAATTCTCCTCCCCCTCTATTTTAATCCTGTCTTCTGGGAATTTATAGATCAGGAGGGAGAAATGAGGGATAGAGATACGTGCACCCACTAATAGGCACTAAGCACATATTGACACAAGGTGTAATCAATCTGGAAGCTAAAAAGAGCTGAACCAGCACAGGCCAGTCGGCCAAAACCCACAAAACCTCGTTGGGAAGTTTAAACAAGCCCTGCCTGCAGCTGGGAGCAAGTTTATCCCTGCCTCCAGCAGCCCTCCCCGAGGAAATATCAAATGAGATGCAACGGGAAAATAAGGAGGGTAAATAAGGAAACCCCTTCCCAGTGCGGTTGTGGTGCAGGGAGGAGCTGGACCCATCTCCACCTTTAGAGATCCTTTAGGCATCTCCTCCAGGCCTGTCTCCTCCCAAACCCCCTGGCCCCTCTCCTCCAGGCCCGTCCCATCTCCCGGGGCCGGAGATGCTGGGACCCTGCAGGGGTTGTTCCCTGCACCGCAGGCCCCACAGCTCCACAGCCACCCCGTCCCACAGTGTCCCCAGCCAGTGTGGACCCCCCTGTCTGATCCCCCACCGCTTCAGCCCCGGCAGATAAACTCCAGGGCCGGGACCAAAGTCTGAGCCCCTCCCCTGGTTGCCATGGAGAAGGCTGTAATGGTATTAGGAAAAGCAGCAAAATCATTCAAAAGTAGTTTCTAAACCTATTTAAACTCTAAGGAATCATTTACCTTCCCCAGCAGCCCTGCTGTGCCTGCTCCCCAGGGAGCTACCCGGTCCCCTCGGGTGGGACGTGCCCCCAGCTGGCCCTGCTGTCCCTGTGCTGTCCCTGGGCTGGGGAGGTGACAGTGCGGGGCCACCTCTGCTGTGGGACCCCGGGAGACCCCCGGTCCATCCCCACCCAGCCAGGCTGAGTGACCAGGGACATTGTGGACACCTGCAGGGACAGCACCCACCCAACGAGCCCTGAGGGGAGCAGGGAGGTGACACGCGTGCCATTGTCACAGCTGAGTTAGGGAGTATTTTTAGCGAATCTTGCCAAATATTGTCCCTGTCTGGAGGAGAGCATCTCGCGTTGCCGAGGTAACCAGCACTCCTGCTCCTCGTTCAGGACCAAAAACGTGCCCAGAGACGAGGGGAAGCGTGACACCAGCAGCACGGGGCTTGTGCCACTCTCCTGGGGACACCAGCAGTGACCAAGCCCCAGGAATGGTGTTTTTCTCACTGACCACCCACATTTCTGCTCATCCTGCTCCCTGCTGCTGGAGATGGCGAGTGGGGAGTGGTGGCAGCTGCTGGTGAAGGTCCCCATGGGCATCTCTGAGTGCCACCTGCTGCCCTGCCACCGCTGCAGAGCCTCGGGGGGAGATTGGGAAAGGTGCCTGATGTTCTGGCAGCTCCCAGGGAAGCCGATTACTGCCCTGCTGGCCCAGGTGGCCACGTGGAACCGCATCACCACCACAGCCTGGCCAGACTGGTCGGACTGGGAGAGGTGAGCACGTCCCCAGGACATGACTCAGGATGGCCAGGGCCGTTGCTGGTGGCAAAGATGGGAAAATCCCCGAGCACTGAGGCGTGGGGGAAAGAGGCGGCCCTGGGAGCTGGGATTTGGAGGTGCTTGAAGGCAGGGAATGGCAGGAGAACAGTGGCTCAGAATGAAACAGGACTGGGGGAGTGAGCAGGGGGAAGGGAGGCAGCCCTAACTCATCCTGAGGACAGTGCCAGGGTGGGCTGGGAAAGAGGAATGCTGTTCTCCAGATCCCAGACTGGGCCTGGATGGAGGCAGCAGCCCGGTGCTGGGGATGCCTGGCTGGAGGGAGCACAGCTTTTCCTGCTGCCCCGGGTCCCAGGGCCACAATCCCACCCCGTCTGCTTCCCTGCGCTCCCTGCTGTCCCCACTGCCCTGCAGGGAAGCACCTGGAGATGCCGGGGGGGTGACAAACGGGACACGGGGTGGCAGCGGGTCCTGGCATCCCACAAACCCGGAATCTCCTGGGCTGTGTCACGAGAGGGATGTTCAGAAGGGCAGGAGATGATTCTCCCCCTGGAGCGCACAGACACCCACCCCTGGTGTCCCAGGATGGGGCAGACCTGTCAGGATGGGGCAGAGCAGATCCAGAGGGGACCCTGGAGATGGTTGGGGGCTGGAAGAACCTTCCCTGATTTTTCTGGGGGAATTGAGAGAGGTTCTGCAGCTGCCTCCTCCTCTCCCTTCTCCAGGCTGGGAGAGCTTGTGGCAGCCTGGGGGCTTGGAAAAGTGTCAGAGAAGAGCAAACGTATGTTTGCTGGTAGATCTAGAAGTTGTAAGTTATTGTAATTGGTTTTAATGTTTGTAGCCACCTCTGTAATATTATTTTATCTTTTATTTTTTTTCTTTTAATAGGCAGGAGGTAGGGATGCAGGGCAGCCACAAGCCAGAAAAAGTAGGGAGAGGAAAAAAAAAAAATTTGGATTAGACTGCAGATAGTAAGTAGGGACAGGAATTATTATTTCATAACGTGTCAATTAACACCTGATTCGGACCAATTTACAGGATTTGTCCCAGGTGGACAGGCAGCCTTTACTCAGTTCGGAAAAGGAACATATATTATTTATATGCGTTTGAAAAAAGCCAGGAGAAAGGGTGGTGACTTTAAACTGGGAGAGGGTGGATTTAGGTTGGATACAACAAGAAAATGGGAGGGGATCGCTGGGAGCCGGGTGTCCAGAGGGTTCCCCATCCCGCGGGCATCCCGGCAGGAGTTTGGCAGATCCGGGAGAGGACGCGAATTCCCTTTGCTGGCGCTGGAAGCCAGATGGAGCCCGTGACTGCGCCGAGGCCGTGCGGAGAGCTCGGGGAGGGGGAGCTGCTCCCCCTGCTCCGCTCGGGGTCCCTTTGGGGCGGTGTGGGACCCTGCCCAGGGCTGCGGGAGAGGTGACAACAAACAGCGGGCTCCAAAGCTTCCCCTGGAGCTCCTGTGGATTTATTTAGGAGCGGTTTCATCTCTTAAAGCCGCGATCCCGGGGCTGCCTTTAAGGTGTAACTGAGCTTAAGCGCGAAAACCCCTCAGGATTTGGGATCTGGGTCTAGAGGGGTTGTGTGGTTTTTAATCCGGAATGGTGGTGGAGATCCCAAGCCGCAGTGACATCCCAAAACTTCGTTTCTCAGCCCGAATCCACTTTTTGCGGTGTTGACTGGGACAAAATTGGCTTCGTGTTCCCACCCCGTGGGAAAAGGAATCGCTGTCGTTCCTGGTGCCGGTGGGGCACCTGCCCCACAGGTGCGCTGGCATAAATACCGCCGTTGTAAATAACAATTAGAGCGGTAATTGTCCTCTGCCGCCTGGGACGAGCTCGCTGCGGCTCAGGGAGCACCCGAGTGTCAGGAAAATGAAGCCACAAACACCAGAGGTTTGTATCCATAAAGGAGACAGAGGAGTCCCATTACGGTATTTGAATAAAGGGAGAGGCCATGGGGCATTCCGCTGGGGTCTCTCGGGTTTTGGAGGTGTAGCCTCCCTTTTTATCCCAGTTTCCCTCTCTCTTTCCCCATTGCTGAGGTACTTGAGAGGTACGGACTTCCCAGAATGCCTGATACCTGGGATTCCCCTCCAATGTATAACCCTCCCTTTTAGTTTTTAATTCTTATGGAATTTATGGGTTTTCCCTATTGTTTCTTTCATCTTTCAATATCCAGTATCATTTATCANACGGGTGGGGCTGTTCCCCCTCCACCCCCAGTCGGGATTTTGGGGTCCGGGACAGCGAGATGGAGGTGCCTGTCCTTGGGGTGTCCGTGTGGGGCTGAGACCCCTCGGGCCACGCCCGGGAGTGGAGCTGCTGCTCCCCGGAGCTCCTCCGTGTGCCCGAGCCCCCGGCGCCGTGGGCAGGGTGTGAATTCGGCTCCGCGCTGGGTGTGAAGAGACTGTGAATTCTCATCAACACTTTCATTACCTTAATAAAATTACTTCAGGTCTGTTAAGCTCTTTTGCAGCAAAACAAGCCGTAATTGCGCGGTTTGCTCGCTTCTCCTTCCCCTGACCCCCCCGAAACTCTCAGCCCCGGGGTCTGGGCTCTGTGCACCTTCACTCGGCGGCTCTGGGGTCTCCTGCAGCAGCCGAGAGCAGGTCAGGAGCTCGGCTCGTCACGGAGCTTCTGTCAGGATGGCCCCTCTCCCTCTCATCCGCTGACAGATCCTAAGGAGTTATTCAGAGCTCTGGGCTTTTTTGAACATTATATTGTCAAAGCTTTATTTCTGTGGGAGACAGATTCTTACCTAAACTCACCCACTCTACAGAAATAGCAGCAATAATAAGCCTGAAATGAGGAGATTAAGAGCTGGAATTCATTTTAAAATCATAGAAGAGTTTGAGTTAGAAGGGACCTTTAAATTCTCCCAGTCCACCTGATTTTACCCCTGTTGGAGGTTTTCCAGGGTTATCCATTCTGCCTTGCCCTCCCTGTTACCCTCACTCTGACCCTGGAGACTCTTAAAATACTTTTGGTTGTGAGATTTGTCCCATTCCAGCCTGGCAGGTCCCAGTTTGGAGCCAGCAGCAGCACCCAAACCAGCACAACCCAGATTTAGCACTGTCTGGGCTGATCTGGGCTTGTTCCAGTGCGTGCTTTGATATAAAACATCTTTTTGCACGTGGCAGCTCTGAGGTGAGGGGATGAATTGGGAAAGGTCTTTCCTGCCATCCAGAACTCTGAGATCCTGGGACCTTTTGGGCAGCTCGTTGGCACGGGAGGTTCGAGGACTGCAGAGATGGAGAGGAAGCAGCCTGGAGGAAAATTAGATACTATGGGATGGGCTTGGAGCAGGTGGTTGGTTTAGTGGGTTAATTATTGGGTTAACCAGACCTTGGAATCATGGAATGGGGAATGGATTGGGTTGGGAGCAACATAAACGTTCACCCAGTTCCCCTGCTGTGGAACACCTCCCGCCAGCCCAGGTGGCCCCAGGTCCCTCCAGCCTGGCCTTGGACTCTTCCAGGGATGCAGGGGCAGCCACAGCTGCTCTGGGCAATCTTTCACCACCCTCACAGCCAAGTATTCCTTCCCAATATCCCATCTAACCCTGCTCTTTATTTGTTTTCAATTTCTCCTCTCTCACCTTAAAACCTTCCCCCTGCTCTGTCACTGCTGGCCCGTGTAAAAAGTCACTCTCCCTCCCTCTTGCTGGAATATCCCAGCCCTGGAGATGGAGGGCAGCCAGCTTTGGGAAAGGTCCAAAGCAAGGGCTCGTGCCCCCTCGCTGGCAGAACTGCTGCCCTGGGGACGTTCCTGAGCCGCTTGTTCCAGTGTCTGGGCTGAGCTGGGAATTCAGGAACCTCCTGGGAAGTGCCGTAGCTTTCCCTCCAGCAGCTCCCGGGCTGGCTCTAAGATTTGGAGCCACCTTAAAACTGAGGTGGAGCCTCTGGTAACCGAAGTTGGTAGCAACAGGGCAGGACCTCCTGGGAGAAGTTCCTTGGAGATCCTTGAGTCCTTCCTTGGCTTCTCAGTCGCTGCCTGCGCAGCACTGCGCAGAGATCCCGGCCTCTGAGCACATGGATCTTGGAATTGTTGCGGAGAATGAGAGTGTGAGTATTCCGACAGAGCATCTTGCTGACCAAAAATACAGATATGAAGGTCTGCAGCACCTTCCCGGGTCATAGAACCAGCACTCTGCCAAGGAAATCCTGACTGCTGGGGAGAATTGGTGGCTGGTGGTGGGTGAGGGGCAGGGGGAGAGGAGGGCTCAGCTGGAGCTGCTCTGTCCCTCCAGGAGCAGCTGGACGACAGGAACGAGGAGATGCACCAGAATGGAGACCCACAGGAGGAGTTGGGGAAGCTGCCTGGCTCAAAGACAGACTTCCCAGCCAGGATGGTCCTCAGCGAAGAGGAAAAACTGAAGGTAAAAACTCTGGGAGTTGGAGAGAACTGAGCTGGGAAGCGTGTGAGGCCAGCAGACCCACAGTGGGAAATCTGGGTGGAAACTCTTCCTTCTGTGAGGCCATGTGTTATGCTCAAACATCACATTGGCCTCAAGATCCATCCACAGCCTTCACTGACTTTCTCTCTCCCAGATTTCCAAAGACCTCGTGGATCTCCAGATCGAGACAAACAGAATGAAGGAGCGTTATGAGACGGAGAACTTCGGGCTGAAAAATATGGTACCCGCATTCGGGAACAGCTGAGCTCAGCCCTGCCAATACCTTCACCCAGCTCTGCAGCTCCTAACACGCCCACCTTTACTTTGCTTAGCGCTTCTCTTGGCTTTAGACAGAGCTGAATGCCCCCCCCCTGCGCCCCAGATCCCAAACATCTCCCACAAAATCACCTCCCATGAAATCATCTCCCTTCACTGTGGTGATCTCCTTTGCCCCAGGAGACCCCACAATGCACAGAACAGTCCAGGTTTGCAGCCCGTGCTGCTGAAGGAGTCTGCAGTGGTTTGTTGGTGTTCTCAAGGCAGTTTATCAGTTCCTTATCAAAAGTAGATTTCTCTGCCCTGCCAGGGTTGGCACAGAACGCGTCCAGAGACACACTGTGCCCGCCCCGGGTCAGCTCTGATCTTTGATACTAATAACTACCTATTTAATGTTTCTCATTAATTACCAACCCGTGCCTCTCACACCACACTGTCCAGATCTGTGTCAAACCAATCCCAAAGTGCCAGCAGCACCAAGAAGATGGAGGTGATGAAGAAGAACAAAAGATAACATGGCACGTGTAAAGATTCTCCATCTTGTGCCTCAGACCCCCCTGTACAGATCTCCAACCCCCCTGTACAGGGCTTTAAAGCCCCCTATACATACACTCAAATTATTTTCTTTTTACTTATAACTACTACTATTTCTCTATCTAAGTTCATACAAAGTTGCCAACCTGTTCCATGGATTAGAATCAGAGCCACAGGCATTTTCAGTATCATTCCAGGGTCCCTGACACCTCTGGCAAGGCTGAAAAGCCTCCTGAGCAGGTTTTGGGTCGGCCAAAGGCATCATAGGAACCCCCAGGGTTCCAACATGCTCCTGCTGCTGGCCTGTGCCACGTGTGAGCCCGCTGCCCACGCTGTGCAGATGCAGGCCCTGGAGAGGCGGGTGCAGGAGCTGGAGCTGGGCAGCGCCAGGGTCATGGCGGAGCGGGATTCCCTGCGGGAGCGCCTGCGTGCCCTGGAGAGCAGCCGGCAGGAGCTGGCCGAGGAGTTCATCATCCTGAAGAGCAACTACCTGGCCCTTGGCAGAGAGCTGGAGCAGGAGGTGAGAGAGGCCACAGGGTCATCCCACAGCTCCCAGCTCGCCTCGCATTTCCCTGCAGTGCAGGTACCGTGTTTGGCTCCCGCTTGTGTGTCCCTGTCACAGGTCAGCTCCAGGGAGGCTTTTCATGCAATTGTACAAATGTTCTTGATGAAGGGACCTCTTAAATGCCACTGAGGGACACCTCCCACTGTCCCAGGCTGCTCCAAGCCCATCCAGCCTGGCCTTGGGCACTGCCAGGGATCCAGGGGCAGCCACAGCTGCTCTGGGCACCCTGTGCCAGGGCCTGCCCACCCTCACAGGAACAATTCCTGCCCAATATCCCATCCAGCCCTGCCCTCTGGCAGTGGGAGCCATTCCCTGTGTCCTGTCCCTCCATCCCTTGTCCCCAGTCCCTCTGCAGCTCTCCTGGAGCCCCTTCAGGCCCTGCAAGGGGCTCTGAGGTGTCCCTGGAGCCTTCTCTTCTCCAGGTGAGCACCCCCAGCTCTCCCAGCCTGTCCCAGAGCAGAGGGGCTCCAGCCCTGGGGCATCTCCATGGGCTCCTCTGGACTCTCTCCAGCAGCTCCAGGTGCTGCTGCTGTTGGTCCCAGGGCTGGAGGCAGCTCTGCAGGTGGGGGTCTCACCTGAGGGGGCAGAATCCCCCCTCCTGCTGCCCAGGCTGGGGCTCAGCCCAGCACAGGGGGGTTCAGGACATGTCCCACCCCTGAGCTGTGACCCAGCGTGCCCTGGCCGTGGGATTGTCTCCAGGGATTTGGTGTAACACAGCTCCTCCTCACAGGGCTGGAACAGAGCTGGGACAGGGTTGGGAACAGAGCTGGGACAGGGCTGAGGACAGGGCTGGGATAGAGCTGGGGCAGAACTGGAGACAGGGTTGGGGACAGGGCTGGAAACAGGGCTGGGGGCAGAGCTGGGGACAGGGCAGTGACGGGGCTGGGACAGGGCTGTGCCCACGCTGACCCTCTGCTCCCCCGGCACCCCGCGGGCAGAGCCCTCCCGCTGCCCCGGCGGCCCCAGGCGGTGGCCGGAGGTCACGGTGGGGCTGCCCGGGGCCGGTCCCTCCGCGCTGCCAGCGCGCTTTGTTTCCCTTTTTTCTGCTTGGCTTGCGCAGCCCGCACGTGAACGGATTGGAGCCGCTCGCATTTCGGGCGGCGGCGGGAAGGGGGCCTGGCAGCTTTCTGGTCGACAAGTTTATAAAAACACCGAATTCGAGCGAGTTTGTGGTGGTTCCTTTAAAGACAGACACCTTCCCGCTGATTGCTAGCTTAGCACTGATTAACCAGAGGCTTTTGGACCCAAATTTGTGCATTTCTTTGGCTACTTCAACAGCCCTTCCTCTGTCCCCTCCCTCTCCCCCCTCCCGCTTCTCCTTTTTGAATCGGATGGAATGACTGACACCCTCCTGCTCCCTCCCCCAGCAGATAGTTGAGCTGCCTCAGCTCAATGACCTGGTTTTCCACGCCGAGCTGTGCTGGGAAGATGTGGAGCAGGAATGCTGCTTTGGTCCAGTGTGTCTGGACGGGCTCTGGCAGAGCAGGATAATGATCATCCGCGAGTTAGTGACCCTTGCGGAGAGATCGTTTGTCTCCCAGAAGTTGAGAAATGGGAAAAGGAGGAGAGCTCAGCTCTTGCGGGGGGCGATCCCACCCTGCGATCCCGCCGAACACGAGGCAGAGCCGCCCTGCTCCCGGCTCAGGGAGAAGCAGCTCAGCCACCAGCACTCTCAGCTGCTTCTTGTCCCCAAGGGGGTGCAATGTGTTTGTCAAAAACTGGATTTTCAGGCAGCTGACATCTCTAAATGATGGGTTTAGCAGGTTAGTGGTAATAACACACTGTTTTCACGTGGATCCTGGAGTGTTTCAGGGAGAGAAAGCATGGGGATTCAGTTCTTTGGCAGATGGCATCCTGAAAAATCAGAGTCATGGGATGCTTTGGGGTGGAAGGGACTTTAAAGCACATCTCATTCCACCTCCCGCCGCGGGACACCTTCCCCTAAACCAGGCTGCTCCAAGAAGCGGTGAAGCGGGTCCAGAGGTGAATTCCTTGGATGTCCTCCATATGCCGAGGAGTTTACCCCAGTTCCTTGGCTGCGACTCCCAAAAATCCCTGCCTGAAGCCAGAGAGGCTCTGACTTGGCAGCCCGGGACTTGTCGCGACATGGGCCTCTTGCTCATTATTTTCCCAGTGCGGACTTTCCCAAAGGAAATGGGGAAAAGCAGCCTGTGGTTCTGCCCCCTCCCCTTCCCCGCGCTCTTCTGGGGGAGACAAAGAACCTTTTACACATTCCCAATTACAAGTGCTACTTGTGACCTTGCCAATATGTTGTCATGGCTGCTTGGCGCAGGAGCGGCTCGGCGAGTTCATTCACGGCCCCTTGTCCGGGAACAGTCGGAGCCTCTGAATTGTCGCGGCTCCATTGTCCGCGGGATCCGCACATCCCCGGCTCTGTCCCGGCCGCACAGCGGCCTTGCCCGGCCCCTGGGAAGTGCCAGGCGGGAGATGCCAGGCAGGCACTCGCTGCCTGTTTTCTGACTCGCTGTAAATTCTTCCTTTTCAAGGCTCTGACCTTTCCTCGCTCTCTGTTTCCTTCTCCTTTTGTCCCCCGGGTTCGGCGGCAGCCCCGGAGGGGGGACCCAAACCCTCTCTGGGTTCCACGCCGGGGTTTTCCCTGGAGCCACACCAGGCTCGGGAGCGCAGGAAAGGCAGCGAAGCCCAACTCAAACCGGGGACTGCCCCTTTTTTTTTTGCGGGGGGGGGGGGCAAAACCGGTCCTTGTGACCCCTGTGATCAAACTGTCAGGGCTGACAGCTGCAGATGGATCGCTGAGGGCCGGGGAACAAGCGGGCTGTCTCTGCGGAGCTGTCAGGTTTCACAGCTGTATATCTCACCTCTTTGTGAGCCTCCTTTCTCCTCGCTCTCCCCCGGCCCACCCCGTGCTATCTTTTGATAAGCCATTCTCTCCACGGATGACTCAGATGACCTCTGCCTCCCATCCTCCCGATTCACTGCCATGGTAACAATTACTCAAGCTTGTCCCCAGTCATAAACCCCATCAAAGCTTTGTTATCTACACAGAAACCCTCCTGGGAGACATGAATTCCCCCAGTGTTCCTTCCAGATCACCTGTAACAGAGCTTTTCTCATTCAGATCCTCTTTATCTTTTGGAAATGTGTCACTTCACACCAGCACCGCTTTGAATCTGCTGCCTACACGGGGCTGTGGGCTGGCTGCTGCTGGGGGGATGCATTCCAACCGAACTGGGATTATGTCATCCCGGAGGGATGGATGGATGGAGGGA